>JAAKBH010000415.1:0-340879 GCA_019776075.1 Amaranthus palmeri
CAAATTTGGAATTGTTCAAATTATGATAGTTGACAATTTGAGAATGACATCTCAAATTTTGTCATTCTCAAATTCTTCATTTATGATTTCATAATTGAAATTTATAAATTAAAGTGAAATACTTGTTCCCAAACACTACATAAAAGCGTTTGCATTATTTAAATGGATTCAATATGCCACTTACTAAGTTACTAGTATGAAGTTGTATATAAATAGAATTTTCAATGAATATTACAAGTATATAGTATAGTATAGAAAATCTTCGACATACATTAGCTAAATATCAACCATATTAGTGTTGTCTTAAAAGACAACAACCTCATGAAAGCACCGTAAAAATAACTCATACAATAAAGTTAAACAATTGAAAAGATAAACAAATTAATAATAGGAAAATTTACTTTAAAAATCGAACTTTGGGTCGTTCTCTTCTAAAAATCCGACCTTTCGATTATTTTTTGAAAAATCCGACCTTTGCCCGCCATTGTCATCTAAAGTCCAAAATGACCGGTTTCCCTGATTTTTTGAAAAATTACCCACCTAACCCATTAAACCCCTCCTTCCATATCAGTGTTTTCTTCACTCATTGAGTACACTAATAACCCATCTTCATCTTCTTCACTCATTGTGGTGACGTAATTGAAGTTTATTACTGATTGTTCTTTACTTTAATGATCTAGTTATTTATGGGTTTTGATTGATTTTGACTTTGGTTTGTAATTGGTTTGAGTTTGATCTGATTTTCTTTTGATGTTAATAGATTTAATCACCATTGACTTGTACCTATTGTAATTTATGCTTATTTTTGCAAGTTTTGTTTGTTTCTGTAAAGAACTTGAATTTAATCCCAAATTCCAGATCACAAAGTAAAAAACTTTGATGTTTGTAGATTTAATCACCATTGACTTGTACCCATTTGTAATTTATGTTTCTTTGCAAGTTTTGGTTGTTCTTTCTGTTTGTTTGATGTTTGAAGATCTAATCCCAAATCCCATTAATATCTTAAGTAAAGAACTTTGATTTGGATGAGGAGAGTACATGACTTCCATGGTTGAAATGGAAAATGAAGAAGATAAAGATCTATATAGCAATTTAGGATTTATTAATTTTGAATTTCTCTGTTTTTATAAAATGAGATTTAACCGGTTGTTCAGGTTAACTTATGGGGTATGTTCTTTAGATGACAATGGAGGGCAAAGGTCGGATTTTTCAAAAATAATCAAAGGTCGGATTTTAGAAGAGAACAGCCCAATGGTCGGATTTTTAAAAGTAAATTTTCCTTAATAATAATAAAAATATAATTGATTTAAAGCTATGACCATTAATAGACAATAGTCAATGGAGGGCAAAGAGAAGCCGAGGAAAACCTAGGAGGACGTGGGATTAGCAGATTAACAGCGACCTGCTCGAACTACACCTCTCTAAGGACCTGACCAGGGATAAAGCCAAATAGCGGAGCCTTATTCACGTGCTAGATTACTAGTCTTGTTTGCTACTGTTCTGTGTTTTACGTCTTAGCTCTTTACTGCCTTTTTTACCTTTATCGTTTGTTAGTTATCTGTGTGATAGTCACTCTCTTTGCTTGCTGTTAAATTATCCTTATTGCTTGGCTAACGTGGGTGTAAGATGCAGGTTTTTCAAATATTTGCAGATCTATCCTTGAAGACTCCTCTTGAGCCGAAGGACTCTTGTGACCACCCTCTCCTTATGGGTATGAGACGCCGTCGACCTTCCTTCCCCGGACCCTGAACATAGATTTATCTATGTGCGGGAACACTGGGTATGATGATGATAAATGATAAGTCAATGTAGGAGTCCAACATAAAATTTCTACGCAATTGTATAGTACTCTATCAATTAATGTTCCTTAAACATCAACTTGTTATACCCTAAACCCCAACTTAGCATAGTCTAAAATCCTACTTGATATGCTTAAAAAAAAACCGCCTTGGTACGTTGTAATACCCCAATAGTAAGTATTCTAGATACCTATTTGATGTATCTTAATGCCTAGTTGAGTATACTAAATTTCTACTTGACATATTATGACCTCTACTTGACTTATTCTTAATGCCTACTTGAGTTATCCTAGAACCTTACTGGCTAAGTGTGTTGTTTGCACAGTAGTAAATCAATTTATATTTTTAATCTTTTTTTCTTTTATAAGTTCGAGGAGGCCCAATTTGAGACGGTCACTCACCAAAATATCAATCGTTAAGCTTACATTGTGCATGCAGTATTGTTACCTCGATCCCTCCTATTCACTTCATATCGATTTAAATTTAAACTATTCACCAATTACTCATTTTTTGTTATTTTATACGTAATATATGAGTTATAAAATATAGGGAAATTCCACGTGGTAAACCCTGAGGTTTTTGGTTTTCCATGTGGTAACCAAAACTTTAAAAAAATCCACGCGGTAACCCCTGAGGTTCACATAAATGTTTCATCATGACCTTTTTGCACATAAAAACATTAGCAAACGTTAATTTTGAAGCTTTATTGGTTGTTGTATGCATATTTATGCGACTCACCATTTCAAATGCCATCAGTTTGAACATTTTCCCCAAAGTATAACCCTCAAATCAACCATTTATCATCCAAATCATATTTTTTCCCCCAAATCCAAAGATGGTAGAGTTTGGGTTTATATTTTGAGGAAAATGGTTGAGACTGATGGTATTTATAATGGTGAGTCGCATATATAGGCATACAAACAGCCTTAAAGCTTCGAAATTAATGTTTCATAACGTTTTGCTAATGTTTTATGTGCAAAAAGGTTATGGTGGAACAATTTGGTAAACCTCAGGGCTACCATGTGGATTTTTTAAAAGTTTTGGTTACCACGTGGAAAACCCAAAACCCCAGGGTTACCACGTGGAATTTCCCTAAAATATATATACATATATATAGTCCAATGATATTTTTTTTATTCGTCTCATTGTAAATATAATAATATTAACTTTATATAATTTTTAAATATGCATAATTAGTGATTTTAAGATTAAATTAGTACATTATTAGTAAGTATACAAATGAAAATGAGACATATAAAGTGAATAAGAGGGAATATCTGTTTATTAAAACAAAATTTAATTACTATATGCGTGTTTTACTTATTTTGAAAATTTTTCAATTCTATTTAAATTTAAATCCTTTAGAATATTTTATCAAATTAAAAAAAAATAATAATAAAATTTAACACTATATAACTATTAATTTAAAAAAAAAGAAATACTATATGGTAGCATTGTGGTTTGGTGAAATATGAGTGGTAGTACTTTTTTATGTTTTTTCTACATGATAGCAACATTATTGTTTTAATTTTACAAATTTTGTAGCAAATTTCTTTGAAAACAACCTAATTTCATTAACTTTGATATTTTCATAATTTACTTTCTTTTATGTTTGATGCTATTAATTTTTTAATTTTTAATTTTTAATTAATTCGTTTAATCATAATCATAAAACTAAAAACAATAAGGAATAAAAACAAAAAAAAAATCCAAAGTTAACGAAATGTACTACTTTTAACAGATTGCGCTATGAATCTTTTAAACTTAAAACCTTATTGCTACATGGTGAAAAAACTTATTCTATGTTTGGAAATGATTATATCATTTGAAAATATGGATTTGACTTAAATTTAGTGTTTGGCAAATAAAGAATATTTGAATTTGAATTTGAGTCAAATCCATTATGATTATAAAAGTGGTTAAAAATGAGAATTTGAGATAAATTCTCAAACCTTTTCATTCTCAAATTCTTAATTAATGAATCCATAATTGAAATCTACAATTCGAAATGAAATGGACGTTCCCAAACGCAACCTTAAAAAATTGCTACTACTGGCATTTCCTTAACCTGCTTGCTAGCATATAGAATTGCTACTACAGGTAAATACCTAGCGCGCACACATATTGCATGTATTTTAGTTGGTGGCCATTTTTTTTAACAATTATGAGTACTTATCCGAAATTGTTGTTTTTCTTAATAATTGTCTTGTATGTACTATAGAAATGTGGTAAAAACGATTAAAATATGTTCCTCAAATTGAATGACATTAAGCATTGTATTATTTTACTTAAACTAAGTTGCAATTAAAGCCTACTTAAAATAATTCTCAAATCAGAGCTTGTTAATGTCTCCGATAGTGATACTTACGGCCTACATGTTGTATTTTGTAAGGTTGTATAAAATCGCATTATCGGGGTATTAAAAAGCTGCAATTTGTAAAGTATTTTTAGTAATTTTTATTGTTGCAAGTAAAATATACAATGTTTAATTTCGTTAGATTTGAGAAACATATATTTAACGTCTTCGATTTTTTATAGTACATACACGGAAATATTTAAAAAAAACTACTATTTCAATTTAGTACTTATAATTTTTACCCAAAAATGGCCGCACTAAAAGCTCATTTAAATTTTTTTTATTAATTAATAATTACAATATTCCATCCAATAACTCTTTATAAAGTTTATATTGAAATTTTTAATATGTACTATGTTTATAGCTAATTACTAATGCATGATATAATTGATAAAATATGATGATCATCACCATTTTGTTAGGACTTAGGAGTATTATTAGTATTATTGAAACGGTGTTAAATGATGATCACTAGTATAGAAATCCGTGCGATACACGGATATTTAAAATTGTTATTATAATAAAAATTTAATTTACTAAAATAAATAAAAGACATATCTTTTAAAGTTTTGTCGAAGGTTAATTTTTATAAGGTATCTTAAAAATATTAAACTTATGTTTAAGTTTAATTTAATTATAATTATAATTTTTCAGAAAATGGATAACTTTATGTCACGCAATCAAATAAAGTCCTGTAAAATCATGACATTTGGCAAAGCTCTAAAGAGTCGCCATTTGTCATTATACAGTTCTTTTAATAGTATTTATGATTATGATTGAAACGGTGTTAAATGATGATCACCATTTGCACGTTGCTGAAGTGATGAGAATGTTGTTTTTGTTATTATCAAATTCACAAATAGCTGCTTCATTCTATGTTTAACGGGTTGAAAGTTAGCATTTAAGTGTGTCATGATTCCACGTTGTTCTCATATAGTACTTTAAAATAATTTGCACCACTTCTGATCTATATATACTAATTCTATGTCTTTTCAATTTACACAATTTTCGATATATCTTATTTTATTTGCATCATATATTTGATAATAATTTCATTTTCTTTTTTATAATTACAATCACAAATTTGTTATCTCTTTTCATCTTAACCATAAAAAAACCCACAAGAAAATCGTAACAAACAACAAACGTAAAAGACTTTACTAATATCTTTTATGCCAAATTAATATGGAACCCTAAGGTTGAACTATCTTAGCACATTAACAAAAATAATTTTGAAAGTAAAACTTGATTGTAAAACACATTGACATCAATCAACATGTTTTACAAACAAGTTAACTACTAAAAACATGCACGCTTAACATAATATTAATATAAATAAGATCCAATAATGTTAATATGTTATAGAATATGTTTTATGTGGCAAGACCCTTGATGATGAAAGGCATATATATGCATAATAGACATATATTAGATATCTTATATTGATAATATTATTAGTTTGCTAATTTATATGTTTATCTAATTATACTTTGTGCATTATTGATAATAAGTATGTTGAGATAAAAAGCCTCATTGCTTATACATTATAAGGGAATAAGTTTAATTTTTTAAAGTATGTTGGATTTATTCGAAATTATTATATACTTCATCCGTTTCATAATAATTGCTACATTTAACTTTTTTACGCAATCTAATGTACTATTTTGTTCATTTATATGCCGAATCATACACATTTAAAAATTATAAAAATTTTACATTATGAAAGTATGCGATTAGACGATTCAAACAAGATCCCACTTGCACTACTAAAAAACATGGAGTTTCTTGACGCTTTATTTTAGACGCTTGGTTAACCGTCTAAAAAATAACGGAGCTTTTAGACGCTTAATTTTCGACAGTACAATGCGTCTAAAATACTGATTCAAAGCGTCTAAAAAAATTTCAAAAAAAAAAAAAAAAAAAAATTGTAAAAATAGTACCGCCCATTTGTTTACCCAAAAATTTCAAAAACACACCCGCATAAACAAAAGAAACTCCTCTCTCTCCCCCAAACTGCTCTTGCCTTTTCTCTAAACCCTATCTCTCACCGGCACAGAAGCTCCCACCGGCGCTTGTCGCCTCCCCCTCCACCGGCGGTTGTCGCCTCCCCCTCCACCGGCGGTTGTCTCTGAACCCGTTCGCTGCTCTGTACCGTTCGTTGTTCCGTACCGTTCGCTGTTTGTACCATTCGAATTGTGCATCGGGTTTGTACTACCGGCCATTTGCCTTTTTTTTCTTGAAAAGTTCAATACATTTGATTGAATAAATTTGGATGCATTTGTTTTGTTGATTATTATGTGGTGATTTTACTTTTGATTAGTTTTTTGTTTTGGATATTTGAGGGGTTGTTTGGTTTTTATGAGTTGGTTTGGAAATACTGATTTTGTGAGTTGTGTTTTGAGTTTTGGTTTTTAAGGATGGGTAGGGGATACCAAACATTTTCTCTGACCCACAAAAATGTCTGTCTCCCTCCTCAACTGTACTGTATATTATCTTCACTCTCGACGCCAGACATGAAGCACCACCACTGTCCTCTATCATCGGTTCACATTTTCGACAGCGTAGCCTTTGCACTCTTGGCTGTACTATTCTACCCTCCCCTTTTTCTCTGTTTGTTTGATAAATTTCCTGTGTTGTTTTTCATTGAATGAAATGCAATTTGTAGAGTTTTTCATTAAATTTCCTGTGTTGTTTTTTATTGAATGAAAATTGCTGTACTAGTCAAAGTATATTATTGTTTGTAGAGTTTCAGTTTTGTTCTCTCAAAAGAGTTTGGCAATTGTATACTGTTTTTGAATTCAATAAATTAGTTCCAGTATCTTTGGGTGAAAGGAAGTGTAGACTTAAATGCTTTTGTTGTTCATTTCTTTACCGATGAGTGATTTTCAAACTTATAACTTATTTTAATTTATAGGTTTTTAGTTTGTACTGTTGCATAGTCCACCCCTATGCGTTTTGTTTGGGTGGCCTGTCTCTTTGCCCCTTTCTCTAATGGCTTTTTCCCCTCGCGGGGTTTTTTATGCCGGCAGGGCTGGGGTGTCAAAGTTTCAGTGTTTTGTTGTTTCTTCTATAAAGTTTCCCAATTTGCAAAAAAAAAAAAAAAAAAAACGGTTGTGATTTCTTTTCAATGTGAATTGTTTTAAAATTTGTCAAATAATGACATTATGTGCCACATTTCTTTCACGGAAAAAAAAATGAAACCATGTTGAGTACATAAATTTCACTATCATGGTACATAAATCATAAATGTGTTGCAGCAAAATTTATTCAAGGTCTAAGCCAGAATCATCCTTGCTCTTCATTTACTAATTTTTTTTCTCTTTCAATGCTCAATGGTGTTTTTGAAGACATGAGAAGTGTAATTAGGAACATTTCATGATGATTAAGAAATTAAAGATGTTTTGTTTCGTAAAATATGGTTAAGTCAACTAATTTAATAAGAAATGGTCGGTTAAATTATATATTTATGGTTGATGTGGCAAATGGCAATATTAAAAGTGTCTTTATCTTGATATTGCCAAACATAGGTGCGTAATTGAGAAGCTAATGATGTAGATTTTGTCAACTTCGATTTTTTGTTGGAATTAATTTTGGATTTTTTCTAATATGAATCCAACAAAGGACAACAAATATTTATTCATAATAGATTTGAAGATATTAAACAATTTGAAAATTTGTTAGAGTGATTTATCATCTATTTGTTAATTGTATGCATATGGAATTTTTTAAGCTTACTATTATATAATATGCATAGGATGTCTCAATATATTGATAAGAGTTGGATAAATAAACCAAGAAATTCAGAAGCTTATATGAAGGGGGTTAGTGACTTTATGGAATTTGCAAAGAAAGGGTCACAAAATGGTTTCATAAGATGCCCTTGTTGCAAGTGTCAAATTGATAGAAAAAAAATCTTACCACTAGAGGAGGTTGAAAGACACATTTTGTTTAAAGGGTTTTATAAAGAATACAAGGATTGGATATTTCATGGACCTAAGACTGTTGCAGAGAATGTGTGTAATCAAATAGACATTCCATTTATAGCTTCCAATGGATCAGAAAACTTAGGTCAAGACGATATATCAGGATTACTTCGAGATGCTTTTGGGTCAAATATTTTAGGTGGTGGTGAACATAATGATGAGGGGTTAGCTAATGAGACAATAGAGGAACCTAAATTTCAATATGAATCTAATGAAATTCCTACACAACAACCTGATGTGAACTCTTCTTTTGAAGAAGTAAAATTTAGCAAGCTTTATGAAGCTTCCAATGAACCTCTTTATGAAGGTTGTACTTCCTTTTCAAAGCTATCATTTATCTTGCACCTTTTTCACCTTAAGTGCTTGTTCAAGTGGCCGGATAAATCATTCTCAATGTTGATTGATCTTACTTGATGCATTTCCACAAATAAAAAATTTTCCTTCTTCATACTACCAAGCCAAGAAATTGATCATGGATTTAGGTTTGGGATATGAAAAGATCCATGCGTGCCCTAATGATTGCACATTATATTGGAGTGAGATGGCGGGGATGGATTCTTGCCCTAAATGTTCTTGTTCAAGATGGAAGAGTGAAACATATAAGGGTAAGGTTCCAGCAAAGGTGATGAGATATTTTCCTTTGATACCTAGATTACGAAGGATGTATATGTCATCTAAGATATCTAAGGACATGAGATGGCATGATGAATATAGAAATGATGATGGAGTTCTTAGACACCCGGCTGATGGACAAGCATGGAAGGAATTTGATGTTCGATATCCAGGGTTTTCCAATGATGCTCGTAGTGTTAGACTTGGTCTTGCTAGTGATGGATTCAATCCTTATCGTCTAATGAACACAACCTATAGTACATGGCCAATAATTTTAATTCCTTATAACTTACCTCCTTGGTCGTGTATGAAACCATCTTCATTTATTTTGTCGAAAATTTGCTACACCATTTTTTTCGACGCTTAAAACCGTCGAAAAAACCCATGTTTTACCGTCGAAAAACTCCGTGTTTTTTTGTAGTGTTGACTATATTATTACTTACATATTAGCCGCAATATATAAAATAAGCTTAAACGATAAATAGTGCCCAAAAACAAAATATAGCAAGTATTTCAGAAAGGAGGAAGTATTATTGAAATCAACCTATAATGTTTAGAAGATATATGTTTTGTTGCATTTTGAATATTAGCCACCAAGTTTTGAAAGTGACCACCATTACGGCCAAATGATCGGTCGTCACCGTTGACCAGCACAATTACCTTTGACTTTTCTTTTTTTTATTTTAACTTTTTTTTTTGAGTTTTTATTTCTTTTTCCTTTTTTTTAATTTAATTCCTTCATCCTCTTCCTCCTTCTCCCTCATCTTCATCATCTTCCTCCTTTATCTCCATTATCTTCATCATTTTTCTCCTTCGTCATCTTCTTCATCCTCTTCTTCTTCTCTATCATCTTCATCCTCTTCCTCCTAAAAACCAAAAAATCACAAACTTATAACTGGGTTTAAATGAATACTATTTGAACTACCACCAAAATCAAAATTACTTTCTCTGCTCCTCTTACCCAATCGACCCTTTTTCTTCATTTTCCCTCTATCATCCTCCCCGTCTTCATCTTCAGTAAAAACCCCTAATTTAATTGAACTAGTTCTAAGCCCACTAACCCAATCACTCAAATCATCTTCATCCTGAATTAAACTTTTTGATAAAGGTGCCGCTTTTAAACTCTCGATCCGATTATATATCTAGACCCTGAATCGGGTTTGGACCTAAAGCACCCAATTGAAGAATAACACCAACAAGATCAGATTTTGCCTCCCCATAAGCAGCAATTCCAACCCTAATTGAAATACAAACATAGTTCGGCAGAGGAAATGGGTTTTCTTCAAATGACTTATCAGTTTCTCGCCGTCACATTTATTTCGAATTCATTCCCTCTTCCGACCCCGAAACAACCCCCACTGTTTCGTTTGATGTCCTGGGAAAAAATCCTGTTTGGGTTTGCTTAAAACAGCAGGAAAATGGGGAAAATATCATAGCTTTCAAGAGATTTCAAAGGGGTGAATTGGGTTTTGATGATATGTTCTGCGTTTCTGCTAAGACCCCAATTTGGTATACTCTTAAGAAATCTGAAGAAGTTGATGAGGAAATAGATTAACAAAAAGTTGAGGATCTTGAAGCTAGAATTAATTCTGAATTGGGTCAATTTAAGGGGAAGATTTGGGTTAATTTAAAAAATCAACTCAAAAGGTTTATTTGAAATGGGATGAAGATGTTAAAGATTTCTGATTTGGGTCATTTTAAGGGGAAGATTTGGGTCAATTTAAAAAATCAACCTAGAAAGTTTATATGAAATGGGATGAAGAGGATGAAGATGATGGAGAAGAAGGAGGAAGAGGATGAAGATGATGAAGAGGATGAAGGAATTAAATTAAAAAAAAAAAGAAAAAAGAAAAAAAACTCTAAAAAAAGTTAAAATAAAAACAAGAAAAGTCAAAGGTAAATATGCTGGTCAACGGTGACAACCGGTCATTTAGCCGTATTGGTGGTCACTTTCAAAACTTGGTGGTTGTAATTCGCAAAAAAAAAAAAAAAAACTTTGCGGCTGTAATTCGCAAAAGGCCTAAATTTCGTGGCTGTAATTCACAATTTATTTTATTGATAAATATACCATTTCTAGGTGTCTTTGTGTTCGGTGTGATATTTAGATCAATTGATATCGATTGTAACTACTTTGTCTTTCTTCATCATTTTTTGGTTATTGGTCATAATAATATTTGGAACGATACAAATAAGTACTATTTGTATTGCGTGTCTTACATTGTTTGTATCGTATAGAAAACAAACAATACAAATAAGTATTATTTGTATTGTTTGTCTTACAAATGATACAAATAAGTTTTATTTGTATCGTTTCTTTAAACAAACAATACAAATAATTATTATTTTTATATTTTTATATTTGTATCTTTTGTTTTATTAAAGATACAAATAATGCCAATTTGTATCTTTTGGTAAAATAAAAGATACAAATAGTAATATTTGTATCTTTTTTTTCAATAAAAAAATACAAATAGGAGGTTATTAATGTGACTTTTTGTACTAGTGTGCGTATGAATTTATTTTGCTAAAATATTTAATGTTAAATTAGGTAATTTTTTTACTAAGGCTATAATTAATTGCGTGGAAATTTATCTTCCTCAATAAATTTAATACTAAATAAGAAAAGTACTAAAAGATTTAATTACATTTTTTTATTATCAAAATAAAATCTTTTAGAATTTGATTATTTCAAAAAAAAATTATACATAAGTACAAAATTATTTTTAATCATATATTTATTTAAATTATTAAATATTGTTTGAATTAGTTCAAAATCAAAACCAACTCAATTAGTTTAAATCGACTCAAAATAATTTCAATTCATTGATAAATAGTTAGTTTATGAGCTAAATTAGATTCAATTATTTTGGTAAATAAGTTATATTGTTATGTAAAATAATTATTTAAGTAAAATATGTAGTATCTTCATAATTTTGTTAAATATGATATTTTTCTTGCATTACTCGTTAATAACAAAGCATATGCATAGCCCCAGCCCAATTTAAAATTGGATATCCTAATATCTTATTAACAAATTATTTGATATGCGTCTCCAACCCAATTTACAAATAATAATTAGCTAGCCTCATGAGAGACCGTCTTGCTAAAGACGTCTCTGTAAAAACATGTGTCAGGCCTAATCCATTAAAACTTAAAAGTCTACTTTTACTCTATATTTTTCCTTATGGGCCGATCTAATATGAGATACTTTCTTAAATAGATTGTTTATCACAAGAATTTATAAAAAATAAAACCTAGAACTGAACATTATTTGATATCTGCTTCTCATCCTGATCTTCATCCCATTTTTCCTCACACACACACATCTCATTCCCTCCTTCGATCTCTATTCCATGATCAATTAACAAATCATCTCATCTTTTTCATGCCACCATAAAGTCTTAAGGTTAAATTTCTTTCAGTTCCATTTTTTTCAATTTATTTTGTATTTCTTTTTTTTGCACTTTTTATTTGTTTTTTTCTTTTAATTAATTTAATTAATACTTGTTTTGGTTATGTTTGATTCTTTTTGTTGTTCTTTGGGATCTGTTACATTTTTATCTCCCAAATAAAATCCTTTTTGTTTATATATCTTTTGATGCTTTCATTGTTATTTTTTTGGTGGTTTTCATTGATTTTTGCTATAAGTGTTCATACTATTATTGCTATTTTAGTGTAATGTTTTAATTTGTTGTAACTTTATTTAATTATGATTACTAATCTAAATTTTTCATAATTCTATATGTCAAGTTGAATGGTTATTAGATTTGAATTGTTATAACTTTTTTATTTTAATTTAAATATTTTAGGAATATTTAAATGGAATTTTTTGAATATTAAAGTTATTGTAAATGATTTATGTGTTTTGGAAGCTATAATATGCGATTGTTTGTCGTAAAGCACCTATGTTTGTATGAGTGAAAACTTTTCAAATAATTCAATGCAAATTAGCAATTTTGATGTAATTGCTAATAAAAAGTATGATTTGGATTTCGACTGAAAAAAGAAAAATTGAAATTTCTTGGTTTGATTTGAATTTATATTGAATCTAAACAAATCAAACATCGAACATACATCCTTAACTTAAACTTGTATTAATGTCTTTCAATTTATTTTGTTAATAAATATTCGTTGGGTTGGGAATTAGTTTTTAACAGTTTTAAATTGGTATTTTTATTTCGAGAAAATTGGAATGATAGTGAATTTCAATTAAAATTGAATGTTTCATGATTTAATAGTGTATACGCCCTCCGTCCTATTGAATTTGCATCATTTTTCATTTTGGTCCGTCCCAATTAATTAGATTCATTTCTATGTTTGGATAATGGCCTACCAGTTTTTTAAATCTCATCCAGACATTGTAACTCTTTTAATTTCATTCACACAATTTATTTTCTCTCTTCATTTATCACTATTTTCTTAAAAATAACCCAATTCCTCTTTGATGCAATTTAAAGATGACGGAGTAATAATGATTAATAGTTGATAATTTTCACAAAGCCGAATTTTTTTAATACTAATTTCCAAACATCCACTTTTACAAATCGCAAAACGTAAATTATTGTTTACACTTATGAAAAAATTGAATCATTAATTGTTGATTTTTGTTTCGAACACATTTATTATCATGGACCACCTAAGTTAGTAATCCATTTACCTTATGAATTTCTTTTAAATTTATTTGTATTTTTCCATAGTATAGATATACATAATTGTTGCTATTATTACTCATATTGTTTAATGTGGATCAAATTGTTCACCTGTATACATACAATTATTGAATAAAAAAAATAAAGCCTCCTGCCAACCATACTATACTATATACTAAATCAATAAAAGACTTGGACACGAGTAATCGCAACACGAAAAGTTTTTCTTACTAATGCTACTATTAAGGTTATTTTTGATAATTTTAATTTCTTATCGGACATTCATATGGTGGAAATAGTTATTTATAATTTTATTATTTATTTTGTTTATTTATTTTGACTATAATGTCTATTTATTTTTTTTTTAATATTTAGATTACTTAGAATAGTACCATTTTATATAAAACAATGATTTAATAATTATATAATAACTTAATCATATATAAGATTAATAATTTTTTGTTTAATTATATTTATAGACTTTATCAATAAAAGACTTGAATACGTATCACTGTAATAAATAAAGTTTTTATTTTCCCAAATTAATTAAATAATTATCATTTCAGATTAAACATTCATATTCTAACGATAATATAAATGTAATGTTAAATACTCCTTCCGGATTTTATTAGTTGCTACAGTTCTTGTAGCAAATACTATTTACTAATTGAGATCTTATTTGATGTATAGTTCTCTATGTATAATGTAAAACATAGTTAAATGGGATCTTGTTTTATTCATCTTAATGTGTATTTTCTTAATATTAACTTTTTGGAATTTATTATCATATGAAATTAGAGATATTAAAGATTAAAATCATGCATTGTATAGCGTGAAAAACAGAAATGTAGCAACTATTTAAAACCGGAGGAAGTATTTTATTAAAAACAAGTTTATTAATAATTCTATTATTTAAAGTTAAATTAGGTAATTATTTACTAAGGCTATAATTGATTGCATGGAAATTTATCTTCCTCAATAAATTTAATACTAAATCAGAAAAGTACTAAAAAATTTAATTACATTATTTTTTATATCAAAATAAAATGTTTTAGAATTTGATTATTTTAAAAAAAATATACATAAGTACAAAATTATTTTTAATAATATATTTATTTAAATTATTAAATATTGTTTGAATTAGTTCAAAATCAAAACCAACTAAATTAGTTTAAATCGACTCAAAATAATTTCAATTCATTCATAATAGTTAGTTTATGAGCTAAATTAGATTCAATTATTTTGTTAAATAAGTTATATTGTTATGTAAAATAATTATTTAAGTAAAATATGTAGTATCTTCATAATTTTGTTAAATATGATATTTTTCTTGCATTACTCGTTAATAACAAAGCCTATGCATAGCCCCAGCCCAATTTAAAATTGGATATCCTAAAATCTTAACAAAATATTTGATATGCGTCTCCATCCCAATTTACAAATAATAAACAGCTAGGCTCATGAGAGATCGTTTTGTTAAAGACGTTTCTGTAAAGATGTCTGTCAGGCCTAGTCCATTAAAACTTAAAAATCTACTTTTACTCTATATTTTTCCTTATGGGCCGATCTAATCTAAGATACTCTCTTAAATAGACTGTCTATCACAAGAATTTATAAATAATAAAACCTAGAACTGAACATTAATTGATATCTGCTTCTCATCATCCCATTTTTCCTCACACACACACATCTCATCCCCTCCTTCGATCTCTATTCCGTGATCCATTAACAAATCATCTCATCTTTTTCATGCCACCATAAAGTCTTAAGGTTAAATTTCTTTCAGTTTCATTTTTTTCAATTTATTTTGTATTTCACTTTTTTGCATCTGACTTTTTATTTGTTTTTTTTTTCATTTAATTAATTTAATTAATAATTGTTTTGGTTTTGTGTTGATTCTTTTTTGTTCTTTGTGATCTGTTACATTTTTATCTCCCAAATAAAATCATATATATATATATATATATATATATATATATATATATATATATATATATATATATATATATATATATATATATATATATATATATATATATATATATATATATATATATATCTATATATCTATATATATATATATATATATATATATATATATATATATATATATATTGATGCTTTCATTGTTATTTTTTTGGTGGTTTTCATTGATTTTTGCTATAAGTGTTCATACTATTATTGCTATTTTAGTGTAATGTTATAATTTGTTGTAACATTATTTAATTTTGATTACTAATCTACATTTTTCATAATTCTATATGTCAAGTTGAATGGTTATTTCATTTGAATTGTTATAACTTTCTTATTATAATTTAAATATTTTTAGAATTTTTAAATGGAATTTTTTGAATATTAAAGTAATTGTAAATGATATATGTTTTTTGGAAGCAATAATACGCTATTGTTTGTCGTAAAGCACCTATGTTTGTATGAGTGAAAACTTTTCAAATAATTCAATGCAAATTAGTAATTTCGATGTAATTGCTAATAAAAAGTATGATTTGGATTTCTATTGAAAAAAGCAAAATTGAAATTGCTTGGTTTGATTTGAATTTATATTAAATCTAAACAAATCAAACATCGAACATACATCTTTAATTTTAATTTGTATTAATGTCTTTCAATTTATTTTGTTAATAATTATTCGTTGGGTTGGATAATTAGTTTTTAACAGTTTTAAATTGGTATTTTTATTTCGAGAAAATTGGAATGATAGTGAATTTCAATTAAAATTGAATGTTTCATGATTTGATAGTGTATACTCCCTCCGTCCTACTGAATTTGCATCATTTTCCATTTTGGTCCGTCCCAATTAATTAGTTACATTTCTATGTTTGGATAATGGCCTACCAGTTTCTTTAAATCTCATCCATACATTGTAACTCTTTTAATTTCATTCACACAATTTATTTTCTCTTTTCATTTATGACTACTTTTTTAAAAATAACCCCATCCCTCTTTGATGCAATTTAAAGAGGACAGAGTAATAATGATTAATAGTTGATAATTTTCTCTCTTCATTGTAATTCTTTTAAATCTCATATACATTGTAACTTAGGATTGGTGTGTAAGGTGATAGATCGAGATCTTTGGAGTTTTTTTGTATTTTGCATAGCCCACCCCTATGCGATGTTGTGGTGGCCTGATTCTTGGTCCCCCGTTTCCAATGGCTTTTTCCCCTCGCGGGGTTTTTTATGCCGGCGGTGCAGGGGCTCCCAAGTCTCAGTGTTTATTGTCTTATCTATATATATTTCCTAATTTTCAAAAAAAAAAGTTGATAATTTCACAAAACCGAATTTTTTTAATACTAATTTTCAAACATCCACTTTTACAAATCGCAAACCGTAAATTATTGTTTACACTTACGAAAAAATTGAATCATTAATTGTTGATTTTTGTTTCGAACACATTTATTATCATGGACCACCTAAGTTAGTAATCCATTTACCTTATGAATTTCTTTTAAATTTATTTGTATTTTTCCATAGTATAGTTATACATAATTGTTGCTATTATCACTCATTGTTTATTGTGGATCAAATTGTTCACTTGTATACATACAATTATTGAATAAAAAAAATAAAGCCCATGCATAGCCTTTAAAAATTAAAAACCATACTATTCATTTCCTTGCAACCATACTATACTAAACACTAAATCAATAAAAGACTTGGATACGTGTAATCGCAACACGAAATGTTTTTCTTACTAATGCTACTATTAAGGTTATTTTTGATAATTTTAATTTCTTATCGGACATTCATATGATGGGAATAGTTATTTATAATTTTATTATTTATTTTGTCTATTTATTTTGACTATAATGTCGATTAATTTTTTATTATTATTTAGATTACTTAGAATTGTACCATTTTATATAAAACAATGATTTAATAATCATATAATAACTTAATCATATATCAGATTAGTAATTTTTTATTTAATTATATTTATAGACTTTATTAATAAAAGACTTGAATACGTATCACTGTAATAAAGAAAGTTTTTATGTCCCCAAATTATTTAGATAATTATCATTTCAGATTAAACATTCATATGCTAACGATAATATAAATGTAAAGTTAACTATTTTATTAAAAAACTAAGTTTATTAATAATTCTATTATTAATTTTATCATTTAATTCTAATTTTAATATTTTTTTATTTCTTATATTTTGGATTGTTTTCATTGATTTTTTTTTTCTATTCATAATTTTATTGCTATTTTATTCTATTGTTTTGATTTGTTCTAACTTTTTTTATTATGCTCATTTGTCAAGTTAAATAGATATTTAGTTTGAATTGTTTGTATCATCAGGGCCAAGTTTTTATATAATTTATTGCAAGATTTGATGTAATTCGGTGTAACTGGTAAATTTAGGTTAATCAGTTGAAATTTTGATTGCTTTTCGAAATATCATTCCGATTCATGTTGGATAATTGATATTATCCAACCAAAATTGATTGAAACAAACCAAAATTGTAATTCTATTATTTATTTTATCCTTTAGATTACTAATTTTAATTAGGTATTTTCAATTTTTTTGATTTGATTAACCATCAAAAAAATAGGTATTTGTGAAAATTGGAATGATAGTAAATTTTAATCAATTTTGAATGTTTGATAATTTAATTGTGTATTAATGATTGACAATTGTTGATAATTTTCAGGATCCGCCACCTAGTAAATCAACGGAGGAACAATAATTATAAATTGGAGTAACCAAAATTAAATCCAAAAAATTGAATCATTAATTGTTGATTTTACGTTCGAACGCACATATAATCATGGATAAGCAAGGTCAGTACTCCATTAACAGTAAGAATTTCTCTTGATTTTACTTGTATTTTTCCATAATAGTCGTTTGCGATTATAACTCTTTTACTTCAGTTACACACTCTTAGAGTATAATTTTAATCTTATAATTCTTAGAGAATAATGAAGTTCGGAGTTTGAGCTTGGATGACCTTACGCAGTCCATGAACCAAGTTGCTTTAAGCAGCAACTCGAACATTTCGAGGGAGGAGTTTGAGCGGCTAGTGGCGGAGCATGAGCGTTTGAGGCTAGAGGTTCAACATCTTCTCGGCTTTATGCGCACTGTTTTTGCCGAAAGAGGTTTGACGGACCCTCCTCCGCCTCCCCCACCCGCCTGATCCTTGTACTGTTATGTTTTTATTTTTATTTGTGAAAACAATGGGTTGTATAACATTAATTTTTGTTTTAATTGTTTTTATGTTTATATTTTTATATCTCTAAACATTTGCGTTATTAATTTTATTTGTGCGTTTTCTATTATCTTTTATTACGTTTTTTATTATATTCGTTCGACAATTTATTTTAATAATAAAATAATAAAACTGGTCAAATGACAGTCAACGACAATTGACCACATTTGACCAGTTTTATTATTTTAATATTAGAATGCTTCCGACTAGATTCCGACCAAAGCATTAGTAGGAAATCAGTCGGAAATACCGACCAATCTCCTACTAACACTTAGTCGGACATTGGTCGGGATCAAGAGTCGCCATATTTTGGTACGCTTTTTTAGTCAACATAAGTTTGACTTCACCGACCAATCTCCTACTATGCTTTAGTCGGAGACTAGTAGGGAAAAGAGGCGCCAAAATATGGTCAAAATCTGGGTGATTTGAAGTTTGAGTATTCCGACTAATCTCCTACTATATTATCTGAGTCGAAGGTTAGTCGGAAATATTTCAAAAAACATTTTTTTTTGGCAAATAAAAAGCTTTTTCTTTTACCAGAAAAAACACCAATACATCAAAGTCAGGGGAACTCGGAAAAGCCTATTTGCATCAGTGTGGAACCGAGGCCCACCTTCGAGGAAGGGTTTCCCCGGCCCACTCTTCATGTGCATACGGGAAAAAACCGAGCCCACAAAAACAAGCCGACAAGAGAGGTCAGCTAAAGTAACCTATACAACCAGCTGAATAAATACCAAATTATACTGGCCTAATTAGTAACAAAGAGCATCTGCCAACACTAAGTGCAACTTAGTATGTAACATCCAACAGCATTAGGATAGCAACATGACATACTATACTTGAGCACTATCAACCAAGACATGAAGATCAGCAACAAAAAGCAAATAGCAAAAGGATGTCAGCAGCAATGCTTTAGAAGCTGTTCAGAAGCATTAAACCCACAACACCATGCATCCTCAGCAGCAATAAACAGCAAGGCATATGGCAGCAACATATCAGCATCAACACCATGCATCCACAAACATCAGCAGTTGCAGCATAACAGTGACCCAGCAGCCTACCCATCAATTCCAGCAGCAAATCAACCAAGCAATTGCACTCAACATCAACTTCCAAGCAAAAGCAGCATCATGATCCAACAGCAGCTCTCATTGAAGCCAGCAGGAGCCTCTGAACTGGACCCACTCATTGAGAACAGCAGCAACAATCATGGCAACAGCAGCTCAAATCAGGGAGCATCTGCAGCCCCATCCAACAGCATCAACCCACAAGAGAACTATCACATGGACATCACCTCGAAAGCCAGCAACAGCAGCCCAAAAACACCATATGGACAGCAGCTCAATTGAACATGCACAACTACAACTAAACAGCAGCCCTAGCAGCACAATATCTTCAATACATCAACAAACAACCCTCAAAATAATGCATCAATCAGCTCCATAACTAAAACAACAGCACATCGAGCAACACCACTAAACCATGCAACAAAAGAAGAAAACAGTATGGAGACTAGCAAGTATCAGGCCCAATATTGAGCGTGCAATCAAGAAGCAATCACAACAGCCAGCATCCGCACACACCAACACCAGACCAGCAGATAGCTCAACAACGGCAAACTCAAGCAAGAAACAGACAGCAGCAGATCACACCAGTCTCATATCAACTATAGGCAGCATCCAAACAGAACCATCACACCAGAAACCATCAAGACAAAAGCCAAATAAAGGCAACAAAGAAAAAGAAATCAGAAAGCGTCACTCAAACTAAGTAATCAGACATCATCAGCTCAATCTCAGCACCCTAAAACTAAGACACCCACGAACAACAACACAACAACAAAAAGACAAACATCAGAATCCTATAAGACCACCAACCAAGAACCACCATCCCCCTACAACCAATAAGACCACCACCCAATTAAATTGTAAAGTGGTAATTCAACGATTGGAAGCGAAGAGCAATCTCATTCTGAATTTGTCTAACAGTGTGACTAGGATGCGGAACTGTTTGCTCCCAGACAGCCAAATTTCTACTCCTCCAGATAGCATAGACATAGTTTGCATAAATAGAACACTTGGCTCGTTGTTGTTGTTTATTAAGCCGTCTTTTACGAAAGTTCATAACCATAAGAGGTTTGAACCGGAAGCCTACCCAATCAGCCAAGTCATCAAGACACCTCCTACTAAAAGGACACTCAAAGAACAGATGACGCACTGTTTCCACAGAGGTGGCACATAACGGACACAAATCATCATTAACGACGCCAAGCGCAACGATTTTGTCTTTGGTCTTGAGCTTCTCCAAGGCCATAAGCCAAATACAGAAGCGATGACGTGGGAGCGACATGCCATTCCATACAACAAAACGCCAGCGAACTTTCTGAGCATGCTTAAAGGCATCGGCGTAAACATGCTTAATGGAGAAAGAATCCTGGGAAATATAATCCCGTAAAGCATCTTTAATGGCACACAATTTCTTCACCACCCAACTCGTAGTGGGGGGGGGGGGGGGGGGGGGGGGGGGGGGGGGCATTGAAAAGTAACCAGTTGCAGCCCTTAGTGTAAACACCGTGAATTCATCGAACCCACAACGACTCTTTCATCCTGAACACGTGCCATGCAATCTTACCCACAGCACATTGGTTCCAAGTAGCCAAATTACGAATCCCGAGACCTCCCACTTGCTTAGGTTTACACACATCTTTCCAATTCACTAATCCAGGATTATGAGATTCAGCAGTTCCAAATCACACTACTACAAATCATCACTTGTGCCACTAATTATGCCACGAGAATTCAAAATCTGTGGCAAGTTTTGATCTTGCCACGGGAAAAATAGATTTCAAGACAATATCACAATCATACCAAAAATTTTTGCCACGGGTAGATATATACCATGGCTAAGATACACTTGTGCCACAAATTTTGCCACGAGTAAATATATACCGTGGCTAAGATACACTTGTGCCACAAATTTTGCCACAGGTAAATATATACCATGGCAAACAAACACTTGTGCCACGGGTAAATTAATATTGAGGCAAACAAGCACTTGCGCCACAAATCTTGCTACGGGAACTTTATTGTGGCAAACAAAAACTTGTACCAACAATTATGTCATAAGGAAATATTTATCATGGCAAAAAATTTGTGCCGCCAATTATTTCTCTGGTAAATATTTCTCATGGCAAATAAAGACTTATAGGTTACGGGTAGCAATTGTGTGATTGTACTATAAATTATGATACCTGAATTTGACTTTACTGCATGTTTTGATTTTGCCACGGAAATAGTATATTTAAGAGAAACTTAAAAAAATAAAAAAAAAAATTATCAACTATGTAAATTGAAAATCTTTATCCAACTTAATTAGTTCTATATTTATTAGAAAATAAGTCATTATTTTCCCTTATTTTTCAATTTAATATAAGAAAAAATTCTTTAAACAATGATTTAATTTAATATATTTTAACTAAAAACATTTAAAATTATTTTTGAAAAGCTTTTTTCACTTACCATATACTCAAACTAGAATATAAAAATAATTTAAAGTAAGATTAAAGTATTTTCAACAAAAGAGAGAAAGGTTGTTTCTAACCTATTCCAAGACTTTTTCAATTTTTTATTTAGTGAAAATCAGATCGTATCATCCTCTTAAATTCAAGAACACATGAAAAATGTTTTTTCTTTCTCTAATGTGCTACAATACAAAAAACTGGAGCAATTTCGACTGAAAGTATTCGACTAAATCAAAACAATCGGAAATTTCTGACTAATTTTCCGACTGACAAGCGTTAGTCAGAATTTCCGACTAACTTGCTACTAAATCAATATATGGTCGGAATTTAAAATTGGAAAAAAAAAGAATATAGGACTAATAATAATATAGTAATATACTAATAACTAATAAGTGTTAGCAATATATATTAATACGAGTAACATTATTCTAATATAGGATTAATTTTGTTGCATTTGTGAAAATTAGTTGAACAAATTATTTTTAAGTAATTTTGCAACTAATTTTGTTCAACTAATTATAATTTTTTTAACTTATAATAATTTTGTTCAACTAGTTAATAATAATAATAATAATAATAATAATAATAATAATAATAATAATAATAATAATAATAATAATAATAATAATAATAATAATAATAATAATACACTAAGTGGTCAGAGTGTTAGGTTATAAGCATACAAACATTACTTAGATTATCAGTAAATAACTGATGGTCTAGTGGTTGGGGTGTTGGTATATCAATCTGAAGGTCTTGGGTTCAAATCCTACCCAAAGCATTTGTGTAGAAGGAATGTTATAGATTGTCAACATTAAATGATTCTTTTATGTGTTTTGAAAAATAAGATTGCCACGGGTAGGCTTGTGGCAAAAGAATATAATTAGCCACGGGATCTACCGTGGCAAGAAAAAAAGTTTCAGCCACAACCATAATTTTCCCATGGCAACAATCTAGCCACGATCACTTGTGCCACGGTAGTCTCAAACTTAAATTCCCGTGGCTGAACATCATAGCCATGGGAAATTCTTACTTGTGCCACGACTGCTACTGTGGCACAAGTGATGATTTGTAGTAGTGTCATAAGAAAGATCGGCAGACAACAAGAGTGGGCCTACATCAGGGATCAGCACTTAGTCCTTTCCTCTTTGCGGTGATTATGGATGAAATCTCGAAATCCATCTGGGAAACTGTACCATGGTGTATGCTTTTCGCCGATGATATAGTCTTGGCCGCAGAGACTAAGGAGGAGGCTAATAGTAAATTGGAAGAATGGAGGGAAGCCTTGGAGGGTAAGGGGATGCGCATAAGTCGCTCGAAGACTGAATACATGCGATGTGACTTTAGTGGGACAGAATCGATAGGGGAGCCAGAGGTATCCATCAGAGGAGAAGCTGTTGCATGCACGTCCAAGTTCAAATATCTGGGTTCAGCAATTCAGAACAATGGGGAGATTAAGGGTGACATTACTAATCGTATACAAACAGGTTGGCTCAAGTAGAGAGCAGCGACTGGGGTGCTTTGTGATAAAAGATTTCCTAGTAGACTAAAAGGAAAATTCTACCGCGTTGCGATTAGGCCGGCTTTGTTGTACGGAACAGAGTGCTGGCCTGTAAAGAAGGCTTTCGAGCAGAGAATGGATGTAACAGAGATGCGCATGCTGAGATGGATGTGTGGTAAGACTAGAAATCAGGAGTTTAGGGAGAAGTTAGGGGTTGCACCTCTCTCTACAAAGATGCGGGAGAACAGGCTCAGATGGTTTGGGTATGTGCAGAGAAGCACCCATGACGCTCCAGTGAGAAGGGTTGAACACATCATAGTGGAGGGCAAGAGAAGCCGGGGAAGACCTAAGAGGACATGGGAGGAGCAGATTAACAGCGACCTGCTCGAACTACACCTCTCTAAGGACTTGACTAGGGATAGAGCCACATGGCGGCGCCTTATTCACGTCCTAGATTACTAGACTTGTTTATTACTGTTTTGTGTCTTTCGTCGTCGCTATTCACTGCCTCTTTTACCTGTATCGTTTATAAATTTATAAATGATCCTTATGTTTGGCTAACGTGGGTGTAAGATGAAGGTTTCAGATTTTTGCAGGTCCTACCCTTGAAGACTACTATAGAGCCGAATGACTCTTATGACCGCCCTCTCCTTCTGGGTATGAGACGCCGTCGACCTTCCTTCCCCGGACCCTGACCATAAAGTATGTATGTGCGGGAACACTGGGTATGATGATGATGATGATGAGTCTAATTTTAAAGAATCCTAACGGCTAGTTTAAGCCTTGGCCTAAATGCACATAAGCTTCTAGTTACACTTAATCTAATTACATTAATTCTTTGCACGCCATTCCCTTGGTGGCTCGTGTATTTCAATGCTCATGCGTGCCCCTTTTATCCGGATCCCATGTATACTGTGGTGTGGGTCCAACTCATCTGATTTGTGGTTGATGTCGGAGTGGGTCGCTTGGCTTGTCCCTTGATCGGGTCTTGATGGTCCTTGTCCTGGGTCAGTAACACTCTAAAAATTAGTAACACAAATATGTAACACTTTAAAAATCGGTAACACTAAGATATAAGACTTTAAAACTTGGTAACATTAATAATGTGTATTACTTTTAAATTTGCATTTTATATACTATTAACACATTTGAAACATTAATCTACTTTTTTTTAAATGCACTAATCTACTTGATTATTATTTTTATTATTTTCACTACAATTAAATATGAAGTTTATAGATGCACTTGATTACGCGTCTAAAAACCGGAGTTTTTAAACACTTACTTTTTAATGCTTAAAGAAATTGAAATATAAGAGGATGTCGGGCTTTTGAAATTTTATTTTTTCTTTTTCTTTTTCTTATTTTTTTTTATTTTAATATTATATAGTTTTTTTGAATAAAATGTTATATACTTCCTCTAGTTTTTTAATAGTTGCTACAGATAATGACATTTCTCCTCACAAGATATAGCAACTAATAAAATCCAGAAGAAGTAGTTTATCTTTTTGTGGGTTTTTACAAATTAACCAATTCTTATTTAAAATATTCTAGATTTATAATCGGTAAAAACTTTGAAAAAAAAAGTGAGGGAATTAACTAATCCATTCTAAATTCATTTATAAAAGAAAAAAGGAAACCGCCTCTACAGAACAAAATATTACTGCATTTTATTTCATCAGTTAATTCCTTCCCAAAATTAAACCCTAACCCTCATCCTTCTTCTCTGTATTATCCTCTCAAAAAAGACGAAGGTTGATTCTTTGAGAAATGAGGCAGACGACACTTCAACAATCAGTTGCGTTCTTCGTGTATCAGGTATTTTCGATTATTTTTCTAATTGTTAGGAAAATTGGGTTAGACGTGTTGAAGTTCTAACACAAATATGATGCAACTAGATCTTGCCAAAGATTAGCAGATCTTTTAAATTTGACTTTTTTTAAAGATTTATCACATGTTAGATTCTTAAATACATGAATTATCTATGTATTAAAGTGTTTCCATGAGAATGAGATCTTATTTTAGATTGTTTGATTCAGCTAAATTTGTATGGAATGTAAATGTGACTATCTAATATATATTAATATATATGTTAGCTATAATTACTGAATGGTTGATTGAATGTGAACTTTTTCTTAGTTCAAGTAATTTTTGAATGTGATGGCTCCTGTGCGAAGTTTGCGATCAATTTTTTTAAAACGCTTTTAACTGATTGTATTTTGATTCCAGATTGGTTTTCCTCTTTAAACAATTAACCCCAAATCCTCCTGTCCGCATTGGCAGATACAATGTGAAGTCACTGTAGTTAGTTGACACCACTTAAATCCAAAATAAAATTAAGTAGTATGTGTAAATATATCCTAGATGAGTTGTTTAGTGTTACCATGTCTAGTTTAGGTAATCAGCCTCTTTGGACTAATGTATATGTTCGAAATCAGGCATAGGCATCACTTCCATTGCTTTGGAGTTTGGGTCTGGTGCAGGTAAAATTTAGATAGTCCGCAGCACTTGTGAGACAGCCCCTATTTTAACAGCTTAATTAATAGTAATTAATTAAGTTAATTTGGGTTATTAAATTTTAAATACGTTATTTTATTAGGACTCACAATAATATTTTATTATTTAAGGATATCAGTCGTATTAGATTTGGGACAAAAGTAAGTTATACGATGGAAATAGGGTTAAAAGTAAATAGACACATATAGGTATGAGGTGTCGAGCCTCTAACAATATGAGATTACTCATCAGTCATCACCCTTACCCATCAACAAAACCCATTTCGGGAGCCTTTAATTACAATCATCATCTTCATCTCCACTATCATTACTCATCAATTTCATCTCTTCTTCATCTTGAATTTCTGAAAAATACAAACTCAAGTCCTTAATCTTAGTTTATACATACAAACTAATTTATGTCATTATTTTCATCCATTAAAGAAGAAAATCCGAAAATCCCATTTGGTTCTTTCTTCAATTCGAAAATAACAAGTGAATTGAGAGTCTTGTATTCTTTGTTTAATCCATTTCAAAGGCTTTTGTGGGGTTCAATTGAGGTATCAAATTTATGGGTTTTGATTGATCAAGTTTAGAGTTAGGGTTTGTGAATTAAGTATTCATCAATTAAAGTTAAGTCAAGGTTTTCAAGTTAGTTTATTGAAGAGTGAAGCAAAGCTAGGGTTCATCATCAAGTGTAATTGGGGATTTTATATATATTCATTATAATTCTGAAATTATGGCTCTTATTTATCAATTTGGGTTATTGAAATCAAGATTGAAGAGTTTGAAGGTTCTTTAATGGTGATTAAGGATTGTGTTGAAGTTAGCTAGTTCATCCATGTCTTTTGAATCTTACATGAGTGTTCTTCTATGGTGATTGAGGTAATTTACAAACTAAACTATTTAAGCATAATTGAATGTTTTAATGTAGTTTTAAGTGTTTAATTTGATTCATGTTCATAGTGAAAGAAATGTGCTGTTTATGACCAAGTTTCTGTCCGGTTATATTTTGCTGTTTTCGAAATAGTTAGAGTCATTTCTGGATTTTGGTGTCTTCATGAGATTTGTAGAGCTTCGAGTCGCGATCGCGTAGGTACTTGAATCGCCCGAAAATGAGTTCGTATGAGAGAGTTATGTTCAAATTAGTGAGATACTACCAGGCTGCCATGAAAATCAATAATAACCTTCTGTTTTACCATTTTCGTTGGTTTTCTGATTGTTTCTGGGCTTTGATGTCTTCATAAGAATTGTAGAGCTCTGAGTTGCGATCGCGTAGACACTTGAATCGTCTCTATACGAGTTCATATGAGAGAGTTATGCTCAAAATAGTGAAATACTAGCAGTCTGTCATAAAAATCGAGAATAAGGTTTCTGTTTTGCCATTTTCGGGGCTGTTATGATTATTTCTTGATTTTAGTGTCTTCATAAGAATTGTGCAGCTCTGAGTTAGGGTCGCATAGACACTTGAATCGTCTCTATACGAGTTTGTATGAAGAAGTTACGACCAAACTACCATCAGGTATCCTGATATGGTACTGATATGAGAATTCTAAAGTAGGATTAGATGTTTAAGGTTATTTATTGGGTATTTGAGATCAATTTATGGTTATTATTCTTTCTTTATTGTTTGGTATTGTTGGTTTATGGTTCTTATTTGATTAATAAGGATGTTGGCTCAAGTATAAATTTGGAAACATAGGTATCGATTGGGTATTAGATTAGATGATATTATTTGGTTATGATATAATTTGGGTATTTGAGATTTATGATTGGTGTAAATTTGGTTAAACACCATTGATGGTAAATAAAGCTTTACATGTTGATGGTTGATGATGAATTGATTGGTATTTTAATGATTGATTGCTATTCATGGCGTAAAAATGTAATCCTACAAACACTATTATCTTTTAAATTTAATTTAATTATTTCAAAGTTCAAGTTATGTTTTATAAGGTGTGATATTACTGCTATTTATATTTAAGCAAAATCGTATAATTTTTGGTATTCGAAACTTTAGAATTTGACTTGGTTTGACCTTGCTTTTAATCCTTGATCAAAATTATGTTTTGTATGTTCATAGCTTGATAAATATGAGCTTTTAAATATTGTTCTATGAAAATGAGTTATGATTATTGATTTTAAAGAAAATCAAGTGATTTATTGATTCGTTTTATATTGAAATGTTCGACATTGAAACATGTTTGTTTTTGGGAATTGGCAACGGATATTTATATCCGGATTATTATGAAATCCTATAGCTTGATAATAGGTAATGGTTATTCGGATCGGTCTCGAGCCCCCGGTCCCGTTTCGTTCTTGCAAGAACCGTATTTCGGTGATGACGATCACCCGTATTTTCAGGATTTAGATCAAGCCTACTTCCTGACGGTCCATATATTCCCACGTTTTAAAGTGTTATATTATTGTTTTTATATGAGTTTTGAATAAATACGTTTGGTATATAAAGTTTTGTTTGTTTCGCAAATGAATTCATATGTTTCATTTGTTGTATTTTGACTTTCGCTATTTACTTGTAAAGTAATAGGCGTATTTTGATTCGCTTTGAACTAAAGGTTCTTAGCCGTATTTATGTTGAAACCAAACGATATTTTAAAAGAGTTTTGGTTTGATAAATTAATGTTTTATAAGGAGTTACTAAATGAGCAAAAGATTAAATCGGAGATGTTTGTTAATGACTAGTATATAAATGTAATAGTTTGTTAGATTACTCAACAATTCAATTGTTGACAGTCTTTGATGGGGCCTATCCCTTACGGGGGATAGATCCATATTCAGGTTGGATCTCATGTGGAGAGATGTCTACATGTGTTATGTGATACGTGCGAGACGAGGACTTCTTTTATTTTGAAACACATTTTGTAAATTAGATATTTGTAAATTAAATTGTAATTATTTTATAATGTTTTGTAAATAGTATTATGTAAAAAGTTTTAAAATACTCTGATATTGATTTGTTGTGGCTATCGAGTCACAGGTCGAATTCAGCCCGGACTTCTATAAGTCTTCCGCTGTGCGTTGTAAACAGTATTATATTACTGTTTATGCCGGTTTGGGCTGTTTCAACTTGAGAATTTAATCTCAGGTGTATGTTTTTACCATTACATTGGAACACATTTTTTATAAAGCAAGAAAATGAAAAATAGCCAAGATGAAAGATGAAGAAAGTTAACGTACGTTTCTTCCATTAATATTATTTGATTACTTAGGATTGTTTATTTATTTATTGTCTTAGATAACACTATTGTTTTTTATTTTTTATGTGGTTCTCCGTTCTTTAATTGATCTGATGTGTTTGTGGAATGAGGTTCTTATGCCCCCCTACACTAAACTTTTTTTAATTCTACATAACGGAGGGCACACACTTATTGCTACTTGTATTGGATGCACCTCGTAGCATCTATTTCTCAACCTTTTACTTTTGTTCAATGTTTGTAGCAGTTAATTCTCATAAATTTTAGGGCAAATTGTCATTAATAAATTAACCAATGCCCAATCCGCTATTAATAAGCTATCTATTATTTATTTTTAAATAAACCCACCTAATAGGTTACTTTCTCATTACATTAAAAGGTGACCTGCAACTTGTTAATCATGTAAATTTTGCATTAATCCATGTCTCTCCCTTCTTTGACCTCAGTTACATATTAATAACTTCCTTGTACCTGCACAACTCCATTACTCCATTGCTGGTACTTTGAATCACTTTTGCTCAAGTGTTTTGAGTGAGATTTTGCAATGTATTAGTGTTCTATGTTGACTATAATTTTAAAACCCTAGGTTTGGTGATTGTTGTTCATGTGTTAGGTTAGGGTTGAGATTTGTTGTTGATTGCTTGATTGCTACTCGATACGAATCTTGTCCTGCCACTCTTGAAGAGACATACGGTGATTATGGGTCGTTCGCATGGCTATATGTCACCAACTTTCCCTCGCTATCTAGAGTGTCTCGATCCATCTACGTTCGATCTCCCTTTACCTAGCTTTCCATGAGAACATAGAACCGATCTAGGGTAAATCCTCACGATCCCCGCTTTTCTCTTATTGCTTATTGTCATCTTATTTCTTGTTTATTTATTGCTTTCATAGTTTAGAATACACACCCTTTCACACCATTTCAATTCACCCTGCATCCAGCCCTTAATCTTGCTAGCCTTGTCCTTGTGGTTCGATGCTCGACTTAATTCTATACTCGTTATAGTTGTAATAGGGTGTTATAAATATTGTTTGCATAGCTCGATCCTAGGCGTTTAACGACGCGCTTAGATAATCGGCTATCTCCAATGCGCAACTTTTACTTGTAGTAGCAGTTCACGGTAGAGCCTGTGAGAGGCCTGTGGGTGTGTTGCTGACCGGATCTGCGTTAGGAGGTTGTGTTGTTGCTGTTGTTCTGGTTAGTCTGTAGCTATGTTTGTGCTTTAATTGTGTCTGGTGTTTTCAATGTGATTGAATTTATTTTTAAGGGTCATTGGACATTGGTTAATTCCTCAATTTTGCGATTAGGAATCCCTTGAACCAAAGAATACAATTTGAAGTGCATTGTGGGATTAGTAGTTGAAAGTTTCATTTCTGGTTGTAGGGTTTTGCATTTCCAATTGGGTTTATATAATTCTCTAGGCAATTTCTATAATGGGTTTGTTGTAAAATTGACATTGTTGTTGCATTGCGTATTCTTCTTGAAATGTTTTTTCATAATTTAAGTTTCCCAACAAGCAATATTTTCCTTACGAACTAGGTTTGTGTCTATCTTCCGATTCTATCTTCCAATTCTATTTATGGGCTTGGTTTGAATTTTTAAATCTAAATGACCCAAGTCACGTAATAATAGTCATGATCAGTGGCAGATTCAAGGTTCAAACTATTTGTTTAATGACCATTTTAACATGCTTGATTTTTTCTTGTTTTGATGATGTTGTTTTGCGAATTGTCCGTTTAGAGAAGCAGACAAAGCGATCAATTCATGTTAGTTAGCTTATTCATACATTCCGTTCTCTAATAATACTATCTTGTGTCAGTTATCTTTAAGATATTTTTTCTTTTCTTCAGTTGAGTTGGCTGACCTGACTATATTGCGATTTTTTTTGCTGCCACCTCCTTACCTAAGCTACCCCATTTCTCCTGAAAATCATTTACATCCTTTGTTAAATGTTGCAATAAATAAGACAAAATGTGAATGGGTTGGCTAATAGATATTAATTATCACTATTAAAAAATTTTCTTTCATGCGTTGGTGACATGGTGTAATTGAATCTTGGTGTTTCTCTTTAAAACATGTACTACTATGGAGCAGAAAGAGTTATTGGAAGAACTTGCTGGTTCAGTAGATGCACAACAAACTAACGGGAAGACTTTAGTGAAACTCTCATTTGAACAATAGAAACTCTATTTAGTAAAGTTTCAATCTTTTGTGAGTGTCAAATCTTTTCAAAGAAAAGAAAGATCATAAAGTATCCTTGAGTTACATTTTCTATCTTCATAATCACCACGAGTGCATCACCTTCAACATGGACGTTCTGGTAACCTAACCTCAAAACCACTTCTAGCCCCGATCTGCCTCGTTGAACACCTCCAATTTTCACATGCCATAGTGCTCGAATTCACGAACTTTTTTTTAAGCTTATTTTCCAAAGTATTTGGAAAAATAAGAGCCACCCCAAACGACTGTTGAACATTTAGTGTCTAATATTCCTGCTAATAATAACTAAGTACTACTAAAGTAGTGGGACATTACGTATTAGGTCCGAAAGGCATTAAGATATTGGACAAAATGAGCAAAGGGGAAAAACCAAGTCAGAACATAAAAGTCGACTCGGCTTTCCCCTATGTAAAGCTAAAGCCGACTCGGCTTTAGCTACTGGAACTTATGATTTTGTCAGAAGGTAAAGCCGAGTCGGCGATCCTGGTGATAAAGTGACCGCCGACTCGGCGACAAGGGCAGGAAAGTGATCGTTGTTTTTCTTCCCGTTTTTCTTGAGTTTAATGCTTAGGATTCCATCATAATTCTCACTATTCCTGAGATTATTATGAGTATAATGCACCATTATACTCATGAATGCCTAGCTTAATTGCAATTAAAGATTTTCTCATGAATGAGATCATCAATGGTGATTAATGACCAAGGCTCCTCTTGTATACTCTTGTAGTATAAATAGAGACCTTGGGCATTGAGTTGAGCACACCTAATTCTCTGAATTTTCTTTGTCTTTCTCTCATTTGTCTTGTGCTATTCAAGAGAGTAATTAACTCTTGTTTTGCTTTCCACTTCTCATAAGCTTAAACACAAGTAGTTAAGTAATATATCCTAAGTACTAAGGATATATTGTGGTTGTTTGTATCTCGTTGTGAATTTCCATTCCTAAACCCAAGTACCTTTGTGGGGGAAATATCACAAAAGGAAAGTGAGCACACGCCTACAACTTGTATCAAGTTTCCGGGTAACGGTCGTCGTTACAAACATATCTTCAAGGTTACATTAGCATTGTTATTGTTGTAATTTCATTTTGTCATCAACAAAGGGGTTTATACAAATTCTCGCTTGTAATTTGTATTGTTATTATATACATTTCGTAATAACGACTAATTTGAAAAATAAGCTTTAAACAAAATCGCTCCTGGGAGCAGCGATTTCCTACCCTATTGGGCTGGAGAATGGGTATTGACCATTTAAGAAAGTCGCTGTGTGGAACAGCGTTTTAGGCTTTGAGGGAAATCGCTCCTAGGAGCAGCGATTTCTAGGGCAGTTGAGGGAAATCGCTCCTAGGAGCAGCGATTTTCGTTGTATTTAATTTTTTTGTATCTTTTTTCTCCTCTTAAAATGCCCGTTGAGGGAAATCGCTACTTGGTGCAGCGATTTTGCCTGTTTATTTTTTTTTGAACGTTTTTCCTATATGGAATATGTTTAAAATAATATAAATAAAATGCATAAAGATTAAACATCAAAATAAATTAAAATATAATGCATAAAAATAAAACATGAAATGTAATACATAAATAATATATGTGACATATAAATAGATTAAACATCAAAATAATAAGATATATCATCCATTTACAACATCAAACTACTTAATTAAAATGCATAAAGATTGTTCAACTTAAAAAGACACCAATTAACCACGTTTACGTTGTGTACAACTACATTGATTATGTCCTATTTCGTTGCATAAGCCACATCTGAGTCCTCTATCAGTACAATCATCCATTTCATTACGCTACCTCTTTGACCTTGGACGTCCTTTTGTTCTTACTCTACTAGCATCAGCAATCAGACGAAGGCCATTGTATTCCCCCCATTGAGTAGAGTCAAGCACAGGTTCAAATTGAGGCTCATAAGTCCTCATGTAGCTAGTTGTGCGAAAACGCCGATCGACAAAAGTGTCTTCAGATAAGCTATACGTAGAACATACAGCTAACACGCGTGAACAAGGATAGTGGAAAATCCGAACTTTTTTACAAGTGTAAGTGCGGTTTGAAAAGTTAACTGTGTAACGCTTTCCGCCTTTGCGTTCTATTCGTTCGCCTTTTTCGGTTGTGACTTCGTATTTGCCATTTGTTATGTCAAATGGCTCTACGTTGTGATATCTTACTTTACGTCTATTTGCTTCTAATTTTCTCTCAACATAGACAGTGTACGGATGATTAGAAGCAAGTCGTTCTCTAGCTTCTATTTGCGCCTATTTGCTTCTATTTGCTTCTAAGTTCAACAATAGCTGCAACGGGTAGGAATCTAGCACCTTTCCTGACGCCGTTGAAGACCTCTGCCATGTTCGTAGTAGCATAGCCATATCGGTGACCCCCGTCAAATGCTATTGACCGTTTCTCCATATCCATCTCACTTATGTTTGCAAAAGCCTCTTCACTCATATGACGAATGCGCCTTAAACCTTTGCTTGCTTTTTGTCTTTTTCGTTGAAAAGCAGTAGCAATAAATACTTTCTTCACCTCAACATTCTTTATATGAGTATTCAAATTTGAAGCAACATGGCGAATGTAAAAGCAATGGTATGCATCTAGAGGGGTCCACCCACTATCAACATCATTCATGGCATCTATAATTCCACAGTGGCGATCTGATATAACACATAAACCTCTTCTGCTGGTGATCCGATGTCAAATACATGCCATAAACCATGACAAGCTATCAACGTTTTCTTCTTCAACAAGAGCAAATGCTAATGGAATAAGTTGATAGTTCCCATCGATGTCAATAACAGTAAGTAGCTTTCCTTTGTATTTTCCATACAAATGAGTACCTGATGTGCTCGATTTAGAGTACATTTATTACCCTACTTTAGTGTTGAGTCTCGCTGTTTTACATCGATTTTATGCGTTATACACTCAATTTTACCTTGTTCTTGTCTCCATGGTGTTTAAAGGTCATTTCAGGTGTTTTCGAGAGATTTCGAAGTAAAACAAGTCGAGTTCGAGACTTAGGCATCAAAGTCGAAGAAGAGGCACGTGTTTCGAGGCGCTCACAAGTGTTTCGGGTCATCCCCGAAGATATCGCGAAGGTCGAAACTTGTTTGAATATGATTAGAGCCAATGAAAGCCAAAGAGACCAAGCTTCGGTCGAATTGACCTGCTGCAGCCCAAGTTCAATGCTCAACTCACTGGAAATGGCAAATCTCCAAGCCATTCGGTCGAATCTATTAAATACAGTTGAATCCCTTACCAAATTCGGTCGAATCTTCATATGGGTGTCCAAGTGAAATTTCAAAGCATTATGCAAATACTGAATTTGGGATCCATTCGATCCAATGGACAAAGATTCGGTCTAATCTGGCACACCTTCGGTCGAATGCTGCACATTTCAGCGCGATTTGTTTTCTTCGCATCTTAAGCCACGTAGGATTCATTTAGGGTATTCTCAATATAGCTTGTTCAATAACCCGTCCTCTCGACCTCCGTTTAATCCCAACAATGGCCAAGGCAACTTCCACTAAGGTTACAACAATCAAGTTCCATACAACAATCAAACCGATGGTAATATTCCTAGGCCGAATGGAAATAAGCCTTACCCCAAGTGCCACGACCAAACCCCAACCAATCATACCCAACCACCCAACCACTTCCCAACCCCACTCCCAATCAAGACCTCATGACTACCCAATTTAGCGCCTTACCCCAACTCAATCAAACCTTGATTTCTCAAATGGCACAACTTCAAACCCAACGAAAGCAATTAGAGACCCAACATGCACAGTTAGCTCAACCACCACCACCGATGCTATTCCCATCTAACCCTCAACCTAAGACATCCACCCAACCTCCACCTCCTAACCAACCATCAAACTCCAACCACCACACGTGCAAGGCGATCTTCCTTAGATCGGGTGCTTCTTATCTGGGTCCGATTGAAGCTCCAAGTGATGATTTGGGTGATGGTCCTTCTATGGGTAGTGAATTTCAATAAAATGATGATTATGTAGATGAGCATAAGGGAGGGGTAGAAAAAGAGAGTTTTGAGGAAAAGTTTGAAGAAAAGAAAGACGAGAAGGTTGAGAAGAGAGATGAAGTAAAAGAGAAGAAGTTGGAGCAAGAGGATAATTGAAAAAATATCCAAGAGTGGCGAGCTCGTGAGCGTTTACATGGCCCATCGCTTCCTTTACCATATAGAGTGGTGGAGAAGCAAATGCAAGTCAAATTTCTTAAGTTTCTTGAGCATATGAAGCGATTGGAAATGAAGATCCCTTTCTTAGAGGCAATGGAGCAAATGTCTTAATATGCCAAGTACTTGAAGTCACTCTTGGGGAACAAAAAGCGGCTTGAAAGTGAGGTTGTCAATTTACCGGAGCAAGTTAGTGCTGTTACCCTTGGGAACTAAAAGCCCAAGGGACCACTTGCCGATTTGGGGGCCTTGATTAGCCTAATGCCGATGAGTGTTGCTAAGCACCTTGCTTTTGAGCTTAAGCCATCAAAGAAATCCATCCAACTAGCCGACCGAAGCGTCAAAGTACCATGTGGGGAGTTAGAGGATCTTCTAATCCAAGTGGGGAGTGTTGTTGTCCCTTGTGGTTTTGTTGTGCTTGACATGGTGGAAGACCCCTACACTCCCCTCATACTTGGGAGAGATGAATTGAAGAGTTTGGGTGCCCTAATTGATTGTGAAGCCGAGACCATTACTATAAGGGTAACCAATGAGCAAGCGGTGTTTGGGTTTGCTAAATCTTCAAAGAAACCCATGGTCGAGCAACTTTTATCTCTTGATGTAGTGGATGATTCTCAAGTTGATAAGATTGGAGGGGTTGATTTTCTTGATGCCCATGTGCATGATGATGTGGTGATTTATTGTGATGAGGTGAGGAGATATGATGATGAGAAAAAGAAGAAGTTGGTTGATGTTGAAAAGGAGAAGTTTGTTCTTGTGCACTCCAAAAATGATGATGAAGTTGAAGGTATCGACAAGCAGCCCCGCAAGAGGAAGTGGGCGAGAAAAAGAAAAAGAAAAATGTTTCACAAAAAGAAGAACATGGCTCCACCTAAGCTTGGGGGAGCCCCATATTTGAGTTTTCATGCGGGTGACCCTAGTTCTACATTGCTTACCTCCGCCACTGCTGCAAGGTGGAGAGTTTTGGGTCACCATGTACGAGGCGATGGTGATGCTAGGAGTGATTCCACTCCTAGCTCAGGTATGGTTTCTTTCCCTAGCTTTTCATTTGTTTCTTGAGCTGGTGGGTAGCTGTGTCGAACTTAACGACGTTAAACAAAAGTACTTGCGGGAGATAACCCGGTGTTTGTTGTTTCAAAATGTTTGTTTTATGTTCTCTTTAGTTCCAATAATACCTATCTTTCAGTCTTTTTTTTTATTTCGCCTTCCCCATCGTCGAGACGGCTCTTGAGCTAGCTTAGGGGAGGAAGCGCTTACACTTTCAAAATCCCAAAAGATTTGTATTATTGTAACTATTGCTTAGTTTTTCTATTAGTTTCTTCGCATGTTTAGTTTGTTTTGTTTTTGTCTTGTTTAGTTTGTATAGTTTCATGTTTAGGTTGTAAAGTTGTGTTTTATCCTTGCTTTTAATAAATGGTTGAGTTGTTAGTTTAGCATGCAAGCTTCTATTGTGCACATTTCATGTCCTTATGCAAACTCGTATTTCCTTAGCCTTGTCCTGTTTTGGGACTTAGACTTTGACTGTTTTCCACAAAGCTTGGGGGAATTGGGGTTTGCTTGGTTGGTGGCTTGGATGACTACCTTTAGAGGCGCATTTCGACTAGCCTGTAAGGATTGAGCCTTCTTGGACTCCTTGCAAGCTCCATTCATTTTGAGTGCTAATTAGGGGATATAAGTATTATGTCGGTTCTTCTCCAGTATAGTCGGCTTTTCTTGAGACCAGGCATGATAACACGTTCGCTATAATTAGCGGATATAAGTATTGTGTCGGTTCTTCTCCAGTATAGTCCGCTTATCATTGAGATTTTATATACACACATATTCATGTGAGTGAGTAGATCGTTATATTATTGGGAGATGAGCTTGGAAACACTTGTTATTATAAGGTTTCACATGTTTTGATAGTGTTTGATGATAGAGATCATTGTGCGTATATGAGATTATTGGGTTATTGATGGTTGTTGGATATGGTTTTCATCAATTTATTATGAGATGTTTGTGAAGTGTTTTGTTTAGGGTCACTCGCTATCCTCTACTTAGCTCCACATTCCCAAATGAATCCCACCTTAACCCTAAGCCAACGTTACAACCCTTTGTACTAACTTGTTCGACTTAGTCTGATAAGTTTGTTCTGTGCTGGAGTAAGATAAGACACAATCCCCATGATTCTCCCCTATTAGGTGTTTGATTCCCGACTCATCTTTAGTTGGAAGATTATGAGCGAAACACAAACCATAATCAAACACATTAGCGTAATTGCATATTTCTCACATGTTTTGAGAAATTACCCGGGGAGTGTAGACTTGTGACCTCTTTAGGTAGTGGGTGGCCTAGCCTATGTTGTTGCTTTCCCTAGTGATCTCAAGCTTGTGGAATCGGTCGTTATTCTTGGTATTGCGCTCTATTGAGACCATTGTACTTGCACACCTTTGGCTAGGGAAGAGTTTTGCTCATGCACATGCTTGTATTGTTTTGTTCTCCGCTCACCATGTTTGTTTGCTTTGGATTTCTGGGTCTCCTTCTGAAAACCCTCACGAGACCTTACTCGTCCTCTTTGGCAGACCTTGAGGTTTAAAGGGCTTGTCGTACATGCTAAGTGCGATCGTGATTCCTACGACAGTGAGTATTAGGTTTAAAGTCAAAGAAGAGGCACGCGTTTCGAGGCTCTTACAAGTGTTTCGGGTCATCCCCGAAGGTATCGCGAAGGTCGGGAATCGTTTGAGCATGGTTTGAAGCTTCAAATTGATCAAGTGGACCACATTCGGTCGAATTGGCCTTGGCTTCGGTCGAATCTAAGTGTCCCAGCCCAATGAAGAACTTTGAAGCTATTGTTTTACACGAATCCAAGCCCATTCAGTGAATGAGCTCAATTCAGTCGAATGCTAGATACGTCGCACAAGTGAAGTCCTCAAAGCCACTGGAAATACCGAAGAAAATCCCATTCGGGCGAATGGGTCAGATTCGGCCGAATCTATCTTGGCTTCGTGCGAATGGAGCCCTACTTCTGCGATTTAACTTCTTCTTCAACGCTTGCCGCGTAGGATTCTTTTAGTGCTTTTGTTCCCATCTTTTGTAGCCTAAATAAGGGCACTTTTATGAACATAAACCCTATGCTTTAGTAGATAGAAACCCTCTCTTCTATTAAACATCACTTTAATGCTTTCTTTACATTTCTTTGCCCAAGATGAGATTTTTATGCTTTCATTTACATTCAAGCTTTGTAATTTCAATTCCTTTTCATTCAAGCACTTTGGTTTATGTAAGTTTACTTTCCTTTATTGCTTTCTCTCTTAGTTTATCTTTCATTCATGTCATTTAATGTTTTGTTCTTATTAAGTTTGATTATTGCTTTGAATCTTGTTCTATTGCTTTCATTTCTTGTTCTTACTTTGGTTATTGCTTTCTAGAGTAGTTGATAGTTAGTTTCCTTGCTTTGCCTTTCATTATTGTTAGTTTATTTCTTGCCCTAATGCTTACAATCATGTCTTCTTTCTTGTTTATAGTTGTTTTCACTTTCAACATGCTAGAGTAGATTTCTTAGGGGTTTTGGTTTGGTGAAACCCTAGGTTTGGTGAATGTTGTTCATATGCTAGATTAGGGTTGAGGTTGTTGTGGTTTGTTTGATTCATATTCGATGCATATCTTGTCCTTCCACTCCCTTGTGAGACATAAGGCGATTATGAGTCGTTCGCATTGACTATAGGTCATCAACTTCCCCATGCCATCTTGAATGTCTCGATAGAGCCACGCTCAATCTCCCTTGAACTAGCTTTGTATGAGAACATAGTATCGACCTAGGGTGAATCCTCACCAACCCTGTTTGTTTCTTATTGTTATTCCCAATCTTGTTTATTTGCTTTCCTTAGTTTAGTTCAAAACACCCTCCTTTATACACACATTACTATTCCTCTACACCTAGCACATCATCTTCCTTGCCCTTGTTCTCTGTGGTTCGATCCCCAACTTACCTCTATACTCGTTATAGTAGCATTTAGGGTGTTATAAATGTGTTTGCATAGTCAAGGTCTCTAGCGTATAACGACGCGTTAGAATACAGGATGCGCTTACGCTTTCAAAATCCCGAAAGATTTGCATTATTGTAACTATTGCTTAGTTTTTCTTTTAGTTTCTTCGCATGTTTAGTTTGTTTAGTTTTTGTCTTGTTTAGTTTGTATAGTTTCATGTTTAGGTTGTATAGTTGTGTTTTATCCGTGCTTTCAATAAATGGTTGTGTTGTGAGTCTAGCATGCAAGCTTCTATTGTGCACATTTTATGTCCCTATGCAAACTCGTATTTCCTTAGCCTTGCGCCTATTTTGGGACTTAGAGTTTGACTGTTTTCCACATAGCTTAGGGGAATTGGGGCTTGCTTGGTTGGTGGCTTGTATGACTACCTTTAGAGGCGCATTTCGACTAGCCTGTAAGGATTGAGCCTTCTTGGACTCTTTGCGAGCTCCATTCATTTTGAGTTCTAGTTAGGGGATCTAAGTATTGTGTCGGTTCTTCTCCAGTATAGTCGCCTTTTCTTGAGACCAGGGATGATAACACGTTCGCTAGATATGAGCTACATAGCAGAATAGCCTACCTTGAACGAAATTGACTCTAGGATAAGCCAAGTTTTTTCCTTTTCCTTTTCTTTTGCAACCACATTATTTAGCCTCCACATGAGCCAAATATTCCCTTTTCTTACCTAGAGGATAGTTTAAGTGATGGTGGGGTTTGTTGTGTGCTACAGTGATTTAGTGGGCTTTTGGTTATGATATCGTGGTTGTTGGTGTATATGACTCTCTTCATTTTGTGGCCAGCTTATTATTTCTCTCCTATTCCCTCTAGTGCTTTCATTATTATTATTCATACATATTCTATGATTTGAGGAGACCTTTCTCTTGTTTTTCAATGAGATTTTATATACACACATATTCATGTGAGTGAGACGGTCGTTATATTATTGGGAGATGAGCTTGGAAACACTTGTTATTATGAGGTTTAACATGTTTTGATAGTGTTTGATGATAGAGATCATTGTGCGTACATGAGATTATTGGGTTATTGATGGTTGTTGGATATGGTTTTCATCAGTTTATTATGAGATGTTTGTGAAGTGTTTTGTTTAGGGTCACTCGCTATCCTCTACTTAGCTCCACATTCTCAAATGTATCCCACCTTAACCCTAAGCCAACGTTACAACCCTTTGTGCTAACTTGTTCAACTTGGTCCAATTAGTTTGTTCTGTGCTGGAGTAAGATAAGACACAATCCCTATTAGGTTTTTGATTCCCGACTCATCTTTACTCGGAATAGTATGAGCGAAACACGAACCATAATCAAACACATGAGCATAATTGCATATTTCCCACATCTTTTGAGAAATTACTTGGGTATGTAGACTTGTGACGTCTTTAGGTAGTGGGTGGCCTAGCCTGTGTTGTTGCTTGCCCTAATGATCTCAAGCTTGTGGAATCGGTCATTATTCTTTGTATTGCGCTCTATTTAGACCATTGTACTTGCATACCTTTGGCTAGGGAAGAGTTTTGCTCATGCACATGCTTGTATTGTTTTGTTCTCCGCTCACCATGTTTGTTTGCTTTGGATTTGTGGGTCTCCTTCTGAAAACCCTCACGAGACCTTACTCGTCTTCTTTTGGAGACCTTGAGGTTTAAAGGGCTTGTCTTACGTGCTAAGTGCGATCGTGATTCCTACGACAGTGAGTATTAGGTTTTACCGCTTTTGTAATTTAGTTTTGTTTTGCTTTCATAGCTAGTTTGTTTTGGGATGCCCGGTGCTTTCATGTTGTTCCTACCTAGTCTCTTTGCTAGTGGCTAGCAAAGGTTAAGCTTGGGGGAGTTGATGTGCTCGATTTAAAGCACATTTATAGCCCTACTTTGGTGTCGAGTCTCATTGTTTTACATTGGTTTTATATGACTTACACTCGATTTTACCTTGTTCTTGTCTCCAAAGTGTTTATAGTTCATTTTAGGTGCTTTCGGGAGATTTTGAGGTAATTCGGATCAAGTCTGAGGCTTAGACTTCAAAGTCGAAGAAGAGGCACGCATTTCGAGGCTCTCACAAGTGTTTCGGGTCATCCCCGAAGGTATCGCGAAGGTCGGGAATCGTTTGAGCATGGTTTGAAGCTTCAAATTGACCAAGAGGACCACATTCGGTCGAATGGGCCTTGGCTTCGGTCGAATCTAAGTGTCCCAGCCCAATGAAGAACTTTAAAGCTACTGTTTTACCTGAATCCAAGCCCATTCGGTCGAATGAGCTCTATTCGGGCGAATGCTAAACCCAATTTGGTCGAATGCTAGATACGTTGCACAAGTGAAGTCCTCAAAGCCACTGGAAATACCAAAGGAAATCCCATTCGGGCGAATGGGTCAGATTCGACCGAATCTGTCTTGGCTTCGGGCGAATGGAGCCCTGATTCTGCGATTTAACTTCTTCTTCAAAGCTTGCCACGCAGGATTTTTTTAGGGCTTTTGTTCTCATCTTTTGTAGTCTATATAAGGGCACTTTTATGAACATAAACCCTATGCTTTAGTAGATATAAACCCTCTCTTCTATTAAATATCACTTTATTGCTTTCTTTACATTTCTTTGCCCTAAATTAGATTTTTATGCTTTCATTTACATTCAAGCATTGTAATTTCAATTCCTTTTCCTTCAAGCACTTTGGTTTATGTAAGTTTACTTTCCTTTATTGCTTTCTCTCTTAGTTTATCTTTCATTCATGTCATTTAATGTTTTGTTCTTCTTAAGTTTGATTATTGCTTTGAATTTTGTTCTATTGCTTTCATTTCTTGTTCTTACTTTGGTTATTGCTTTCTAGAGTAGTTGATAGTTAGTTTCCTTGCTTTGCCTTTCATTTTGGCTAGTTTATTTCTTGCCCTAATGCTTACAATCATATCTTCTTTCTTGTTTATAGTTGTTTTCACTTTTAACATGCTAGAGTAGATTTCTTAGGGGTTTTGGTTTGGTGAAACCCTAGGTTTGGTGAATGTTGTTCATATGATAGATTAGGGTTGAGGTTGTTGTGGTTTGTTTGATAGATATTCGATGCATATCTTGTCCTGTCAATCCCTTGTGAGACATAGGGCGATTATGGGTCGTTCGCATTGACTATAGGTCATCAACTTCGCCATGCCATCTTGAGTGTCTCGATTGAGCCACGCTCAATCTCCCTTGACCTAGCTTTGTATGAGAACATAGTATCGACCTAGGGTGAATCCTCACCAACCCCGTTTGTTTGTTATTGTTATTCTCAATCTTGTTTATTTGCTTTCCTAAGTTTAGTTCAAAACACCCCCCTTTATACACACACCACTATTCCTCTACACCTAGCACATCATCTTCCTTGCCCTTGTTCTCTGTGGTTCGATCCCCAACTTACCTCTTTACTCGTTATAGTAGCATTTTGGGTGTTATAAATGTGTTTGCATAGCCAAGGTCTCTAGCGTAAAACGACGTGTTAGAAAACCCATTATCAGACTAACAAAGGTTTAGCTCTGGGGAGTTGATGTGCTCGATTTAAGAGCACATTTATGTCCCTACTTTTGGTTTCGAGTCTAGATGTTTTACAATGGTTATATGCGCTAGGGATGGCAACGGGTCGGATCTAGGCCGGGTCTAGGTGGACCCGGATCCAGATCCGTTTTCAGGTACAGGGTACAGATTTGGATCCGGATCCGCGGGTCTGTTTTTACAGGACCCAGATCCGGTCTGTGGGTATAGCGGATCCAGTACCGGGTCCAGGTCAAAAACGGATATCACTTGTTTTTGCCCTTTTTGGTGTATTTTCGAATCGTTTTGAGATTGCCATGACGCTTTTCATAGACTAATGATAATAAATATATAATTTCACAATCTATCACTTAAAAAAAAATATTACACAACTACAAATTGTCTTCAAATCCAACAAACATAAATAAACATAGCCGATACACAATATTTCATTCATAAATCATACTAAGTCGATCATTCTGACGTGGGACGCGTGGCATGGAGCATGGCTGGCCGTGGCAGCGAGAATGGGAACTGGGAAGAATTATATTTAGGGTTTTTGAACTTTGGGAGGCAGTTTTGTTTTGGGGTTTTTATGAAAAACAGCCTCAAAGTTTACCCTTTTTATGAATTACAGCCTTAAAGTTTTTTTTTTTATGAATTACAGCCTCAAACTTTTAAAAGTGACCAGTATTACGGCCAAGTTACCGTTGACCACCCTGTCAACCGTTGACCAAGCCTTCTTCCCGGTTACTAACCCTTTTCCTCCTTCTTCTTCATCCTCTTCCTCCTTCTTCTTCATCTTCTTCATCCCCTTCTTCCTTTTTCTTCATCTTCTTCATCCTCTTAATCCCAATTCCCATTTCAAATAAAATTTCTTGGTTTATTTTTAAAATTGACCCAAATCTTTTTGTTTTTTTTTTGTTTTTCTTTTTTTTAATTTAATTCTTCATCCCCTCCACTTCTTCATCTTCTTCCTCCTTCTTCTCCCTTCTTCTCCATCATCTTCTTCCTCCTTCTTCTCCCTTCTTTTCCATCATCTTCATCCTTTTTATCCTCCATTAATTTTCAAAGGCCCAATTTTAACCCTAGATTTCATTCCCCTTTTCAAAACCTTAATCAAAGAATACCAAATTGGAAGGGATGAACTTTCTGGTATTTAAATTTCATCAAATTTCATCAAATTGAAACAATTACAACACCCAAATTGAAACAATTACAACAACCAAATTTCTGGGTATTTAAATTTCATCAAATTTCATCAAATTTCATTCCTTTTCCTGGATATTTAAATTTCATCAAATTTCCAGTCCATTTATCTTTAACTTTCTGGGTTTTTAGTTCATCATATCTTTACAAAAGGCAACAGTTACAACACCCAATAAAATTAAAAAAGAAAATACATCAGTAGCTCCATTACCAAATGGAAGCAAAGTAACACCAGCAACAGTAGGAGACATTTTCAGAAGTTCAGCTAGTTTTTCTAATGAATAACAGAAATAGTCTGCAGCTGTATTTCCCAATAAATAGAGAAGAATTGCAAGCCAAAAACCTAGAATTAAATACCCAAAAATGGGGAAATTCTTGCAATTACAGTAGAAAAATTTCATGTAATTGAAAAACCCACCTGAAGTACAATCTGGGTTGTCAAGAACATAATCACAACTGGTTGAATAACCCTTGTGCTCAAAAACTTCTGCACAAATTTGATGGTGAAGTAGGGTTATGTTACTTATACCATTTGATGAACTTCCATGGATTTCTTCCATGTTTCTTCCATGAGAAACTCCAGCACCATGAAAAAACCCACTTCCTAAATTCCATTTATGATTAAAAGAGGAATTGTAAATAAAAGTAATCAACACAATGGTTGAAATTACATTAAAAATAACCCCAAAACGTGTATTTTTTCTCATCCCAACAAAAGAAACTCAATAATTCAAAAATCCCACTTACACCCAGAAAAATTAACAAAAAGTAAGCTTTTATTTACTTGAAGGAAGATGATGGAAAAGAAGGGAGAAGAAGGAGGAAGAAGATGATGGAGAAGAAGGGAAAAGAAGGAGGAAGAAGATGAAGAAGTGGAGGGGATGAAGAATTAAATTAAAAAAAAGAAAAACAAAAAAAAAACAAAAAGATTTGGGTCAATTTTAAAAATAAACCAAGAAATTTTATTTGAAATGGGAATTGGGATTAAGAGGATGAAGAAGATGAAGAAGATGAAGAAAAAGGAAGAAGGGGATGAAGAAGATGAAGAAGAAGGAGGAAGAGGATGAAGAAGAAGGAGGAAAAGGGTTAGTAACCGGGAAGAAGGCTTGGTCAACGGTTGACAGGATGGTCAACGGTAACTTGGCTGTAATACTGGTCACTTTTAAAAGTTTGAGGCTGTAATTCATAAAAAAAAAACTTTGAGGCTATAATTCATAAAAAGGGTAAACTTTGAGGCTGTTTTTCATAAAAAACCCTTTGTTTTGAAATAAAAGTGGGTGGGAGGGAGTTTTGTATTTGTCTGTGGTATTTTACTTGAAGTACTTTACTTATATTTGTCAAAATTTTACTTTAGGTTTATCAAATTTTGAAATAAAAGTATAATAAAAGTGGTATTTTACTTTGGGAGTTAGGAAATGGGAATGATGGGAGTGGGAGACAGTTGTGTAGTAATAATAGACTTTAGGAGTATATAAGTACAATAAGGTATGATATACTATAATTATATAATTTTTTTAAAAAAACGGGTCTTAAGATCTGCGGGTCCGGGTCAGGATATTTTACTTAGATCCGGATCCGTGACGTAATAATTAGACCCGGACCCGACGGGTCTATTTTTTAAGCCCCAGATCCGTGAAAACGGATACGGATCCACGGATCCAAGTCGGGTCCAGTACCCATTGTCATCCCTAATATGCGGAGATTATTTTAGGTGTTTTCTGGACATTTCGAGATTATTTCAGGTGTTTTCGGGACATTTCGAGGTAAAACGGATCGAGTTCGAGGCTTAGTCAATATAGTCAAAGAAAAGGCATGTGTTTCGAGTTCGAGGCTTAGTCAATATAGTCAAAGAAAAGGTCATCCCCGAAGATATCGCGAAGGTGGAAAATCGTTTGATGATTGATTGAAGCCTCAAAGGGACCAAAAGACCTGCATTCGGTCGAATCTACCCTAGGTTCGGTCAAATGGTTCTGCAACAGCCCAAGACCAAGTCCAAGACTCACTGGAAATGACGAATCAAGAGCCCATTCGGTCGAATTGGGACATTCGGTCGAATCCCAAGTTAGCTTCCGTCGAATCTTCAAATGTGTTACCCAAGCCAAAATCTCAAGCATTTTGGAAAGGCCGAATTTGTGGCCCATTCCGTCGAATGGCCTTGGATTCGGTCCAATCCACCTTCACATTCGGTCCAATCCAGTGCATCGTTTTTTTTTCGCAAGCTTATTTTTGTAGGATCTTTTTAGGGCTTTTTCCCCTCTTCCCTTAGGCTATATATATACTCTTATTCTGAATGTAATGCTCATGCCTACTATGAGAGAAACCATCTCATCTTAGAACACCAATTTATTGCTTTAGAATAGATTTTTATGCTTTCATTTACATTCCAAACTTTGTAGTTTCTATTCCTTTCTTTTAAGCACTCCAGTTTATGTAAGTTTACTTCTTTATTGCTTTCATTTACTTTGTTTATCTTTCATTTATGCCATTAAATGTTTTGTTCTTACTTGCTTTAATTCTTGCTTTGTTTCTTGTTCATTTACTTTCCAATCTTGTTCTTGCTTTTCTTATTGCTTTGTAGTGTAGTTGATAGATAGATTTCTTGCTTGGTCTTTCATTATTGTTGCTTTCCTTCTTGCCCTAATGCTTTCATTCATGTTTTCCTTCTTGTTTTTTGTTGTAGTTAGATTCAATATGCTAGAGTAGTTTTCTTAGGGGTTTTGGTTTGGTGAAACCCTAGGGTTAGTGAATGTTGTTTATGTGCTAGATTAGGGTTGAGGTTTGTTGTGGGTTGTCTGATTGAAATTCGATGCGAATCTTGTCTTGCCACTCCTAAGTGAGATATAGGGCGATTATGGGTCGTTCGCATGGCTATATGTCACCAACTTCCCCACGCTATCTAGAGTGTCTCGATCAATCTACGTTCAATCTCCCTCGCCCTAGCATTGTATGAGAACATAGAGCCGACCTAGGGTAGATCCTCACCATCCCCGTATAGTTCCAACACCCTTAGATACACACACCATATTTCTCTACACCTAGCACCTAACTTCGCTTAGTCTTGTCCTTGTGGTTCGATCCCCGACTTACCTCTATACATGTTATAGTTGTAACAGGGTGTTATAATATTGTTTGCATAGTTGGATTTTTAGTGTATAACGACGTGCTTAAGATCTGCTATCAGGTAACTTGTCGTTAATCGACCCTAAAGATGGAATAACGTCATTTATCATCCTAGAGAGCGGATTTTTTTTCCTTTTATGGGCATTACTTAGATATACGTGTAACATTCGAGAATATAATCGCCAATTTAAAATAAGTAAAATAATTTAAATAATTTATAATTACACGTGGAATGTAGATATTTAGATGAGTTAATATTAATAATAATAATAATAACAATAATAATGATAATAATAATAATAATAACAATAATAATAATAATAATAATAATAATAATAATAATAATAATAATAATAATAATAATAATAATAATAATAATAATAATAATAATAATAATAATAATAATAATAATAATAAATCATAAACAAAAACAAAAACAAAAGAAAACAACCCACCCGTCCTTTTCTTCTTCGTGAAACCATACACACAAAACCCATTCTTCCTTCTTAGTTATGTTGTTTGATTGTAATAGATGTTAGAATGATGGAAATGAAGACTTTGGGAAATCTTATTGGAAATCATGGAATTGGTTTAGTTTTATGATAATGGTAAAATGTCGAATGATTAGATGTTCTTGGAAAGAATCGAATGTTGTTTGATTCTTGGTTTTGAGTTTAGATGGACGAAATAAGTGTTTGGATTGGAAAATGCAAAGGAGTTGTGGAGAAGTACAATCTTTATAGGAATATGAACTAGTTTAGAGCATGGTTGTTATAACTGATGATATTTTGGGTTGGAATTAGTAACTTGCGTAATTCTTTGTAAATTAGTACCATTAGAGTTAAAGCTTAAACTAAGTCGCGGTCATAGGAGGGGATGCAATGAGTCATATGAATCTAGCTTGTAGTATCGAATGTTGTACGTGATATTATGTTTGTTATGCACCAGGAGACGACATCATTGAGGAACCCTTCTAGTGATGGTGGTGAAGCGACCTTAGCTTAAAGAGCATCTGGTGAGTAGTAACAGTCCCTAAATGGGGTCTGGCCAGAGTTTTATTTTTGAAAATGTTTTCTTAATCAAATTGTTTTGTATTGATGATGAACTGGTTATGCATGTTTATGATGATACTTATATGGTCAATGCATCGGGCTCACGAGCTGGTCATTGACGGAGTAAAGGGAAAACCTTCCAGACTCCCTATTTTGAGGTGGATTGTCATTCAAATATTTACTAGCCTCACCCGAGAGTGACATAGCCTTAGAGCTATGGATGTTCCTCTCAACTAGACTCCTTGTGCGCATATAAATCTAGGAAAATGATGTTGATTTTTAACCTTTGTTTTGAATTACAATGTTTTGTTTTTTGGATTGTTACTTCTCATTCAGTTTACTCTGACCCCCTATTGTTTCCATCTTTTAGACTGTTTACAGATCGAAATCGGTCGGGAACGATGGGTTAATAGAAGTTATTGGAGTTTCAAGGATGTTATATTGAGCTGAGCATATAGAGTTTGTAGTTTTGTATAGGCAGTGGTAATTGTATATCAGTCTAGAATAATGTATTGGTTATGTTGGACTTTTATAGATACTTTTATGATTGATTGATGATTTAGATAGATGTTTGTTTTTGGAAATAGCTGATTTAGCTATGTTTTAGAACTAAAGACTCATTTTCGCAAGTTTTGAAATGAGATGTAAGTTGTTGAAATGAGATTTGAGTTTCTTGGGGAAGTAAATTCCGTAAATTCGCTTTGGGAAATTACAGTTTGTATTAGAGCAAAAACGTGAATTGAGGACCTTTGGATGGGCAATAAGAATATAGGACAAGTGTTAGGTAGAGAAAAGACACTAGGTGTTAAGTTAGAGATTGGGTAGCCGATAGTTAATGGGATATCGTGAAGCGGACATTTTATTCAATTATCGTTTTACAATGTTTCATACGCTTATGTTTACATTCATCTTCATCGATTTGTTTATTGTTGTTAAACTGTATGGTTATTGTTTTGTTTGTGCACGTATAGCGATGGCTGAGAATTGTGCGCCTCGACACGAGAGTCATGAGGTTAGGGCAGAGTTTGAGAACTCCCGTGACTCTGTACGTACTGTCACGTCAAACGAAGCGTCTCACACGCGATCTGACTCTACGATACCTGTCGTTCCGGCATCCATTACGGTCGAGTAGTTTTAGACAATGCTAAACATTTTCTACATGGTAAGCACCAACTGTTTCAAAACTAACGGCCACTTAATGTTTTTTAGCCCATATAGTTACGACAGTTAGTTTTGAAACAGTTAGTGCTTACTATGTAGAAAAGAAAATAAGATTAGTTACCACCGGCGTTTCCCTTAACTTGGTACTTACCATGTAGAATTTCCCTAAATAATAAAACAAAAACGAAAACAAAAACAAACAAAAAAAAAACAACCCACCCATCCTTTTCTTCTTCGTGAAACCCAACACCCAAAACCCATTCTTCCTTCTTCTTCACCGAGCAAACCCTAGAACCCACACCTCCATCTTCTTTCTCATTCTAAACCAAATTCTTTCTCAAACCCTAAATACATCCTCCTTTTCTTCGCCATTTTCCAAGAAAAACGAAGAATTTGTGATGAGATTTAGTATAAACACGAGTCGTCTTCATCCTCCTCCTTTTTCCCATAGATTGCGAAGTATTGTGTGTGAAAATCAAGCAACTCTTCTCTCCTTCGTGAATTTTCGGGTAAATGATAAATACATTTTCTTTCTTGTTTATTTTGCATAAATTATGGTTTATTGATCTTCCTTCCTCACTTTTCTTTGAATTAAAACCACAATATATGTAGAGGCAGCCGAATCCTACTTTCTTGATCTAAATTCTGCCGAAAATGGAAGAAAATCGTGTGAATATTTTTCCTACTTATTAAGCGTTAAATCCAAGCCGAAAATCTTGATTAGAATTCGTTGCTTTGTCCGTTATTATTGCTGTGAATAGAAGGTAACCCTTCTTGAATTTCTTTTTAATTTGCCGTTATTGGAATACTTTCGCATTGGAATACTTTCTTGAACATTCTTAATATCATGTATAAACCCTATTTGTTGTGGAATCTTAAAATTTGTACGAATTAATTAGTTGAGTTCTTAATTGAGAAATTAGGGAAAATGTGTTATTAAGGAGTCTTGTGATGAGAAGAATTTAAGTATGACTTATGATCTTAGAGGTAGATTATTCTATTGTTTTGGTGTGGATTAGTTAGTGTTCTTAGTTATCTTGTTTGATTATAATAGATGTTGGAATGATGGAAATGCAGACTTTGGGAAATATTGTTGAAAATAATGAAATTGGATTAGTTATATGATAATGGTAAAATGTTGAATGATTGGATGCTCTTGGAAAGAATCGAGAGTTTGTATAGAAATCATTCGTTGATTAAATAAACTAGATGAACGATATAAGTGTTTGGATTGCAAAATACAAAGGGCCTCAAAACCATCAACTTAAGTTTTTGTTTGAGGCCCCAAGATATGTTATATACTCAAACTGTTGTTATCATATAAAAGTTTCTTAAAAAAGTGATACCACTGACATTTCATAAAGACTTAATACTACCATGTGAAAATTTTCATTATTTTATATTATAAATAATTATTTCTTTGCCGTCTCGTATTTGGCTGATTGCTTAGTTAGAACAAAGAAATTTTCATTATATAATATATATTCAACTCTTGGTAAAAATAATAGTAGTTAACATTAACATCAAATGTGTGTCACTTACGTGGTCAAATGGAAAACAAAAATATAATAAAATGAATCAAACATTAAATCTTATAATTAGTTATAATTAAGTGGTGGTCAAATAAATGAAAACATCAAGAAAAGGTAAACTAAGAAACAGAGATTGATTTAATGGCAGCTTCAAAATTGCAAGCATTCTGGAATCATCCTGCAGGTCCCAAAACAAGTAAGCTCATCATTTTTTCTATTGTTTATTACTTGTATAATTTTTTATGAGTAAACTTTTTTTCTTTTTTTTGGTTTGATGTACCTTAATTTTAAATAACATGCACCAGGTAGGTGCGTTTAAGGGATCGGGTCCTTATTTTGAGTCCTTATCTAACTCGTTTTTAGAAGGATTTTTGTAAGGGCCATGTTGAAAAGGGATAAGTCGAAAATAGGCCTTTGTAAATAGCATAATTTTAATTATTATGAATGATAATTTAGTTATAAATTGATTAATAAGGATAACAGTTTTTAGTCATCAAAACGGGCCGAGTCGCACCGGATCGGGCTTTCAAAGTCCGCCCCATGTAAAAATCATCATTAGTTTAAAGGACGCTTATCCAACTTGGTCGATATATATGGAGCACCCCTAATCAATTGTAAAAGAAAATGTATTTGCACATAATTTTTTGCTTTCATTTCAAACTTTTGTTTTCTAACAAGTAATTTCCATTTTATCATCATTATTTATATTTTATAATTTCATAATCATCATAGGCTCGTAATTGTGATTCAAATGGCCTCTTTTGTAAGACAAAATTATCTTTTATCATAGGACAACTTATCGTAAATATCACAAATTTTTAACCTTTTACGATAATTTCAGCTATTAATTAACTATGATTAAACAATACGAACTTTGTTATAAATTTTCCACCAACATCCATGACATGTTAGCAACCTATTATTGCAGGTTTTTTTGCCAAAAAAAATAAAAATAAAAATAAAATATAAAATGACCTCCCTCCTCTTCACCAATGCCAACCCTTCCTTCCCCTTCACCCAATGTTTATTTTGACAACGTATTTACAGAATGTTTTCACCACAGTACATTTTTGGGCTCCAGCATTTAAATGGGGAATTACTATAGCAAATGTTGCCGATTACGCAAAACCTACTGAACAAATTTCTTATTTGCAACAATCTGGTGAGTTTACTTTTAAGCCTTTTTATCTTATTAATTAATTATTTTTATTTAAAAAATTGTTTGGGGAAAAAGTTTCAAATTTTCAATTAATTAAGAACATTTTTATTTTGCTGTTGTATTAAATTATAGGTTAAATTGTAATGTGAATTCTGTCAATGAAATGCAAATTTATTTTTATAAAAAATATTAAAAATAAAATAATTTTTTTAACAATCTTTGACCATTCTGTACTTGAATCCAATCCAAATCCAATACGATTCGACTAAAATTTGACTCAACTAAAAATGAATAGACCACATCGGACCAACCATTTTGACTAGTCTAATGATTAAAAAAATCAAGAAGCTTGGTGATTTAGTAATATATTTTGTGTTTCGGATGTGAAACGAGAAAAGTATGTAAGGCATGTGAGATACCTGAAGTGGAAGTTGTATGGTGGTCAAACGTCGGTCAAGCTGGGAAGCGACACCTTCTGAAAGCGGCACGTTTGTCCTACACAACAACAAGTTAGCCTAGCCGGGGGTTTTCCCGGAAACCCTCTCCGACGCTCAAGTCAGATAGTGAAATAGGGGAAAAATGAGTGAATAATGACTAGAAAAGAGTAAATAAGGGTGTTTAGTGTGATTGTTTATCACCTGAGAAGTGTGACTATGGGAAGTAATGGTTGGTAATGGTGGTGAGTATAGATTTTGGCAGAGTTTCGATATGATAAGGCTTAGATCTTCCAAATGATGTATGTCACTCCTTTTTATAATGGTAGAAGGAGGTTATTTCTGGAGAGGTTGGAAGTGGGCGGTTACCATCGGTTAATTGTGGGTAGTTATTAGACTAGGTGGCGATTTATGGTTTGACTAAATAAAATACGGGATAATAATTGACCCCGTAACATTAGCCCCACGCATGAAGAGTGATAGAGGAGGTAATTTAATGTAGCGAGGGCATCAGTCTTTATGCGGAAAATAACTATACCTCGGTGAGTCCATTCTTGGTTGAAGCCCCATGAATAATAAATATTTGGCCTTTGGACCACTTTTGATGATACAACCTTAGAGCAACATATGATGATCCGGAATTTGCACTTGAATGACGATTTGGCCTAGCAGTCAATGACCTAGGACTTCTTGATATGGAATCATACTAGTGAATCCTTGAACATGAATATTGATCGGACATAGGTCCGCATTGATGAATATGGATCGGACATAGGTCCGCATTGCTGAATATTGATCGGACATAGGTCCGCATTGCCCAGCCGTCAATCACCCGGGACTTAGATCAGGAATCATACTATGTGAATCCTTTGGACATAGGTCCGCGTTGATGAATATGGATCGGACATAGGTCCGCATTGCTGAATATTGATCGGACATAGGTCCGCGTTGATGAATATGGATCGGACATAGGTCCGCATTGCTGAATATTGATCGGACATAGGTTTGCGTTGCCCAGCCGTCAATCAACGGACTTAGATTAGGAATCAAACTAGGTGAATCCTGAACATTGATGAATACTGAATATTGAATACTGAATACTGAATATTGAATACTGAATATTGAACACTGAATACTGAATAAGTGATCGAGTTATCAAGCTAGGTGATACTCGCTATGAATACTTTGACAAATACGCCCAAAATCACTCGTTTTGAGGCTAAATAAGAGTCCGAGTTATCAATTAGGTGACACTCGCAAGGATCCCACTTCCAAACAAGGTGAAAGTTAATAATGAAGATGAATACTAAGGAAATATCGCCCAAAATCAATCATTTTGAGACTTAATTAATAATATGACTTTCAAACTAAGTGAAAGCTTTGATGATTCCATAATATAATAAATAAAGTCCCCGTTGTGGAACTTCAATAATAATAATGACTTTCATACTAGGTGAAAGTTCAAATGACTTTATATATTCGTCATTGATAACCATATATAAGTAAGACCCAATATAATAAGAATGGTGAAGTGTTGAATTCCCACGTAGATATAATAAATAATTCTTTTAATATATGTCAATATCATACTTGATCACCTTTCATAATTACCCATGAATATAACAAATACGAAACACCCGATATACGTTGATGAATAAAAGCAAGAATAGCCATATGAAGATCATCAGATTGATAAAATATATTCTTCACTCGGTCAATACTAGTCAAAGATTTGTATCCTTTATGTAGCATTTCATTAGAAGGCGACGCTGATGATTTTTCTCCATGTATTGAGTCACCTCAAATGGTTCGTTCTCGAGTGGATGGTTTGAACCATTATCGGATCATACCCGGATCCAGCCAATACAGTTGTTACTGTAGGTGTATTCTGGGGATCCGATGTAGAGAGTTTGAACCATAATCAGATTGCACCCGGATCCAACCACTACAGTCATCACTTTGGGTTGTGATCCGAGGATCCTGATGTAGAGAGTTTGAACCATAATCAGATCGCACCTGGATCCAACCACTAGAGTCATCACTGTCGGTTGTGATCCGGGAATCCTGATGTAGAGAGTTTGAACCATAATCAGATCGCACCTGGATCCAACCACTACAGTCATCACTGTGGGTTGTGATCCGGGGATCCTGATGTAGAGAGTATGAACCATAATCAGATCGCACTCGGATCCAATCACTACAGTCGTAACTGTGGGTTGTGATCCGGGGATCCTGATGTAGGATCATGATGTAGAGAGTATGAACCATAATCAGATCGCACCTGGATCCAACCACTACAGTCATCACTGAGGGTTGTGATCCGGGGATCCTGATGTAGAGAGTTTGAACCATGATCAGATCGCACCTAGATCCAACCACTACAATCATCACTGAGGGTTGTGATCCGAGGATCCTGATGTAGAGAGTTTGAACCATAATCAGATCGCACCTGGATCCAACCACTACAGTCATCACTGAGGGTTGTGATCCGGGGATCCTGATGTAGAGAGTATGAACCGTTATCAGATCATACATGGTTCCAACAAATACATTGAGTTGGGCAAATATGTGGACCAATATTTTTAGACCGAAATCACTTAGTTGACGTTAGTTTTGAAACTTTCTACGGGTCATCTAATCCTCTAGATAGTGCATCAAACTGAACTTCAAAATAAGGACTAAAATTTTTAGTCAGTTAAAGTTGGTTAGGAAACATTCTATGGATCCGATAATCCTTTAAGAAGGTGCATCAAACTGACTTTCAACATCGAATGAATAAAAGAAATATGATCTGACTTTTATATCCTCGAATAGCAAAAACTTGAAATAATTCGGCCAAAATTCTCAATCTGGTTCATAAATGGTTGAAATAGAGTCCGAGTGAACCATAATAAATATATGTATTATTTGATCGGTAAAAATATATGTAATGATCCGAAGATATCAGTACTGATACCCATTCAATAATCAGACTCACACACCTACTGAGACAACCAAATTTTCATACAGCCGTATGAAAATGAAATTTAATTTCATCATCACTAACGTCCAACTTCATTCACGACAAAAATATCAACCACTGACAAATTTTGCCTAACTTTCACTTTAATCAAATTATTGAAATATCAAGTAACTCCGCTTAATTAAATTAACCACCCACTAAAAAGATAAAAGATCATGCCAAACTTTTTTATTAGAAACCGAAATCCAGTTAAGGAGCAAGAAAAGGACGGTTAGTAATTAGCATATAGCAGGTACACTGAATTCGTAACCCATAATCATATTGCCTCATTTGATGATTTCTTCCATATGTAAGCGCAAATATGTGCTCGGGTAGCCATGAATTTTTGTTCGAGTTAAATATTTATAACATTATCCCCACAGACGGCGCCAAAATTGTTTCGGATGTGAAACGAGAAAAGTATGTAAGGCATGTGAGATACCTGAAGTGGAAGTTGTATGGTGGTCAAACGTCGGTCAAGCTGGGAAGCGACACCTTCTGAAAGCGGCACGTTTGTCCTACACAACAACAAGTTAGCCTAGCCCGGGGGTTTTCCCGGAAACCCTCTCCGACGCTCAAGTCAGATAGTGGAATAGGGGAAAAATGAGTGAATAATGACTAGAAAAGAGTAAATAAGGGTGTTTAGTGTGGTTGTTTATCACCTGAGAAGTGTGACTATGGGAAGTAACGGTTGGTAATGGTGGTGAGTATAGATTTTGGCAGAGTTTCGATATGATAATAAGGCTTAGATCTTTCAAATGATGTATGTCACTCCTTTTTATAATGGTAGAAGGAGGTTATTTCTGGAGAGGTTGGATGTTAGTGGGCGGTTACCATCGGTTAATTGTGGGTAGTTATTAGACTAGGTGGCGATTTATGATTTGACTAAATAAAATACGGGATAATAATTGACCCGTAACATTTTGGTATTTCAATTATTGAATTAAATTTTTCGCTGAATTAATTCTGTTTATAATGTTATGAAAAGCGAACGTGACAAGATGTTGTGTATGATAAGGCGTTTAACCACGAGTAATCAATCTAAATCCCTTCTAAACGGAGAGCCTAAGCGGTGGCCCTACAACTTGTGCTAATAATATGGAGCTTGAAGTAAATGTGAATTTTAAAGGGGAAAGATAAGGAATAGTGTATGTAAGTAGGAGAAGGATGAACAAATTTTTACATCAATGTCCTTTTATTTACTCAACTAATTAATTAATTCCTTTATTTCTCCTAGAGCTGTTCATGGACGGATGTGGGCGGGTAGCGAACCGGATAGTACCTAAAAATCTATCCGCGGACTTAAATATTAAATAGTCCGCATGCATTGACGACATGTTTTTTGTTACAACCTGTCCATTTGTAAAGCGGGCCGAACCCGCGGGTAGACGGGTATTTCTTATATAAAAATAAAAATTATAAATCATATTATAAAGTTAAGTTTTAATAGCAATTAAAATACAATACATTGTCTAAAATACTTTAAATATATATAAAGTCTCAAAATGCTCAAATTACATGAATATTGAAATAAACGATGGAGTTGGCTTTTAATAGTCAATTGCTTGAGTGCTTTGAGGGTTAAAAATATTGAACCTAGATGGTAGAATGAAACCTTAAAATTTAAGAAGCAAATCATAGGATTAGTACAAGACTAATGAACTAAAGTTGGATATGGGTATTAAACTATTAATTACAAATAAAGTTGGCTATTGGTCATGTAGTAGTATTTAGTTTAAGGATATTTACCTAAAATAATCCAATCTATTCATGATTTTCCTACAATAATCCCACCTATTGATTAACCATGAATAATCTCAACTTCAAAGGTTATTTGCCTAGAGTGAACTTTGGTATCTTAAAAACTTGCTATACTAGGTAATTCACCAACAAAGTAACTGAAAATTAATTTTAAACTAGAGAAAATTTCGAAATTTTACATACAAAATTCTAAAGAATAAAAAAATCATAATTTTTTTTAACATTTTTTTTATATTTTTTTCGACATTTTTTTAATCTATCTTTTTTTTTTAAAAAAATTTCTATAGCAAGTCATTCGGATCACCGGGTTTACTCTAGAAAAATAGCTCTCAAAGTAGGAATTATTCATGGTTAAACAATAGATGGGATTATTGTAGGAAAATCACGAATATGTTGGATTATTTTAGGTAATTTTTCTTTAGTTTAATAAATAATACTCCCTCCGTTTTCATTTGTTCTTCCCATTTGGAATCGGGGAAGAAACCAATAAAAACTATAATTACAAAATAGATACTATGAGAGTTGAGTAAAATAATATAAAAAATAAAGGTTCTATTGATTATAGTGTAAGTGTAATAATATCATTAAATTTCATTGGGTGTATGTAAAGTAAATGCATTGGGAATTAACATGTAAATTAATTTTTATAGATTAGAGTGTAAGTGTAATAATTTCCTTGAATTCTATTGGTTACTAAAATAGAAAGATTCTAAATGGGAAGAACTTTTAAAAATTTCCAAATGGGGAAAGTGAGAAGAACATATGAAAACAGAGGGAGTAGATATTAATTATTTATTAAATAATATATTAAACTAAGCAAACAGGAAAGTATATCAGCGGATATTTTTTTTGTGTCGCTACACGCACATTTATTTTAGCGGGCGGGTATTATCAGTCCAAATTTTAAACTTTTTTGAAAAACGCTGTTCATACCCGCCATTTCTCGAGCTGAATGGGTCGAACCTGACGGGTAGCCCGCCCATGAACAACTCTAATTTTTCTCTTTGTCCATCAATTTACAATACCATTTTATATTCATGACAATTGACAACAATTATATTATTTTCATTTTAAAGTTTAACAAGAATATTTTCAAATTTTGACTTTGATTTTTTTCATAAATATTTATTTTAACACAAAGACGACTTAAATGATAATGATGACTAGAATTTATTTTTAAAATAATGGATTGTCCCTAAATTGTTTAGCTATAGTAACAAGTGGAGCTATATGGTCGAGATACTGCTTCGTAATCACACCGGTATGTATGGATTTCTCATTGTCTTAATTAATTGGTCTTCTCACTTTAAATATATTATTTGGTAGGTATTATTGAATACTTATTTTTGAATTTTGATGTACACTAATTGTAGAAAAACTGGCCTCTATTTACTGTTAGTTTTGCCATGGTTGCATCTGGAGGATACCAGCTCTTTCGCAAATTTCAGTAAGTCCCAACCCCCTAAACTAAATATTTTATTACTATTTTATTAACTCTATAAATATACCAACTTAATTTCCTGTGTACCATATAATTAATTACTATCAGTTCAATTAATACTACTACTCTGTTATTTTAAGTTTGTCCACAATACTATAACGGGCAGTTTCATAAGTTTGTTCTATTTAGAATACTTTTCTATTTTAGAAAGTTTTTATCTTCTATATACTCTTTTTATCCCTCATTTAACCCTCATTTGCTTGGGCGCGGATATTAATGTTGGTGTGAGGTCCATTAAAAAGGTGGTAGTTGGGTATTTAAATTAGTTAAATTAATTATAAAGATGATAGTTGGGATATTAGAAGTAGTAAAAGTGGGGATATTTTGGTCATTACTTGTGTGAATATAGGGTATTTAAGTAAAAAAATGACAAAAGGAAATGAGACAATTGAGATTAATTTGCCAAATTAGGAAATGAGACAACTAAATTGATTCGGAGGGGTAGTTATTGATATATCATTAGTTATATAATACTTCTTCTATTTCTTTTTGTTTTTTTTCGTTTACTTTTTGCACAGTTTCCAAAGGAAATCTCAAACCTTATATCGCTAAATACACATAATTAAAATTATGAAAAATACATAGTAAAAAAGTATACAAGAAGACGAATCTAACAAGATCTCACATGGATATATTTTATCTTCTAAATATGTGTGATAAATATTAATCTAATTTCTCTCTCCTAAAGTGGAATATACCAAATTGGAAAAATATTAAGGAACGGAGGGAGTAACATATTCACCAAAATTAAATTTTATGGCATTTTTTTCAATTCAAAACATTTCATTTTACTTATAAAGTAAACAATTTAACATCATTATATAACTAAGTTTTTCTAACATAATCTTTTTCATACCATTAGTTGATAATTAAATGTTTTTAATATATATTTCCTTCATTTATAATATACTATTTATTTATTATCCTTAATTTCTGATTAGCTTTAATATATAAGTTAAAACATAGTCTGAGATCTTGTTTGAATTCTTTTAATACAAAAATTTTAATATTAATTTTTTATAATTTTTTTTATATATAATTAGAGATACTAAGGATTAAATTATAGCATTGGACTACGTGAAAAGTCAAAAGGTTCAAGTATTTTGAAACGGTAAGTGAAACTTGTCGGTTCATAAGTTTACTTATGATTTGACACTTTTCACAACATAGGCAAACAAATTCTTACTTGAGACCGTCTTTATAAAAGACGTGTCTCAATTGGTCCGGCCCATTATTACTACCAAAATAACACGTGCAGTGTAACCTTATTTGGAGTTGATTTTATAACCTGAAGTTGGTATTATCACCTAATAGATTTGGTATTATAACCTATTAAAGTTAGTATTAGGAGTTGTTTTAACCTATTAAAGTTGGTTTTGGAGTTGGTATTGTAACCTATTTATGAGTTGGTGTATAATCTATTAAAGTTGGTATTATAAACTATTAGGGCTAGGAATGATCACGGGTCCAAGACCCTATTGGACCTGCTCCGGACTCTCCCCTTTTTTAAGGGTTTGGGTATTTTTTTGAGACCCATCGAATTCGGGTCATATCTGGATCTAAAAAATAATTAGCAGGTCCGGGTCCAGGTCTAAAATTCGGACCCTGGACCCGCCCCTTGGACCCTTATAAATATTAAATTGTCCATTTCTATTTGTCTTCTACGTATGAATTATGCCCCACTTACCCTTATTTCATGGACTCAAACTAGTGTTTATAATAGAATTTAAATGTATATGGATGACGCTATGCGACTTTTTTTTTTTTAGTATTAAATATTTGTTAAATACGATAACAACTCTCTTACAAATACACGAAAAACATAATGACTTAAAAATGATTTAAATTTGACAAATTCAAGAGACTTTTTAGACCCATTAAACACCCTTTAAGGACCCTAGATCCATCAGATTCGGAGGGTCTGAGTCTTGATCTGGGTCTGAAAATTTTGGACACTTAGGGTTCGGATCTGAGTTTGGATTTCAAAAAATTAAACGGATTCGTGTCTAGGTTTGGTAGGACCCGCTATAGACCCGCCCCATGACCATCCCAAATTTTGGACACTGTACAATTTCTTCCCATGATGCATATCCTGCGTATTTCCTGTGTATCTTCCAAAAGATCAAGCAGCATCTGCCTTAGATCCCCAGCTCGAGATCCCAATTCGACCTGGACAAAAAAGAATGGGATTCAGGTCGCTTAACTTATACAATCAGACCCATAAATTACGATTGTTTGTCAAGATAATGACAAGGCATACCAATGTTTGCTTGCTAGTGCGAAGTTGTTCCAATATATCACCCGTCAATCGGTTAGGGAGAACTTCAAGTAATGATTGAACCTGGGGTGCATCAAAGATTTCTTTTGTCATTGTTAATAATTTGTGAAAACAAGAACATAAAAAAGGTTGCTAAATCTTAAACATATCAGAAATTTACGAACTAATTGGCATCATACTCACAAGAGTTCAGTGTGAAAACAAAACAAACGGAGAAACTCAATTAGAAGACAAACTTTGCATCAAAGATCAGTATTGCAAGCCTTATAATAAATTGAATGGATTTATGACAAAAGCTATACTCACTATGTCGCAATACTCACACGAGGTTCTAGTTCCATCATTCTTCGCTCCAAGCGCTGTATTCTTGAAACCAAAGCAGCTTCAACAACCTAAAAAATTTTAACCCAAAGTTTGCAATGATAAAATGTTACACCAAATCAAAAAGATGTCAACTCATTTGCTCACAACAAACCGCATTTTTAACTATGGATGTAAGGAACAAAGAGTAGTCCTCACTGTCATGAAGTACAAATACCTCAAAACAGCATTCCCCAAAAGAACAAATCACCAAAAATCTCCACATGAGCAAGTTCCATTTTTGAACAAATGAAATCGAACAGTTTCTCTAACAAGTATTTCTCTGAGTAATTTTAGATATGAACTTTGTTGCAGTGTGGCTAAAGCATTGAACTAAGCCTAAAGCAAATTTATCAGAAAACACATAGGAAACTGATAACACCCACAAACAAGCAAGTCTAATTCCACAAATCGTAATAAAAAACCATAAACAAAAGCATCCATCTTATTACTCTTCGAGAAGACAAACAAACAATGTTTAACATAAGCCAAAGCAATCAAACAATGTTTAACATAACCCTAAATCAATTTGAAAATGTAACAGCAATAAACCGTAAATTAATTAACAAAGGTTAATGGGCAATTGTAGAAACAATAAACAATGTTTAACATAAGCCAAAGCAATCAAACTTAGAACAATCAAATAAAAATAGTTTTATTTGGGAAAGACGAACAAAAAAACCTTTCGGAATAGTGGCAATCGACTGCACATTTCTAAACCTTCCCCAACCAAGTATTTGCAGCATTAATACCAAATTGTGTAGCTGTGCAAGTAAAGTAGTTTAACTCCTTAAGTACATAACCTTTTCCAATTTTCATCACCAGGCAGCTAACTATCTTGCTCAATGTTACATGAAACAAAACTAAATTCGATACAGAAATGAAATGAATGAACATCAGTAGATGATACATGTAGTAGTGGACTGACGAAAAGGGAAACAAAAAATAAATTGTCAATATGAAGATAGTAATGGACTTTTGTCGAGAGCAACACCAATAAACATAACTAAAATTACAAAATCAATCTCAAAGAAAAACAACCCCAATGGAAAAATTGAATGATAATCACGAATTAAAGAAGTAACAAAGTACTATTAAAGAACGTGTTGAAAATATAATCATTGTTCTTGAAATTATTAAACATCAATGGCTAATCAATTCTAAACTACAGTTCATCAGATAAGATAGAATTAAGAAATCAATATGATAGAATTTCATTATTTAAGCTATTCAATTAACCTAAACTATCCATTCGTTTAACCTAATTAAAGAAACCATAACCATTTGTTTAACCTAATTAAAGAAACCATACCTTATGTGAATTGTAGCAGACAACAATTTGAGGGAGATTGATTTTCCGTAGAATTGAGACGAGAAGGATAAGTGTAATCGTTGTTGGCCGCAAATCTTGGGTCGAGAAGGATGAATTTCAGCGGTAGAATGGATGAACTGACCTCAGGATAATTACATTGGTAGAATGGAAGAACTGAATCGTGCCTTAGAATGTGGAGCGGTTTTTTATTTGTTTTCTGCTATCCCGCTTTTCACTAATGTTTAAATTTTAAATTGGGCTTTTAGACGCTTATCACTAATATATTCTCCACTGTTATAAGCGTCGAAAACAAAACGTCTAAAAGCTCTATAATTTTTTTAACACTTTTCATTGCGTCTATAAAAAAGCGTCTAAAAACACATTATTTTGTTGTAGTGCATGGTTAGAGTATCACCCACCAGCATCAATGTTTGTACTAGGTTCTCGTAGGACTTTGGTAATGAAAGTAATAAAATTAATGCCTAGTCTTCATCATCAATCTTCACATCTATGTCCTTTAAGTTTGATAAGATCCTATCAAACTTATTGACATAATCCCGGATTGAGGTGCCTTCCTCCATCTTGCATGTATACAATTTGGATTTTAAATAGATCCTGTTAGTTAGAGTCTTCGTCATGAAATTACTCTCTAACTTTGCCCAAACGCCTGCTGCTGTTGCTTTTTCATTACCAAGAAAGCAACATCCCTCTCAAGGCATAAGATTATAGCAGCCCGCGCCTCAAGATCTAATTCTTCCCAATCCTCATCCTTCATATCAGCCGGCATTTTCTCTTTCCCTAATAATGCCCTATGCAGTTTTTGTGAAATAAGTAAATTTTTCATTTGCATCCTCCAATAGGAAAAATCATTTTTCCCATTAAATTTTTCAATTTCATATTTGCCTACTTTGACATTTCCACTACTAGAAGCCATTTTACACTAAAATTGAATTTTAACACTCAATATTTAGACGTTGGCTCTGATACCAATTGTTAGAGCTGCAGCGGAATTTGGCCTTCTAATAGATATAAAATAAAATGAAATGTAATACCTCTCACAAAAATGCTATAAAGGAATGAGATAAAATAACCAATATGAACTAACAAAAAAATATTGTGAATAAAACTGATTGATTTTTTATATATTAAAACTACATCTAAAACAACGTATTTATAATAACCTAGAATGTTAATTATGAAAACATTTCCATTAAAATAATGAAGCATAAATAATCATGCCTACATTTCCTCTCTTCTTATCCATTTATTTCTCTTCATATTTGTTTTTCTGATGTTTCCTTCTTTCTCTCATTTTCACATTTCCTTTTTCCTTGCTTATTATCCTCCGCACCTTTAATTCCTACAAACTCCATATATGGTCACATGCACGCATCTGTTTTTAGAATTTTCCCTTTTTTAAATTGTTGGGCCTTGGTCTATAAAAGTGTCTCTTATAAAGATAGTATTTCAGAAGAGATGCTAAAATATGCATGCAAAAGATAGAGAGAAGATAAGTGTTAACGTTTTGATTTTTCATAAAACATGAGATAGTTAATCCAAATCAGACTTACTGATTAGTGACTGTCAAAACAGAATGCGGAAGATAGAGAGAAGATAAGTGTTAAGTTGATATATTTATTCATATTCATATAATAGCATCTTAATATTATAAATGATCACATTAAGATTATAAATTAGTATTTATTTTAATGTTATAAATGATTAGTTATAAGACAATAAAATTAGTTCTAAATCTTATAAATATTTTTTTTTCTTTTGAATCTATTATCTGAATGACATACTAATGATTTTTCAGGTATGAATCTCTACATCAAGTGAAAATTGATATGGAAGAACTTTAAGCAGTAAAAAAATTGTTGTTCTTTTCTCAATACAAGTTGCTGCTTTACTTTTATTTCATTTTAATTAAACATGCATATTTATATAATTATCAATCATAAGAACATAATGGATTTCTATCGTATCAACTATTTATTATGCGATCTAATTATTTCTTAGAAATAATTATATGTATATTATTTCTTAAAAGTAGTTATTTATTAGAACATAATTATTTTTTAGAGAAATATTACAATGACAATATCACTAGTGGAAAAAACTCTATTTGCTGCGAGACATAGGCTGCGGTTTCCATTATACGCAGCAATTAATGTGAAAAAAATAAGGCGGAAAAAAAAATAACACAAAGGCTGCGGTTTTTACCAAAACCGCAGCCAATAAACAAAAAAAAATTATGCATAGACAAAGGCTGCGGTCATTACTATGGACGCCAGCAAATAAGCCCATTTCCGCCTCTTTATTTCTTATAAACCCTAAGAAGCCGCCTCTCTCACTAAATCTAGCTAACCCTAATTTCTCTTATGCATTCCGCCTCTCTCACTAAATCTAGCTAACCCTAATTTCTCTTATGCATTCCGCCTCTCTCCTCCTCTTATCTTCAACACTTTGTAAAATTTCTTCAACATCTAACCCTAAAAACCTTCGATTTCGTTTTCTTCAACCCATGGATTTCGTTTTCTTCATTCTTCAACACCTGTTTCAGCACAGGATTTCGTTTTCTTCAAGCACAGGATTTCATTCTTCAACACCATGGATTTCGTTTTAGTGTAAGTTGCAGAAATTCTAGAAATTTCTTCAAGCACAAGATCTGAAATTTGTTTAATCAAGGGAAAGATCGAGAGTTATTGTAAAATGTCGAGATCTCGGAATTTATTGAAGACCAATTACGATTGCAATAAAATGTCGAAAGAAAGAGAGATAGAGAAATGGATTGAAAATAGATCGAATTGAAGAAGAAAAAGGAGTAATAAGGGTTTTGATTTCTAGTTTGTTCATTTTCGTTTCTTACAATCTCCATTTTCGCTTTTGTTCTTACATTCTCCATTTTCGTTTTTTGTTTTGTAATTTGTTATTAATAAAAAATCTAGATTTCTAGATTTTATTTCGTTTTGATTTCGTTTAGATTTTATTTCGTTTTGATTTATAGATCCTGGGTTTCTTTAATTTCGTTTTGATTTATAGATCTTGAATTTCTGGGTTTTAATTTCGTTTTAGATTTTCTTTCATTGTAATTCGTTTTTTGTTTATTGTAATATATCCTGATTAATTACAAAAGATCTAGAATTTTAAAAAGTATATAGATGTTTAATGTTTTTTGAATTTCTGGGTTTCTTTAATTTGTAAGATGTTTATATATTTTTGATTTTGATTAATTACAAATTTCTGGGTTAGATGAAACCAAATGCAAAAAAAAAAAAAAAAAAAAAAATTAACCTCTTAAAGGCTGCGGTTCTATATAGACCGCAGCAAATGTGTTTTTTGCATTTTAAAAAATGACTATAGGCTGCGGTTTTTAGGACCGCAGCCAATAAAAAAATCTCATTGGCTGCTACTACAAGGGCTGCGAGCTAAAACCGCAGCCTATACTGGTCAAAAAACCGCAGCAAATGTCGATTTTTCCACTAGTGAATGATATGGAGGAGTAATAGTTTGTGATTGTTTCTTATATGAAAGAGTCAAAGATAATTATTCATAGTTGTGTGCACCTACATATTATATACTCTCTCATATTGTTTTTGCTTTAGAAACATAAGAATTTATTATAATTAATTACTTTACAATTTATTCTTTCTTGAGAATTATTAATAACAAAGAGAATTGATTAATTTTTATGTACAATCTTAATGGCTCTAAATATCATTACCTTAAAATTTGAAAAACATTATACTTTTTCTTGCGCACGTGATTCCATGCGTTTGACCACCTAAATAATGGTAAAAAGTCAAATGGAACACATAGAATGAATAAGGAGTATAATTTAGGTAAATACTTGTACATAGAGAAAATTTGCACATTAATCAATTATAATGAAATTGTACTTTATTCTTAGTTAATAAATTAAAAAACAACCAAATAAAATCTTATTTAAATTGATTCAATACAATTTTATTAAAGTTTTTCGATTATGCATAACCAAATAGATATTTTAAATTAATATGTTAAATAATGTGCAAAACAAAAATATTAATAATGTAAGAAATGATAAGGTCGATCCTGAGCTTTCAAAACAGAAAATATAAAAATATCTAGTATAGTATTAGTCGTATTAGTGCATCATTAATATTTTGTTAGTTAATTTAGTCGTATTAGTTATTATAAGTCGTATTGGTATATCATTATCATCGTCATCATCAGCAACAGCATCAGCATCAGCATCATCAGCATCAGCATCAGCATCATTATTATTTGTACTAGTGTACTAATAGTCGTATTAGTTTAGTATTAGTCATATTCATGTAATATTAGTATTTTTATTAGTTTTTTTTTTGTATTAGCATATTATTACTTTTTTGAATATATTATTACTCTTATTAGCTGTATTTGTGTATTATTATTAAATTATTACTCGTATAATTAGTTTATTATTAATTATATAGTACTCCTTTCAATTCATTTCAGTTGTCTCATTTTCTTTTATGGGCAATTCACTTCAATTGTCTCATTTTCTTTTTTTGTCAATGATTCTTTTACTTAAATACCCCATGTTCATACAAGTTATGACCAATATACCCCCACTTTTACATCTTATAGTACCGCAACTACCACCTTTACAATTACTTTAATCAATTAAAATACCCCAACTATTACATTTTTTGTGGAATCCATCACACTCTTAATTTCTGTGACCAACCAAATGGGACAACTCAAATGAGTTGGAGAGAGTATATGCTTAATCGTATTAGTTTATTATTTATTGTAGGATTAATTACCAACTACAGCCCTAGCTGGTAGTTTAGTCATTTTCAAATAAACAACCGCAAAGTTTTTTTTACAAACAACAGCTTCAAGTTACCAAATACAACAACGATACAACCACTTCACCGAATAACCTGCTAAATGACAGTTGACCAAGGTAAATGACCTTAGACTTTCAAATAAATTCATTAATCTAACCTAATTACCCAATTACCCCTAATAAAATCATTTTTCCCCAACCTCTCTCTACCCCTCCTCAATCACCACCATTCTCCCACCACAACCCCACCACCACCACCACTCCTCAATCGGTTGGACTTACAAGAACAATTGAGGCTAATGCAATAATCAACTGATGGAAATAATCCCAGCTAAAAATTTTAACTTCAAAATTCACCCAATTCAACACCAACCCAGAAACCTTCCTGCAATTGTGCATCAGAGAAGAAGAATTTTAAGGGTACCCGTCATATCTCATCTCCATTATCATTTCTGCAATCCCAGAAGATGTCTTTGTTCTTCTGTTGTTCCCAAGGTATTTGATGTAGAATTCGAAATAAAGATTGGATGGTGACTTATCTCTCAACTTTTGAGATTGAAGTTTATGGGTATTTGATGTAGGATTTGAATGGTTCTGTTGTGTAAAGGATTTTGGCCTGATTAGAACGAGTTTTAAAGGCCCTGGATGATAAAGTTGAATAGCCTCTCATTCTCATCTTTCCTCATGATCGAGAAGATGCAGGAGCAGATACAGTAATCGGAATCAGATTCACTAAAATCAGATATGTGGCTTCTTCGACATGATCGGGTTGGTGATGGTGGTGGTAAGTGGGAGAATGGAGGTTTTAATGGTGGTTGTGGTGGTGGGGGTGCGTGGTGTTGATGAAATGAGAGAATAGAGGTGATTGGGGTGGGTTAGGGAAATGTTGGGGAAGAAGGGTTTAATTAGTTATAAATGGTTTAATTAAAAAGATTAAGTGAAAGTCAAAGGTCATTGAGCATGGTCAACGGTTAATTAGCAGGTTATCAAGTGAAGAGGTTGTATAGATGTCGTGTTTCGCAAGTTAAAGGTTGTTGTTGGTAAAAAAAAGTTTGAGGCTGTTTATTTGAAATTGTGTAAACTTTAAGGCTATTATTGGTAATTGATCCTTTATTGTATTAGTGTATTATTATTATTACATTATTAGTTGGTTAATAAAAAAAAGAAGAAAAACAACCAAATGCTACCCACAGAATTCGAACACAAGACCCGTTGGACACGAGCAAAAGTACTAACCTGCTAAAATAGCTACATGTACATGCTATGATATATAGCACGCCTAACACTAATAAATTGTTCCTTTAGGCCAATACTAGTGTAAATAATTCCTAAATATTAGCGACTAAAATCCAAATTTACAGACTAGAATAAAGTCGAAAATCAGTCTGAAAAAATAAGATATAAATTTCCCTTTTTTCCAAATTAAATTCCGACTGAAAACTGATTTTATAGCAATTTAGTCGGAAATTACGATTAACATCAGTCGGTAATTTCTGACTGTTTAGGGTTAGTCGGTGGATTTTAGTCGAAAACGATTGTTTAGGGTTAATCGGTGATTTTTAATCGAAAAATTGCGATTTTTTTTTGAAGAAAGGTCATCAGATTAATTAAAAATGAAAATAATTAGATAAATTTAATTAATGAAAAGAGAAAAGGTAAACACTTTAAGAAACCACGCAAATATGTATGTGGCTTTTCATTAATACACATTAATGGTGCGTTTACATGAGTTACAAAAACTAAGATTTCATATTATCCTATTACATAGCAGGACATGCATCCACGTTGTGATACATTTGCGTTATATCTCTTTATTCTTACATTCTTTTACTCCTACTATTACTTTATGCAATACTTTTACTCTTTAATTATCATAGATTCTCCACTGCGAGCTTCATTACATTCCTTGCGCAACCTAATTGCATTTCAACAAATAATAATTCAGATACAACTCAAATTCATAAAGTATAATTCTCGATATAATTTCAAAATAAATTTGACAAAATAATAAGATTGATAAATTACCCGATAAGAATATCAATTTCAAATATTGTAATTAAAATAATATCTACACAAAATAATAAAATAGATATTATATATTTGCTTAATGTATTGTTTATGAAGAAAAAACGATGATTAAAGTTAAACAAGCATGACCATCAAGGTAACCAAGGGATTTTCAACTAAAATTACATTAGTTTTTTATTTTCATTACCATTGTTTATTACCACCTAGTGACCGTTAGTAATTTAGAATATCAAACGCAAAATTAACTTAAAAAATTCGAATATTCTAAATAAAATAGTAAAGTTAAATTCAAATAAATTAATACTCCCACCTAAACCTAGAGAATGGGACATTTGAATTTTACACCAAAATCAAATAGGGGTAGGAGTCCACTTGAAAGTGAGTGAAATCACAAAGGGTATTGATATTTATGTGTTATTGTAATGTTGTAGTAAGGGTAAAAGGGTCAAAAAAAACGACAAAAATAAAAATGAGACATTTTCAGTGAATCGACCTATTAAGGAAATATTTCATTCTCTATGAATAAAAGGAAGTATATTCTAAACGTAACAAACATGCAAATACTTGCCTGTTTAGTTCAATCCTCCTCCTCCTCCACTACCACCACCTCCTCTACTTCCTCCAGAACCCCCTCCTCTACTTCCTTGTCCACCACCAGACCCACCTCCTCTGCTTCCTTGTCCACCACCAGACCCACCTCCTCTGCCTTGACTTCCTCCATGTCCACCACCTGATCCACCGCCTCTTCCTTGACTTCCTCCTTGTCCACCACCAGATCCACCGCCTCTTCCTTGTCCACCACCACCTCTGCTTCCTTGTCCACCACCAGATCCACCGCCTCTTCCTTGACTTCCTCCTTGTCCACTGCCTCCGCCACCTTTACCACCGCTACCACCTCCTTTGCTTCCACCATGTCCGCCGCTACTACCACCTTGTCCGCCGCTACCGCTACCCTTTCCTCCTCCTTGTCCGCCGCCCTTACCGCCTCCTTGTCCGCCGCCTCCGCTGCCTTTGCCTCTTCCTTGTCCGCCTCCTTGGCCTATGCTTCCTCCTTGGTTAAGGTCCAAAATTTCTTCTTCTTCAACACCACCACCTCCTTTACCCTTGCCTCCTCCGGAACCACCACCTTTTCCTCCTCCAGAACCTCCACCTTTTCCTCCTCCAGAACCACTTCCCTTGCCACCTCCAGAACTACCTCCCTTTCCTGCTTGATCAAGGTCAAACACTTCTTCTTCTACACCACCACCACCACCTTTTCCTCCACCACCTTTTCCTCCGCCTGAGCCTCCACCTTTACCTTTTCCAGATCCTCCTCCTTTGCTTCCTCCACCTTGGTTTAGGTCAAACACGGGCACTTCATCTTCTTCTAATCCACCACCACCACCTTTACCACCACCTCCTTTTCCACCGCCTTGGCCTCCTCCTCCTTTTCCACCACCTTTACCACCTCCTCCTTTTCCACTTCCTTGGTTAATCTCTTGAATTGAGTCTTCTGCGATTTCTCCATCCACTATAAATGCATTCATGCAAAATTCCAATGAGTAATTAAGTACATAAAATAAATGTTCTTAATTTGTTCAAGATTTAAAATCTATAGTAGATTAGTTAAATACTTAAATAATTATATTAATATAAAACATTAATCAATCTTCATATTATAATAATATATATTTTTCATATTTTTGTTGTGTCCCTTATGATTATTCTCCTAACCGATCATATAATACGTAAACATAATTCATATATGTTTATTCATTAGTGATTTTACATCATAAAACCATTATTTTAACTGATCAATTGGTACATGTAATAACGTAAAATTATAATGAGATATCGTTTAACAAAATGACAAAGTAATAACTAGTAACCTCTAGCTGGGGAAGAAATGAGAAGAACCGAAGCAAGCAAAAGACCAAGCACAATAAACGTCTTGAACTTCATGTTTTTGTTTTTGTTGAGAGAAATAGAAAAGGCTAATCACTCAAATGACACAGATGCTAATTAGGCTACAAAGAAAACCTATTTATAGGCGTATTTTCTCGGTCCCACTCCATATGTATCAAATTCTATATTGTCGCTTGCGTTAGTTATTTTGCGTCATTGTTAATTAGTACGAGAGACCGTCTATGACATAAACGACTCTCTTAATAACCCAATTCAATGGCTGAAATGACTATTCAGTTACTCATTTAACAAAAGGGCTGACCCATATTTAACCGTCTGTGCTATAGACGGTCTATAGCAAGAATTTGTAGAATTGGTATGAAAGAATTGAGATAGGTAAAATTGGATCTTAAGATCGTAAGATTTTGCAAATATGTTTTAAGATGTTGTAGAGTAATTGATTATCCGTCATATATATACTTGTTCATTATAGTTAATCTTTAAGGTTTTAATCGCAATTTTTTCTCAAATTCTTTATTTAAAAAGACATTATCATATTCTTTTAATCGCAAACATACATTTAAACCCTCTATTATTATTACTCATATTATTCATTCTTTTTTCTCATCAAATTCTTAAATGAGAGGTTTTATTTCTATTAGTTTGGCCCATTTACTATGTGTTAAAAGTGTTTACATGTTATTTCTGAATGATCAAATACAGAGAATTGAGATAATTATATAAATTCATCATATTTTTATAACTTACGCATACTTAATTTTAAAAATCAGTTTTTATAATTTTAAAAATCATTTTTTATATTCAAATTTTGTTGGGGGCGTTGACAATTGACAAATTAGTGGTATCATGATCTACTCATGCAGTGATGTATGTTCTGTCAGTGAATTGGTGATGTTACAGAACTCTAAGTCGCTGGGGTGTTGACAATTGACAATCTTGAGATATACACGTGGTCAACGTCAACGTCAGACATCAGTATTAAACGTGGTATCTTCTTGGAGTTGAAAAGTGTCGCTCCTTTAGTTTGGTTTTGCTGCATGGATTTCATCTGTCTCTCTCGTTTGTATTCGTATGTTCTCTCTGCGTTTAGCAGCTAGTGCAACCAGCTTATATCTATTACTTTCTCTGTTTCAAGCAATATTCATTTTCAATCTTATTTCGGTAATTTCGACTCATGTGCATACGAAATTATATATTTATATGAGATTTTGTTTTATTAGTTTCAGAATGTAGATGTTTTTATGATTTTTCGTTTTGTGAAAATATAAAAATTTAAAATTAAAATAGACATTAACTTACGTGTAAAAAGAAATAGAGCAAGTATTAGATGATTTATATGATATGTACCAAAAAGGTGAATCTTATCGACACGCATAATATTTTAAACATAAAAGCACAAATTAGAAATTCCTTAGATACTTAAGCTATGTGTTTTTTAACTAAGATTAATCGAGATATTTTTTTTATTATATATGAATATATAATTAATATAAAAATTTAATTCATTTATAGATATTAATAATTAGAAATTAAGATTTTTTTTGTACATTTAAAAGAAATATATTAAACTAAAATATTTGTGGATCATTCCATACAACCTAAGATTTCCAACCCAGCAGTACTCTTCTTTTGCCGCACTAAAATGGGTTCAAAGTAGAAAAGTAAAAGTTTAAAAAATCATAAAAACTTTGAAGAATTGGGTAGAGTTAGGGTTTTGTGTTATGAATACTATTTTTGTATTGAATTCAAATGAATACAAAGGTCTCTACTTATACAAGATTAAGACCACTAAAAAGGAAATAAAATAGCTACATGAATAAAGGTCATGAAAAGGATTTCCTAAAATACATATAAAAATACTAACTACATTCCTACACTCCCCCTCAAGTTAGGTCTTCGGGTCGCCGATACCTAACTTGCATAAAGTCTGCTCGAATGCTTCAGAAGTGACTGCCTTTGTGAGGATGTCTGCTAGCTGGTCTTTCGATCTCACAAAAGGAAGACTTATCACCTGCTTCTCAAGTTTCTCCTTTATGAAGTGTCTATCGATCTCTACATGCTTAGTTCGATCATGTTGGACCGGGTTCTCTGAAATGCTGATTGCGGCTTTGTTATCACAGAACAACTTGCATGTCTTCTTCTGCGGAAAGTGTAATTCACCCAAGAGCTTTCTTAACCACATAATCTTTGTGATTCCTTTGGCGATGCCCCTAAACTCTGCCTCTGCACTCGATAAGGCTACCACTTTCTGCTTCTTGCTCTTCCATGTTACTAAGTTTCCCCCAACCAGTGTAAAGTATCCCGAAGTGGACCTCCTGTCATCTCTATCTCCAGCCCAATCTGCATCCGTGTAGGCAAGTAGGTCTAGATGATCATTCTTCTTGAACAAAATCCCCTTGCTGCTTGTACCTTTCAGGTACCTCAGAATCCTCATGACAGCTGTCATATGATGAATTTGTGGCCGATGCATAAACCTGCTAACAACTCCAACAGCATACGCAATGTCTGGGCGTGTATGAGAAAGGTAAATGAGTTTGCCGACCATTCTCTGATACTGTTCTCTGTCAGCTAACTTTTCTCCTTCAATCATCTGGAGACCATGGTGCGCAACAATGGGAGTTTCTGCAGGTTTACAGTCAACCATGCCGGTTTCTGCTAGCAAATCCAGGGTATATTTTCTTTGGCTGATGAAAATACCTCCTTTAGACCTTAGTACTTCAATTCCAAGGAAGTACTTGAGTCTCCCCAGGTCTTTCATTTCAAATTCGCGAAACAATTGTTCCTTGAGGGTACAGATTTCTTCCCTATTATCTCCTGTAATAATCATATCATCCACATAGATGATCAGACACGTAATACGACCATTTTGCCGCTTGAGAAATAAGGTGTGATCAGAATTACTTTGCTTGTACCCGAACTTTTTCATTGCTGTAGTGAATCTCCCAAACCAAGCTCTAGGAGATTGTTTTAGGCCATAAAGAGCTTTATTCAACTTGCAGCCTTCTCCAGTAATATAGTCATCTGAGAAACCCGGAGGAGCCTTCATGTACACTTCTTCTTCAATTTTTCCGTGTAAGAAGGCATTCTTCACATCAAACTGGTGTAGGGGCCAGTCTTTGTTTGCTGCAATAGAGAACAGAACTCGGATAGTATCGATCTTTGCCACAGGAGAGAATGTCTCAGAGTAATCCACTCCATAAGTCTGAGTGTACCCTTGTGCTACCAATCTGGCTTTATATCGCTCAATAGTTCCATCTGCCTGATATTTGATGGTATATACCCATTTGCATCCAACTGTCTTCTTCCCCTTTGGTATCTCACATCTTTCCCATGTTTCATTTCTGTCAAGAGCTGAGATTTCTTCTTCCATTGCCCTTTTCCAGTTTGGATCCCGAAGAGCTTCTTCAACCGTACGGGGCACATCATTGGAATAGAGAGAAGTATTGAAGGCAACCGCTATTTGTGAGAGATTCTCATTACTTTCTTTGTTCACTGGGTATCTCGATCGTTGAGCTTCATACTCTGGATCATATCTCCTTGGAGGAATACCTCTCGTACTCCTTGGGGGTAACTCATATCTGTGAGGTGACTCAACACTAGGAACTTCATTAGCAACATCAATCAAAGTCTCAGGAATTACCTCTTGTTCAGGCTGCTCTCCGGATGCTTCAGACAGGGTAGGAGTAGTCTGAGGAGGAGGATGTACTATATCATCAGAGACACCAGCTGTGGGATTATCTACTTTCTCTGTTCGGTCATGATCAATCATATGATATGGATTGATAGTAGTAGGAAATGTTAGCCAGCGTAGGTCATCACCACTCACAGTCTCCCCCTGAGGACTAAGCTGGGGGTAGTAATATGAACTCTCAAAGAAGTCACAGTCCATGGTGGTGTACATTTTGTTGTGTATTGGATCAAAACATCGATAGCCTTTCTGATTGACCCCATATCCAAGGAAAACACACTTAACCGCACGAGGTTCGAGTTTGCTTCGAGCTTGTTTAGGAAGATGAACATAAACAACACACCCAAATACTCGAGGGGGTAAGGAGTGAGAAGAGGGAATAGTAGTATGTGTCTGAAGGGTTTCTAAGGGAGTTTTGAAGGTGAGGGCTTTTGTGGGAAGGCGGTTAGTCAGGTAGGTGGCAGTGGCAACTGCTTCTGGCCAAAAATGAGCTGGGACATGAGATTCAAACATAATTGCTCGGGTCATCTCAAGGAGTATGCGGTTTTTTCCGCTCTGCAACCCCGTTCTGTTGTGGGGTGTGTGGGCAAGTGGTCTGATGAATCATGCCATGAGCTGAGATAAAGTGTTTCATGTCTAAGTTTACATATTCCCCCCCATTGTCGGACCTAAGAATTCGAGGTTGGGCTTGGAATTGGGTTATGAGCATGTTATAGAATTTCACAAAAACATCAAACACCTCAGATTTATGTTTCAAGAAGTACACCCAACTCATGCGAGTACAATCATCCACAAACAAGACAAAGTATGAAAAACCATGTGTATTAGAATCAGGAGCTGGATCCCAAACATCAGAATGAATCAAAGCAAATGGTTTTATATTGTGGGTCAGACTCGGAGAATAAGTGTGCTTATGACTCTTTGCTAGGACACATGCCTCACAATTTAGGGTTGCATTGCAATTATTAAGAGATGGAAAGAGACGTTTCAAATACCCCAATGAAGGATGACCTAGACGCCTATGCCACATCCACATTTGATGATCAGGTGACCCATTAGCAAGCAAAGTATGACCCTTTTGAGTCGCCTCATCCACATAGTACAAGCCTCCCCTTTCAGTGCCACGCCCAATAATTCTCCCAGTCTGAGCATCCTGCACAACACAATCAGTGGAAGACATAATAACAGTGCAATTAAGCTCTTTAGTCAATTGACTAACAGACAAGAGTTTATGAGTTAAGCTAGGAATCACGAGACAATTTTCCAAATTAATTTTCGGAGAGATTTGAACAGTCCCTGCTTGAGTAACATCCACCCGTTCCCCATTAGCAGTCTGAATTTGTGTGCGGGCAAGAGGGATGATTTGTATAAGGTCAGAGGGGTCATATGTCATACTATCGGTAGCCCCGCAATCGAAAATCCAAGATGAAGAAGGTGTGGGATATGTGGGGCGTATGGGTGAAAGGTAAGTATGTGTTTGTGGGTGGTGAATTGGGTCGTGGGAAGTTGAGAGCCCAAGAGAAGGGAAATCAGAATTTTTAGAAGGAAAGGTTTGGTTTGGGCCTTGGGTATTGGGAGGCCCACATGAATTGGAATGGGTTTTCTTGGTAAAAGAAGGAAAAGAATTAAGAGTGGAGTTTGGGTTGTGATGAGAGGGAAATAGGCCCGTTGAAAGTCCCTTTTTTTTATTTTCCCAAAAGGACCTCTCCCTTTCTCTCTCATCATTCAAGTAAATGTTCCCATCCCATTTCTGATTTTCAAACATTTCTTCCCCAAGATATATCATTCTTTTTTCTCTCTCTTCTTTAATTGCAATTGTAGTACTTTCCTTCTTTTCTTTCCCACAAGTTACTTTCTCCATGGATGAGGTTGTAATTTTTTTGCTCTGAAAACCGGCAGCCCCTATGACTGCTGCCGCCATTGCTTTTCCTTCCTTCCCGGAAAAGTCGACAGCTTTCATGCCGGTTGATTTTTTCCCGGTTGATTTTTTCCCGGTTGCCGGAAAGTGACATGTACAGTCGGTTTTTGTTTCTCCCTTTGCCTCCATTTCCATTTCTGGTTTTTTGTTTGTATTTGTTTGTGTTTTGGTATCACGGACCACCGTCCGGATTTTTGGCCTGAGCCACTGTGGGTTGTCGAACCTTTGTGGATGCAACACAATTTTAGGTTTGTTTTTTGTCAGAGATCTTTCGATTGTCTCCATTGCAGATTTGTAGGTAAGTGACCAAGTGTGTTTGGGTAAATGATGACCACCGATGTGGTGCACCGGTCACAGGTCGCCGGAAAACACCATCGGCTCTGATACCATGAAGAATTGGGTAGAGTTAGGGTTTTGTGTTATGAATACTATTTTTGTATTGAATTCAAATGAATACAAAGGTCTCTACTTATACAAGATTAAGACCACTAAAAAGGAAATAAAATAGCTACATGAATAAAGGTCATGAAAAGGATTTCCTAAAATACATATAAAAATACTAACTACATTCCTACAAACTTGACCGAGACGGCCTCAATATGAGACGGGACATGGGCCGGCCCAATGATAAGCGCGTGGCGTGCACGCGCGCGCTTTGCCCTTCAAAATCGTTTTTTTTTTCATTTTTCTGAAAAAATTTCAATTTGGACCTTAAAGGTATCAATTTTGACCTTAAAGATATCAATTTTACTCTTGCTTTGCTCAGTTTCGCATTCAAGTTAGAATAAGAAACAAACATATAATTTGATTGCATACCATTCTTTGTTAAACATATACAACTTGTACAACAAATTTTTGCATCAATTACATGCATCAAATAATTTGTACACCAAATGATTTCTATAACTACGTATACAATATGAATGGATAGTTAACGTTACAACCTATAAAATTGAGTATTTTGAACATATCAATTGTTATGTTAAGAGAAGAATTGAGTATTTTAACATATCAACTAATTATGTTAAGAGGAGAATTGAGTATTTTAACATATCAACTGATTACTTTAAGGGGGAAACTGAGTATTTTATCATATCAACTGATCATGTTAAGAGGAGAATTGAGTATTTTATCATATCAACTGATTATTTTAAGAGGGAAATTGAGTATTTTAACATATCAACTGATTATTTTAAGAAGGAAATTGAGTATTTTAACATATCAACTGATTACTTTAAGAGGGAAATTGAGTATTTTAACATATCATTTTAGTAAGTTAGTATTACAATATTACAGTTGGTTAAAACAAAATCAATGTTCTACTAACATAATCATTGTAGTAAGTTAGCCTTCATATATTAACATCAATGTTTACCCAAAGCATTTAGACATACATGTTCTACTAACAAACTAGGATATTGTAGATATAATTGTTCCACATTCCTTCAAACCAAAATAATTTCATTGTTAATTTATTCAATTCTCATTTTATAGTATTCAGTTTCATGATTAATACAGTTCGACAGGTATGATTAAATTGAAATTGATATCTTTAAGGTCAAAATTGATATAAAATGTACATAAATCATGCGTATCAGTATTAAGTTTTTACAGTATTCAGTTTCATTGTTAATTTATTCAATTCTCATTTTATAGTATTCAGTTTCATGATTAATGTAATTCATACAGGTATGATTAAATTGAAATTGAGATCTTTAAGGTCAAAACTGATACTTTTATGATTAGAATTGATAAATGCCCAGAAGATGGAATCAAAGAGAGAAAGGTGGGTTGGGCCTCGTCTCAGAATGAGACGGTCTCGGCCAAGACCGGCTGTTAAAAAATAAAGACATAAGAAGTTTACCTACAAAGATTATTTTGGTTGGTGGTCACTGGTTAGTCGGTATAGCGTACATGACAAACCATTGCCCATTTTGGTTCACGCTTTTGTTGCTATCTATTAAACTACAACATAATTTGCTTATAGTAAGATATATTTAGCGATATTTAATTTAAATGTCGTATTTATAAGACCCTTTAGCAGCATAGTGAAAAGTCACACTAAAGTTTTTTGTGACATAGGATCTAGTGATATTTGTCACAAATGCCACTATAGACTATAGTGACAATTACATATGCCACGCTAAAGATCAAATAAATTAAGAATAAAACACAGAATAAAAATAATTAATATTATTAAAAATTCAAATAAAATAATCGATGTGAGTTGAAGAGAATAGTTAACAACAGTTGTCTATCTAACAGTTTTCCTACACCAAGTTTTGGTGTGGCACCTCTTACGCACGTTCACTCCTAGATATTCTATTTAAATGACAATTTAAAAGTTTAATTAAAAATATTCAATGGTAATTGAACTGAGTTTGTAATATTAATACTTAATTTGCAGTTGTTTAATGGTATAGATAAGTTACACTTAAAGCCATCTAGTATGATAAGTAGAGAACATATATAAAAAAATTGTTTCTCAAAGATTTAGAATGTTGCTAAGGCCTAAGAATAGGATTTGAATTAAATGTGTGATGCAATTACGATTTGATATGATTCAATAGAAGGAAATCCTATTTAATTAAAAATTTTATCTTAAAATGAACCAATGATGAACAATTCAATAGATAATTGTATTGCACACGTAGAAACTAAAGGTTTAATTAAATTTACACACACCCTATGTAACCATTTAGAATTGTGATCATTCATTCATTTCTTCAATGTGAAACAACAAAAGTGTCATAAAAGTTCCAATAACAAACTTCACAGTTTAGCTAAAGACTACTAAATTAAAAAAAGTCGAAACTATAATTCCTAAAATTTAAATATACAAGTTTAATTTGAGTATATATAATTTAATAAATGACACTAATTTACTTCCCAACTCCTAACCTTTTTTTTGAAATTGAAACTTGATGACTATGCTAAATATGATGTATGATTAAAGTAATATCAATATTTTTTTCAGGCCCGTATTTGATCATGGGCTGGTGGGCAAAGGCCCAGGGCCCCAAAATTTAGAAATTAATAGGTTTAAATTCAAATATTAAAAAAAATAATAATAATAATGGATAATTTGATAAGTTTGACAGGTACAATAAATGGTAAATAAGGCACGCTTTTTCCCAAACTAAAAAGGAAATAACAATTAATTTCCTTTTCTTACCTATGGTTCTAAGAAATACTCTTCAAATTCTCTACAATTTAAAGAAAAAAAGGAAAAAATTAATCTTTATCTCTGATTAAAAATGGAATACGAAAGAGACAACATATATTAATTTGAAGATTGGGAGTAATTAGAGCATTTTTCAAAGGTAAATTCATCTACCCTAAAGCTTCAATTGCATTTAAATGGTGGGTTTTTATACATTTTTTTTATTTGAATCTTCATGTCCTTCATTTGAATTAAGGTTTGATTGAATTTTTTTTCCTAAATTAGTAAATAATAAGAATCTGGTTTTTTTTTTTTTTCAAAAAAAAATTCATTTGATTTGTCAATGTCTCAATGACGATGACAATAAACGATGACAGTTCCTGTAAATTTCATTTTATATGCTACAAGTACAATTGCAGTATTGCACTAATTAGTGCCATTTTGGTTTTATGATTATTTATAATTCATAATTTATATTTTGTGTTATTGTGTAATTATATAATATTTGTTATTTGTAATGTTTTAGATTCATTAAAGGATTTCAATTTGGGGAGCTTGGTACACAGTATTCAAGAATCAGGTTATATTGCTCCATCTTTTAAATTTTAATGGTTTTAATTTCCTAATTTTATCTATATTATTATATCATAATGTTGCCACGAAAACATATATCGAGTTGTGAAAAAAGAAAAAAAAGAAAACGAACTCAAGAAATGATAGAATCACAAAAGGGAGCTTTAGATAAATTTTTTAACAAACGACATGTAGAGAATTTGAACAATAATAGATTCGATGAAGAAGGAAATGTTAATGACTCAAATGACCATGACAATGTTTTGAATGATAATCAGGCCCGTATTTGACCATGGGCTGGTGGGGCAAAGGCCCAGGGCCCCAAAATTCAGAAATTGATAGGTTTAAATTCAAATATTAAAAAAACAAATAAAATAATAATATTGGGTAATTATGATAAGTTTGACAGGTACAATAAATGGGAAATAAGGCACGCTTTTTCCCAAACTTATAAGAAAACCGCAATTAATTTCCTTTTCATACCTATGGCTCTAAGAAATACTCTTCAAATTCTCTACAATATTAAGAAAAAAAGGAAAAAAATCATCTTTATCTCTGATTAAAAATGGAATACGAAAGAGACAAGACATATTAATTTGAAGATTGGGAGTAATTAGAGCATTTTTCAAAGGTAAATTCTTCTACCGTAAAGCTTCAATTGCATTTAAATGGTGGGTTTTTATACATTTTTTTATTTGAATCTTCATGTCCTTCTTTTGAATTAAGGTTTGATTGAATTTTTTTTCCTAAATTAGTAAATAATAAGAATCTGCTTTTTTATTTTATTCAAAAAAATTTGTTTGATTTGTCAATGTCTCAATGACGATGACAATAAACGATGGCAGTTCCTGTAAATTTCATTTTATATGCTACAAGTACAATTGCAGTATTGCACTAATTAGTGCCATTTTAGTTTTATGATTATTTATAATTCATAATTTATATTTTGTGTTATTGTGTAATTATATAATATTTGTTATTTGTAATGTTTTAGATTCATTAAAGGATTGCAATTTGGGGAGCTTGGTACTCAGTATTCAAGAATCAGGTTATATTGCTCCATCTTTTAAATTTTAATGGTTTTAATTTCATAATTTTATCTATATTATTATATCATAATGTTGCCCCGAAAACATATATCGGGTTGTGAAAAAAGAAAAAAAAGAAAACGAACTCAAGAAATGATAGAATCACAAAAGGGAGCTTTAGATAAATTTTTTAACAAACGACACGTAGAGAATTTGAACAATAATAGATTCGATGAAGAAGGAAATGTTGATGACTCAAATGACCATGACAATGTTTTGAATGATAATAATGATAATGATACTTATTTGGTTGATGAAAATGATAATGTATGTCATGAGTCAAATATTAATGTTGATTATGAACAAGATACTATTTTGGATATTTACGATCCAATAAATTGGGGTGTTCTTAATGGTAAAACTATAGATATTTTAATTGAAAAAGGGCCTATTCGAGAATTGAATCTAACATTTCCTAAAGATAGTCTTGCCAGATATTTTTCATATTCTTATTTTTTTAGAAAATTAAGCAATGGAAAAACCATCGATAGAAAATGGTTGATTTACTCAAAACAAGCTAATAAAGTATATTGTTTTTGTTTTAAATTATTCACTTTTCAAAATTTTAGAAGTCTTTTAACAAAAGATGGAGTGAATGATTGGAAGCATTTAAGTGAAAAACTCAAACAACATGAAAATAGTATTGAACATATTGACTACTATGAATACTTGGAATGAAACAAAAATAAAACTTGAAAAAAATAAATGTATTCACAAAGATTTGCAAAAAGGAATTATGCAAGAAAAAAAGGTGGAGACAAGTTTTAATAAGGATAATATCTGTTGTGAAATGTCTTTCAAAAAATAATTTAGCTTTTCGTGGATCAAATGGAAAACTTTATGAGGATAGTAATGGAATTTTTTGGGGATAATAATATTGAAATGATCGCTGAATTTGATTTGATTATGCAAGATCATGTTAAACGCATAAAAAATGATGAAATTCACCATAACTATCTTGGCCCTAAAATTCAAAATGAGTTGATATCACTTTTAGCTCAAAGTGTTAAACTTTCTATGATAAAGATCATTAAAGAAGCAAAGTATTTTTCAATTATTCTTGATTGTACCCCTGATGTGAGCCATCAAGAACAAATGACTCTAATAGTGAGATGTGTTAATATGTCAAATAATGAAATAAAAGTGGAAGAATTTTTCTTGGAATTTTTAAAAGTAGATGATACATCTGGATTGGGGCTTTTAAATGAATTGTTAATTGTATGCAAGTCCCTTGATTTAGAAATAGATAATATTCGAGGTCAAGGTTATGACAATGGTGCTAATATGAAAGGCAAACACCAAGGGGTTCAAATTAAAAAGACTACTTGAATTAAATCCAAGGGCTTTGTACATGCCATGTGCTTGTCATAGTCTTAATCTCACTCTCGCTGATATGGCACATTCATGTGTAAAAGCTATTTCTTTTTTTGGAATTGTGCAAAGAATATACACATTATTTGCTAGTTCAACTAAAAGATGGAAAATTCTAACTGATCATGTTGATAAATTAACCTTAAAACCATTGAGTAATACTCAATGGGAGAGTCGAGAAAAGAGTGTCAAAGCTATTAGATTTCAAGCCCCTAAAATAAAATCAGCTTTGTTGGCCTTATATAAATCTAGTAACAATGATGCAATGACTAGAAGTGAAGCATATAGTTTGTCAAAATCTATTTCAAGTTTTGAGTTCTTACTTAGCTTGGTGGTTTGGTATGAGATTTTATTTTCTATTAACAAGGTGAGTAAGAAATTGCAATCTATATCTATGTGTGTTGGAACAACAATGGAGGAAGTGAAAAGTCTAATGTTATATATATACTTTGAAAAGTTTAGAAATGAAGAGTTTGAGCCTTGTGAAAATATATTGCTAAAACTATTGCACTTAGTATGAACATTGAACCTTCATTTCCAACAAAGCGCCATATAACTAGAACAAGACAATATGATGAGAATGATGATGAAGAAGAAGAAATACAATCACCCGAGGAGTCTTTTAGAATCAATTATTTTCTTGTGGTTGTAGATTTGGCAATAAGTTCATTGAAAAATAGATTCGAACAATTAGAGCTATTTGATAATATTTTTGGATTTTTATTTGTAGCATAAAAGGTTGAAATCTTTAAATAATGATGAGTTACAAAAGTCTTGTATAAATTTTATGACTACTTTTTCAAATAATGATATATTTGATGTTGATGCAGAAGATCTTTTTCAAGAATTAAAAGTGTTGTGGATAATATTGCCAAATGAATTGATGTCGGCATTTGATATTCTAAAGTTCGTCAAAGTTGCAGATTGTTATCCAAATGTGTCAATCGCTTATCGCATCTTTTTAACTATGCCTGTAATAGTGGCCTCTGCAGAAAGAAGTTTTTCAAAGCTAAAATTGTTGAAGACATATTTAAGATCTACTATGTCACAAGAAAGGTTAAATGGTCTAGCCATTTTATCTATTGAAAAAGATATGTTGGAAAATATAGATATAGACACTATTATTAGTGATTTTGCTTCTAGAAATGCTCGTAGAAAATGTTTTGTTTGAGTACTTATAGATTGTTAACCAACTCTATATCAATCTTTGCTTTACCAATTTTTACAATTTGAAGAAATTTAAATTTTGTTTTGCTTTGTAATGTTTAAATTGGTGATAAGGGCCCCTATTTTTAATCTCGCCCCTAGGCCACCAAAAATACAGGAAGGGGCCTGATTTTTTTAGTTTGATCCTATAAAAGGATATCTTGACCTAACTAATAAAATCTCAATTTCATCAAAATCACTTTCAAAGATTCTACTCCTCAGCCATGATCAACAAAGTGGTACCACGACGAGGACACAAGTCAAGAACCCTCTTTGTGCACCAATACTCTTGAAAAGTCACACTCTTCCAGACATAAACTAGAACTTTTTTTAATTTAAGCTTATTTTCCAAAGTAATTGGAAAAATAAGAGTCACCCCAAACTAATTTGAAAAATAAGCTTCAAACAAAATCGCTCCTGGGAGCAGCGATTTCCTACCCTATTGGGCTGGAGAATGGATTTTGACCATTTAAGAAAGTCGCTGTGTGGAACAGCGTTTTAGGCTTTGAGGAAAATCGCTCCTAGTAGCAGCGATTTCCATGGGCAGTTGAGGGAAATCGCTCCTAGGAGCAGCGATTTTCATTTGGTTTTTTTTTATTAATTTTTTTTCTCCTCTTAAAACGCTGTCTAATGCAGCGATTTCTTCTGCGAAAATACGAATCCGGTAGCTTCTTTTCGAGTTATTTGCCATTTCCCTCTTTCATAAACAAACCCTAATCCTCCTACTCTTATCTATACTCTTTCAATTTCTTCTCCATTTGTAGTGTAACTGTTAACATTGTTCTTCAATTTAAACTTCATTTTTGAATTTGATAAGTAAAGGTGAGTATTTTGGGTATTAAACTAATTTTCATTGAATGTTTAGAGTTTGAATTTCTTGTAGTAATGTTGATTTTGTTTCTTATGCAGGAGTTGAAAGAATTTAAACTTGCTTCAACACATTATCTAATTGAGGTAATTTTATAAATTTTTGAAAAGTATGGATTGTCCTTTAGTGTGTAGATGGAATGGTGTTATTATTGAAAATAATAATGTAGTGAGATATGAAGGTGGAAATCTAAGACCAATTGTTGCAAGAATTGATATGTCTCTTTGTGAGTTTGTTGAGTTGTTGTATAGAGTCTGTGGTTTTGAATAGACATATGGTAGAATTAAGACTGAAAATGAAATACCCTATTAGCCAATCGCCATCTACTGTTGTGTCACTTAATGATGAGTACTCAATGAATTCTTTGTAGGCTCTTGTTAGGAATTTAGGGTGTACACGTACGGAGATATTTATTGAACAAGTGGTAATAAATATCAATGAAAATGTCCCTTCTTCGGCTCCATTCATGCAATCATTCACTGGAATGATGGAGCATTTATCTCAATTTGATCGCCCTCCTTTCCAAATGTTCACTTCTGTGTCTCTAGCACCTGACCCAACTAATAATGTTAGAACCGAATCAAGTTCTGGCCCAAAATACCACGGCTCTATTGAACAATATGTGTTCAATGAGGAAGAAACTTATCTTGATACTGAGAGAGTAAGTAATGATGGAGGGCTTGACTGTGATGAGGGAGATTATGACGAAGATGGTTTAAGTGATGAGGAAGATTATGATGAAGATGATCTGAGTGATAAAGGAGAAGGGAATGATGTAGGGGTTGAACGTGAACAACAGTTAGTGCATGTTAATGTAGGTGACAATGTTCAACCTTCACAGACCACATCGTCTTCTGTTCCTTTTTATGATCAATTAGAAGAGGATGTAGAAAGAGGTGATTGGACTATGGGGGCTCAAAATTCATGTAGCCTTGAGGGAGATGAATTTGTTAAGGGTATGGAGTTTTCGAGCAAGAAAAACTTGAAATCAATATAGATATTTTTCGAAGATAGAGTATCCTTGTGATCTGTTGTTAGCATCATCTTTGTGATCTATTATAGAAAATCAAGTGAGTTTTTAATGTAAAATATTATACATTTTAGTGATTTGAGAAAATTAATAGACTTGCTATTGGAATCGTAAGCATCATTAAATTCTGGTTGAAGTGCTATGAAGCAAAGGTTTAGTATAATTAGGTTCCCTTAAGTAAAAAAATTGGAGTAGTCTGTCCGGCAGTGTCTTCTCCCTTGAACTAAGTGGTCTTAGGTTTAAAAATGCTAAACTACTTGGTTGTACGTTTTTTAAAAGGAAAACTAAATAACTTATGGAATTAATTTAGTTTTGCTTGGGAGAGATTTAAGAGGTTTGGAACTTTCCAACCTACAATTAAATAGATTTAATTAATTTAATTTTTTAATGAACACTAGTTTGGGAAATAAATTTTGGTGAACTCTAAATTGAAAATTTTTTATTTTCTAATACTACTTAGGCAAATTACTTCTTAGTATTAGAAATTTATAAAAAATAAACAGGACATTAAAATTGTTTGCTCCACCCTGATTCAAAGCTATAATAAATTTATAACCCCATACTTTAATGTTAGCCATAAAATCCTAACCTATTGCCTCCCTAGTGTAGATTTTTATTTGGTTGATCATATGAATTCCACATTTTATATCCCATCTCTCATTGTTTTCTTTGCCCTCTCTTCGGTGGGCATAACGATATGGTTGTTCTGTGGTAGGGTATAATGAAATCAATTGTTTTCTAGAAATTTATAAACCATACAAATTGCTAAATTAAAAGACAAAAATTTATAATAATAATAAAATAAACAAAATCAAAAAAATAAATTAAATTAACAAAACTCTCACCCTATCAAATTTTATCATGACAAATAGGTGATTTGTTAACTTTACTAATAATCATTATTAACTAAAATTTCCTCATCTTATTTCGATGAGAAAATATAATTTATAGGACATCAATTTTTAAAATCTTATTTATTTTGAACCAAGATAATTAATTAGGGATATGTGAAAAGTTTTTATCTCGTAAAATGTAGATAAACATTAGCTCACATTTTATAGATAATGGTCGGATACTTTTTTTTTTTTTTTGAATACTTATAATTGTCATTGATTCCCATTATCCCTTAATTAGTAACAATGTAACATAAAATCATCAATTGAATAAAAGATCATGAATTCACGATCATCAAAATTCTCAATACTCGTATCCATTATCATCAATAAAAGGACCTCCCAATATACACAAAAATTAAAATTTCGCTTTTGAAAAATTCATGTGTAAAACTCTAGCCTTTTATAATCTCGTCAAATCTTGTGATGTTGGTTTTCTCAAATAATGTTGATCAAATTGGTTGATTATTCCCTTTGTCAAATGAGTGAGTGCTTTTTGTGCTGTGCTTTCGCTAATTCAAAGGGTACTCATCAACTTGATCAGCAGTCACCCCTTATGCTAGCATACGAAGAGCTGCAGTACACTTTTGTAAAACACTTAGACCTTTTTCTACAAGTTGCATCAATGTTGATAGTAAACCATGGATCGTTGTCGGAGACAGCTTTCGTTATCCGTAAAAATATAGCATGTTTCCTCATCCTAAACCTACGTCGAAAGAATCGAGAAGAATATGTAGGATTTTCATCAAAATAGTCATTAAAAAGTTGGGAATGACCTTTTGAATGGTCTCTTTGAATTCGACTTTTTTTTGGTGCTTACTTGGTTGTAGTGTTGAAACAATAGGATGAATAACGTATTGAAAGTCATAATCAACCATATTATCTATTAAGTTCATTCTCTTCGTTAGAAGATGAAGAACTTGAAGTGGATGAGGCAAAATTGAACTTAGAAAAACTCATTTTGGTATTTTTTTAACAAAATAAGTAGGAAAATAAGAAGAAAATATGTGAATATAAAATTATGTCCAAAAATATCAATATAGGTCTTGTTTTATAGATCTCGGAAAAATATGACCGTTGGTATAATTTTTTAAAATAAATTAATTAAATCCGAAAATAGCCATGAATTACATTATGTGGCCGCACATCCACATTATACATATTTCTTTAACTTTCATATTATGTTCAAACGTCTTTTTTGCTGGCCAACATTCTACCCTATACAACATAGCAGGCCTAAGCAACTCTGTAAAATTTACTTTTTAGTCTACTAGGAAACTTTCTATCATATAGCTGCATTCCAGCGGCAGCTCGCCACTTAAGCCAACCCGCTAGTATATGATTAGTAACATCTTCATCAATCTCCTCATTACTTTGAATCACCGATCCTAAATACCTGAACTTTGCCGTACATGCAACCACTTAACTGCATATGGTCACCTCAGATTCACTTATCGCGCATGCAACAAGAGCAAAAAGCTAAGGTAAGCTAGTAGACAACCAATAGTATACCAGTCCAGAGATTATCTATGCCAAAAACAAGGAGAACGAAAACATCAGGTAAATTCTAAAGGGCTAAGGATGGGTATCACCTTTGTTGACAATTACAATTTTGGCAAACATCTCCATTACAAATTCGCTTAAATAACTTGCTTAAACGAACAATTTATAAACAAATAGTTCTAGCTGATCAAATTAGTCAACAACTCTAACTAATAAACATTTACCAAACTGTTCAATAGTGTGATATTTGAATGAACCAAAATTAAATAGGACAGCTACGTAATTGAATTCAAGTTGTAAAATAGAACTGCACATTCAAATCTAAGCGAAGTTGTCCTACAATAACAATAGGCAGTGGAGACAATGGATATGAATCCACTTGAAGCTTCTTATTTAAAATAAAATCTTACACCAACTAGAATGTGCAGGGTGCATTAAATGCCAAAATAAATTGATTGTTCTAAATCCAACGCCCAACTAAATTGTTATACCGCAGACTATTCTGATTAAATTTACATAATTAAAAATTACATTTAAGGGCATTCTTGTATTGGGTATAAATATTTAAGGGAGTAAAAAAAGTCAAACTAATAAAATGAAAGCAAATAGAGATGCATTTGAAGTAGTTGAGATTGTTGTAAAGAAGGTAAAATGAGCATAAAATAAAAATACTGAAGGCAAAAGAAGATAATTTCCCCTATTATGGAGGTAATAGATTCCTCCACCCTCTCCTAGGATAAATATATACCCCACAAAATTGAGAGCTCCCTTCTTTTTTCATTACTTTGCAACAATTCTTCCACGTCTACAACAATCAAATTTCACTAATTTCTCATTTATCAACTTCATTTTCTTACTTTGACTTGTTTTACTCCCTTAAATATTTACACCTAATACAAGCATGCCCTAAGGAAAAATGTCAGAAAATACTTGATAAAAAGTTTTTATTCCGAAAAATACATAATAAAAAATTTTTGTCAATAAATACCTAACTAAATTTGTTTGTTTTTCAAAAAGTATCAATTGACGTTTTTTCTCAATTGACCGTCAAATATAACAGTTGGCTGGTCAAAATGGAACATTATTTTACCTCATCTTTAATTCTTTTTCATTTCAATTTCCTCAATATCTTCTTCCTCTACTTTTTACACAAAATCGAAATCAAATTGGAAAAGACATTGAAGATGAGGAAGAACAATTTTCGATTTTGACTGGTCAACCATTATATTTGACGGTCAACAGAAGAAAAATGTTACTTGGTATTATTTGAAAAAAGAAAAATTTATCAGATAATTTTTGGCAAAACTTTTTCTATTAGGTAGTTTTTGGAAAATAATTTTTATTACTTTTTGACAATTTTCCCCAGCTTACTTTTATAATAAGTTAATATTAATAATCATTGTATTGAGACAAAACAAATACATATAATTATGTCAAATCAAAATGTATTTCCTATTAGACCAATTTCAAAAACGTATTTACAATCATGTAAAACCAAAAGAACACAAGTTTTTATTTTCAACTGACTCAAAAGATTAAATCCGATATCGACCGGATGACCCGAATAAATAACTCTGCATTTAATGAATGTATGAATCTATTTTGTTGGCTATATTTGGAATATAACTTAAAAAGATTGAGATTTTTTTATGTCTATCTTAACATACTTATAGATATTGGGATCATTTACCAACTACAGCCTCTAAGTTTACTCAATTTCAAATAAACAGCCGTGAACTTTATTTTTTACCAATTACAGCCTTCAACTTACCAAACATGACATCGAGACAGCCAAAACAGCCAAAAAAAGTTTAAAAAAATGGGGTTAAAATGGGGTGTTTTGGCTGTTTCGATGACATGTTTATTAAGTTGGAGGCTATAGTTGGTAATAAACGAAGTTCACGGCTGTTTATTTGATATTGAGTAAACTTAGAAGTTGTAGTTGGTAAATGATCCTAGATATTAAGACTCAAATTATACTTAACAAAATCATTCAATAATCAAATATAATAACCAATAAAATAAAACATAGATGGAGTTCTAATTTAATATCTTCACATTTCATTATGTACATATCTCTAAATTAAATTTATAAAATAAAAAAAATAATTATAGCAATTTTGAGTTGGGAGGCCTATAAAAGGGGTACATTGTGTGCATACTTCCATCATAGTATCAAACACTAAGATAAGATACAAAAATTAGCATGATGGGTTCAAAGGCTTTTGTTTTACTGGCTCTTTTAGTTCTCCTTATATCTTCTGAGGTTGCAGCATCAGACATGGCTAAAGTTTCCACTACTGAACAAACCAACAGTATGTTTACTTCCTATTTCAATTTTTCCTTCATAATTCATCATTCTAAAGTTGTATTATACATACGGCCCGTTTGGTAGATGGTAATAAATCGTGTCAATTGAAATGAAAAACTAGTGTAATTTTGTTAAAAAATCTTTTGCCTATCTTGATGGCCATGCTTGACAACCTTCAATTATCTCATTTTGTTCATAAAATTTATTCCAATGCATTACCAATGAGAGAGGTAGTATTAGGAGGTAATGAAAATTTGTGAACAAAAAAAACTTTTTTGTGATTAAAGTTTCATTACCATGGGAATGGCATGAAAGTTTTGATTAAATTTTATACTATAAATCATTTCTATTACCACCATTTAGTACCACTAACCAAACGGGCCGTTATTGGTTTGAAAATCACTATTAAATTACTTCCTCCAGTTGACTTATACTTGCAATTACCTCAACATTTTTGCATTGCTACTCGTTATCATTTAAACTTATTTTATACTTCATATTGTAGTAAATGTGTAATAAAAAATTAGGAAAAATTACCATGAATAATACAATCTTTTGTTAATTTCCCTACAATAATACGAACTTTTGATTAACCATGAATAATACGATTACGAACTTTGGGGTTTTTTTCCTAAAATATTACCAACTTTAGTTTATTAACTAACTTACTAAATTTTTTTGTCATATAATAACCTATAGTTTGATTTTTAACATATTAGGCATATTGTAGGAAAACACCCCAATAAATTGGTATTATTCATGGTTAATCAAAAGTTGGTATTATTATAGGGAAATAAGCAAAAGATTGTATTATTTCTGGTAATTTTTCATAAAAAATTATAATTAAGTTAAATCTTGTTTGAATTATCTAATTGGATATTTCATACTATTAACATATAGTTATTCATAAATTTAAAATACTGATGGTCAAAGTAACGCAATCGAATGTATAAAAAGTCAAAAATTGCATGGTTAGTTACTATAACTAGGGACGTGCATAGTTCGTGGAGCATATCATAAGGGTCTAGACCCCATCCGGCCCTAATTTAAGGATTTGAATCTACCTATTATTGGATCGTATGGGTCTTGCTTGATCGGATCGGATCGGATTCATGACCATACGATTCAAGTTATTAGGTCAAGGTCCTCATGTTTGAGACCCAAATTAAACCCAGGGACCCATTTAATTTTTTTTTTCAAAATTATATATTAGCTATATCATGTGTATTATAAATATAATTGTTTGATTTGGAGCTTTATTATAGTATTTTGGAATATTACGTGACTTGAAATTTTGACGGTACATATAATTATTTAAAATGTGGTCGTATCAAACTATCTATATTTCAAAAATCGAAATTCTTAAATGTTATTAAAAGATTTTTTTTTTGACGATAACCTATAGCTTTTTATTAGATTATTAAAAGATCCTTATTAATTAAAAATGTTTAAATAATTTATCACTCAATAATTATGGCCAGGAGTAATTTAATTTTTCCAAATATTTATGAGGCAAGCCAGGCCGAGTGTATATGGCTATAATTCTAATTGAGTGTGTAACGTAACATCAAAATTTTACAGATAAAAAAGCTGACAACAAGGTTGAGGATGCAAAGCATGGAGGATACCCGGGAGGAGGATACCCAGGAGGAGGATATCCTGGAGGCGGATACCCTGGTGGAGGATACCCTGGAGGAGGTGGATACCCAGGAGGAGGATATCCCGGCGGAGGATACCCTGGTGGGGGTTATCCAGGCGGCGGAGGTCACCATGGTGGTGGTGGATACTGTCGTTTTGGGTGCTGCTACCGCGGATACCGTGGGTGCAGAAGCTGTTGTTCATATGCCGGTCAGATGGTTGAGAAACACATTCAGGGAAAGCCTCATAACTAGGAATTATTACTACTATTACTATTATCATCAAAACAGTTAGTTATTTATGGTTTATGTTGGTTACTTATGGATCATTTACTTCTATAATGTATTATGTATGCTGTGTGAGGTCTCGTTGTAAAACAATGAACTTGTAGCTTTGTATTAAATACTAGTGTTTGTAAAACTGTTTTGATGAGTAAAATGTTTTGTAAGATAATGCACTACTAAATCATACTACATGTATTTATAATAAATTATGTGTTCTTTATTAGTATTTTTATGTTTTCTACTAGCTTGTTTATGCTCTTTTATTCTTTTTAGTTGTCCTATTTTTTTTATTTGGAAAAATTGCCCAGAATAATCCAATCTTTGTCTGATTTTCCTATAATAATCCCAAATATTGATTAACCATGAATAATAATCTCATTTATTGATAGTTGTTTCCAATGGCACTTAAGCAAGTAAAACAACTCGCTACATCTAGTGGAAAAAAGCTTATTGGCTGCGGTTATAGAGTATACGCAGCCAATATGTAAAATCAAAAAAAAAAAAAAATTAGAATAGGCTGCGGTTTTTCTCCTTGTCCGCAACCAAAAATTAAAATAAGTCATGGGCTGCGGTTTTTTAGTATGTCCGCAGCCTAAAGCCCAGCCCAAAAAAATGCAAACCCTAATAAATTTTGTTCTTATGAGGCGCCGTTTATAAAAAAAAAAAAAAAAAAACCCTACTATTCTTAAATTTTGTTCTCTCTCTTCATTAAACAAAAACCCTCCTTTTTTCTAAAAAAACACTTATCCTAAGTATCCTTCAAAATCTTCTTCAAACCCTAATGTCTCCTTCTTCAAACCGGCGGCGCCTAAGCTTCTTCTTCAAACCTAAGTTTTCTTCCTAATCAAAATCAATTTTCTTCAAAGTCTTCTAAAAATCCTAAGTTTTCCACAAGTCTCCTTCAAAATCTTCAAAAAAAACCTTGAAGATCTTCTAAAAATGGCGAGAATTTGATGAAGAAATGTTGAAGATTTTCTTCAAAATCCAGATCTGAATTTCGAAGATTTTGGCGAGAATTTTCTTCAAAATTCAGATCTGAATTTCGAAGATTTTGGCGTCCTTGAAGATTTTTAAGAAACCTTGATTTTTGTGATGTAAATTTCGTTTTTTATGATGTTTTGATGTATTTTTATTTCGTTTTTTATGATGTAAATGTCATTTTATTTTGATTTTTGATGTTTGATGTTCTTTTTCAGTTTGATGTTTGATCGTTTTGATGTTTGATGTTCTTTAATTCAGATCTGGGTTTTTTTTCGGATCTTATTTGATGTTGTTTGATGTTTGTTGTATTTTTAGTCGTTTTGATGTTCTTTAGATGTTCTTTGGATCGTTTTGATGTTTGATGTTCTTTGATACAGTTTGATGTTTGATGTTTGATGTTCTTTTTGGATCTGGGTTTTTTTTCGGATCTTATTCTTTGTATCGTTTTGATGTTTGATGTTCTTTGATTCAGTTTGATGTTTTTATGATGTTTGATGTTCTTGTTCTTTGATGTTCGATCTGGGTTTGTTTTTTTATGTTTGATGTTCATCGTTTGCATGTTCATCGTTTTCTGGGTTCATTTTCAGATTTTGAATTTTTTTTTTATTTTCTAAAATGACTAAAGGGTTGCGGTTCTTGTATATGTCCGCAGCCAATGGGTTTTTTTTTTTTATTTTGAAAAATGATTAAAGGGCTGCGGTTTTAATGTCCGCAGCCAATAACGTTTTCTTATTTGCTGCTACTCCAAGGGCTGCGAGACAAAAACGCAGCCAATACCCCTAAAAAAACCGCAGCAATTGGCGATTTTTCCACTAGTGACAGCAGGTCATTTCTTGACCTTCTTCTTCATCTAAGCATCTTCTTTTTTACATGACATTTCCTCCAATAAAACCAGTTTACCTTCTTCTTCGGGATGGCAATTCAGTCCGAATCCGCCCCGATCCGACTTGATCCGAGGTTTTTATCCGATTCGACTCCGAGCTAGAAAAAATCCGACTCCGACTCCGATTATACAATCCGACTCCGAGCTAGAGTCGGACCGGAGTTGGACCGCAAAAATAATCCGATAATCCGACCGACTCCGACTCCGACTCCGATTCGACCCGGTTCGACCCTACTCTCTCTTCATTTATTATCTCTTTCTTAATTCTCACTATTTTTCTCTTTGTTACTATCTCATAAGGACGGAGGGAGTATAGACTAATGAGTACTAAACAAGGAAATAAAATTAAAATAAAATAATTACACAATCAATGGCATTTGGGGTGTTAAAAACCGGATACCGGGTAGACTCGGATCCGGAAAAGCGGGTATCCGGTTTTTCGGATACCTAAAAATGCAATCAGGTTCCGACCTGGATTAAACCGGGTAACCAGATTTCAGATACCGTTTAATTTGGGCCGGATCCGGATACCCGGTTTTATTAGAATGTTTTTCCTTTTTTTCGTACAAGCATGCGTTTTATATCTCTATTTTTATTTTGAATTTTTTTTGGCATAAAATATACTCCCTCCATTCCAGTTTACTTGTCCCATTTTTTTTTTGGCAATTCCTCATTACTTGTCTCATTTCCTTTTTTGGCTATCCTTTTTTTACCTAAATACTCCCACTTTTCCAATTCCCAATACTCCACTACCACCTTTACAATTAATTTAATCAATTAAAATACCCAACTACCACCTTTTTCAATGGACCCCACTACTACCTTAATATCCGTGTTTGGTCAAATGGGACAAGTAAACTGGACCGGAGGGAGTATAGATTAATTACTAAAGAATAGATTAATAACATATAGCTTAATTACTAATTGAATCTTTGAGTATCTATAATATATAGTTCTGATAATGGTCGTTATAGAAAGACAAATATATAGCTTAATCACAAGTTGAATCTTTGAGTATTCTGTAATATGGACCTTAATTACTAATTGATAATCAGTCATAAAAGTCAAATTAAAAAAAAATAAAGAATAACATTATTGCTTATTGGTTTAAGTGAGGACAATCATAAAAAAAAAATCCAAAAGAGAACAATTATATTAAGATTCAACTCGAGGTTAGCTTGAGATATACTATATCATCATTTTGTTTAAGTAAAAAGAAAAAAGAAAAAAAAAAAGCCCAAAAATCGGATATTGGATACCCGGTTTCCAAAACCCGTAACTCGGATCCGGTATCCGATTTTTAAAACGGGCACCGACCCGGATTATCCGATTTGATAATCTGGATCGGGTTTTGCAAACCGGATAATACTACCGATTACAACCGATGATTAAGATTTAAAATGGTATGCCCCCAGCAACAAAGAAGCAAAGTTAGGATTATTAGAAAATATACGAAAGTTGGGATTGTTTTGGGCGGATCACGCAAAGTTTGGATTATTAATGTCCATTTATTCTAAATATTTTTATTGCTTATTTTTTTAAGCTAAATAAGTTGTAATTAATTTTAATTTTAATTTTTTAAAATAAAATTTTTAATATTGATAAATCATTCACATTAATGAATGAAAGCTTATTATATATGATTCGTTTGAACATTTTGCAGATAAGAAAGCCGACACAAAAGTAATGGATTCAAAACAATTAGGATATGGAGGAGGCAGATTCCCTAGAGGAGGCAGATTCCCTAGAGGTGGCAGATTCTCAGGCGGAGGCTTTTTTGGAGGTTGGTTTCCAGGTGTAGGGTACTCTGGTGGTGATGGATATTGTGCCGATTTTGGGTGTTGCTTTCGCTCACGCTTCGGACGCTGCATAAAGTGTTGTGGTTATACCGATAAAGTCACCGAAAAAATGACCGATAACTCTCGCAACTAGGACTACCACCTTAAGTTGGGGGTACATGAAATGGTCATCGCCATTTTTTTCGTCATGCAGTTACTTCGTTTTTAATCTGTTGTTGATATGTATAATAAAATAATAATGTAGTACAATGTGTAGTTTGAGTGTTAGGATTTTCTCAATTTTATGTTAGTATAAGAGAAAGTGAATAAAGTTAAAGGCACTTCTAATGTGCTTATTAATAATGTCATATAAATGACATCGCCTGTATTTGGACTGTAATACCAATGTTTTACTTATGAAGTTTCAAGTGTATTACCTTGAGAACTAAAATTTACTCAAGTTGGTTCATACAGATTTTATTTCGATTCTAGCTCTTAGTATTCGTCCTCTTTGATAAAGATGATAACTAGAGATTGGGCAGGGATCGCGCCAACACAGGCCCCTTTTTTCACTCTCCTTCAATTGTTCTCCAGCCCATGTGTTACACTTTTATTGCACGTACTCAGCTCGCCCCAACACAACCAGAAAACTATCCGCATCGATCACCAAAGTCATTTCGTTTTTTGTGCACTGTGAGAAGGACTGTTTGTCCATAAAATACTTCTACTTCTCACCTCAAATTTTGAAGATGATTGAATCTTTTAATATTCTTTGATAGCTTATTGTCGGATTTCCTTGTGGCGGAAACAGTGGTGATGGGCACACGATATTCTTTAGTAAAAGGCGAAAGAATAGTTCTCTATGTAGTATGTGCTCACTGCATGGCTGCGTGAGGATGACAAAAATCAGAATAGCTAGTTATATTATTGTCAGGCTTTTACCTTAACTCTTGACTGATATGGGATCGATCTCTATTTCCTTTGTATGATGCACACTCTCGTTGCACTAATATTCAGCACAAGAACCCCTTTATACTTTTTTTTATTTTTTGAGGAACATCCCTTTATACTTATGTGACTTGATACTTGAAATTTTTTGTTACAGAAATTGAATGTTGATGGTTCAAATATGGGAGAACTGAGAACATAATGAAGTTTTACCACCAACAGCCCATATCAGTGGTCGACAATGGAGGATTGTCATAGCGTTTATAAGGTTTACATAACTACTTGCCCTTGCCTAATATTCAATTACTTAGTTCCATTGTGCTAAACATGACTGTAACCTTGTACAGCTGCAGTTGCATTCCCCATTTTGATACGAAGACTAAACATAACAGCAAAAGCAGGCCACCCCTGTTACAACTCAGAGTGCTTAAATTTCACGGAATATGTATAAATTTGCACTTTAAATTGGAGATAGGGGCTGCGTGAACACTGGCCCCCACGATAACAAATTATGACGTAGACTCTCCCAACTTGGGGAGATCTTAGGCAGTTGCCCCTCCTTAAAGTGCAATGGAGGTCAACAACCTAGGCCATGAGTCTTCTTGATCACTCAATAACCCCGACCAGGTAAGTAATTTGTTAAGTTGTCCACAACATCCATTTATATTCATCTCTCTTTTGCTCGCTTTGTTAATTTCTTAGTATGGGATATATTTATCTTCTAAAATAGTAAGGGATATATGTTCCAAAAGCACAAACTAATTTCCATTACTAGAGTGTATATAGTGATTATTTGAGGTATTAGTGATCATATTTCCGCTCTCCTAATCTGTTCAATAACACAGTTAATTAAGCGTTGGCTTACCAAATCACTTCCTTTCACTCCCCTATTGTTTCACAGCCCCATGTCTTACACTGCCACAATAAATCACTCATAATTTATTGCATGTTATCGTATTTAGAATGAGTGTATAGCAAATTGATACAATTATAAATAGTTTTTCTTTGATGTCTATTTGGTAGAAAGAAATAAAGAAAGATCCTACATTGGTGCTATATAATTTAGGCTGAGTTCCTACAAATTAAAGGATAGAAACTTTAAATTTTGATAAGTTGTTTCCCATAAGAAACTAATGTCTGTATTTATTTGGTATTTAATACACAAATGCAGTCACCGCAGCTACAAATTATGATACAGTCTTTCACCCAATTTCGGAGATGATAAGTGCAGTAGAGCTCAAATACTTCAGCCATGATCACTCTTAACGAGTAACGACTCATTGAACATATCGATTAAGTATGTTTCTAAATTCATATCTTCTCTGTATATTCATTTTATTAATAAAGCATGGTATGAGTAGATAAATACTTTTTGTATAAATATTGGGTATATAATAGGAATACCTTTTGTATAGATATTGGGCATAAAAATATGCCACCATATGATGCATTAATAATATTTCTTTATAGTTAACTAACTTGTACTAGTCTTGTTTGGAAATTCCTTATTAGGAACTCCCTCCAAAAATAAACGTATGCCACTATATGCAGCAAGCACACGGTATTCTTTAGTAAAAGGCGAAAGAATAGTTCGCTTTGTGCTCACTGCGTGGTTGCGTGAGGATGACAATAATCAAACTAGATATTTATAATACCGCCAAAACTAGCACCTATATTCCTGATTGATATGGGATAATCTCCATTTTATTGGTACTTGATGGCTGTTACTGTTTGCATCAGTATGCAGCATAAGAATACCTTTATACATGTTTCTTAATACCTGATATCTTCCTTCAGATAACAGAAAAACAAAGATCAGAAAAAAAAAAAAGGATATATCGCTTTCGAGATTAGTCTAACAAACTTTCGAGATTAGTCACGTGCAGCTCGTGCAGGCATGACAAATTCCAACCAAAATGTTCACTGGGAAAGTGTTTCGGTTTTGGATAGTAGTTTCCATTCATATAAAGCTAGAAGTGCTATGAGTAAATGTTTTTTTTATAGCTGAACTAGTCTTCTGTGCGAGAAGCGAGTATTTACCTTAGCTAACACCGCAAGCTGCTGATTGATTGCTTACTGTAGTGTGGCTCTAATTGGACACGAACTGTACAAGTGCTGTTTAATCCTAGGAAGCATAGAAATATTGATTCAAAAAAGTTTTGTATATCATCTTGAGCGCATAATTTAGTTAACATCCTACAAATTACAGCTTTCATTTGTGTTCATTTGAGTGGAGATCAAGTTCTTAACTTGAGCCATGATCCATCTCGACAATTCATTGAACATACTACTTCTCACGAATCTTTCCTTTATATATAAGCATTGAAAAAACCTGAATGGGGTCCCCTGGTGTCCTAGAGATAAAAAAATGGGGCCTCTAAACCCTCTTGTTGAAAGAAAACCAGTAGCACATCAGACAAATTCAGATTATTTCATCCTTCCTACAATACATGTGCCGTAATGTCTTTCTAAAGAATGTCACACGACTGCAGGCCCCGATCACAGAATCTATGGTACTTTGGGGAAACATTATAGGCGCACCTCCTGGAAGGCAAAAGGAGGCAACCAACCTATGCCACAAGCCTTCGTGATGGTGCATTGACGCTACCATGTTAGTAAGTCGTTGTCTTACTGATATGATTTTCCTGTTCCTCCCTCGTTTGCCTATTTTGCCTCCCCTTTTGTTTTGGGACAAGATCCAAGCTTCCATGACTTGATTGTATATTGTTCTTGGAGGTATACATGCTCATATGGGATCACACTTGACACATTTGAAGAAGTTGAATTTTGATGATAATGAAGTTTACCAGTTACTATTCTTGTTGACAAAGGAAGATTTGACATACATATTACTAACTATTAACTACTATCCTCTGCTTTTGTGTACTAGACTGTAGCTTTATGCAGATAAGTTTTTGTTATATTTGTTAAAAGATTATACACAAACATGGTAAGACCATCTCTATTGAACTGATCTATATACATTTAATTTGTTAAAGTGATCATTTACAATTGTAAAGTAATCAATTTGAAAAATGAGCTAATTATATGGGTCCCTTTCATAGTATGATGATCTTACACAAGTACACAAACATTACCAACTTTATGCCGAAATATAAGATATCGCAATAACCTTAAACGGACACATGTCTGAAATTCCAATTGAAATAAATATTTATTCACTACAACATAATTTACTTTGAGTGAAATATATTTAGCGACATTTAGTTTATATGTCGCTACTTTAAATTTCTAATAGTATATAGAGGATTTACAGGCCCATTCCTAAGATTGTAGTGGCCTAGAGCGAGATAAACAATTAGGACCCTTTTATATGATATATGTATCGTATTTGTGAATTCAAAAATAAACGTAACAAAACAAAAGAATTGATTTATCTACTCAATTGAATTGTTAGGGGCACAAAATTCATAAAGAAAAAAATTATATACTTCCTCCACTCTATTATATTTGCTAAATTACACTTCATCACGTAATCCAATGCATCTTTTTAATCATTTATATCTTGAGTTATGCATAGCCAAAAATCAAAAAAAATTAATATTGTAAAAATATGTGATTAGACGATTCAAATAAAAGATCCAACTTGACTATATTGTTCCAATACATTAGCCTCAATATGTAAAATAAACTTAAATAATGAACAATATCAAAAATACTTATATAGTAATAAGTACTTTAAAACGGATCGTATTAACTAATGACGAAGCAATTGATCCAACTCTTATTAACTAATGACGAAGCAATTGATCCAACTCTTTCTACATTATTAATGTATAAGTAATAAATTGATATTATTGACAACACATTTTTGTATGCATTTTAATAATGTGTATAAACAATATTTATCTTGTTGTAATAGCTAATAGGTCACTCAATATTCACAAACCCCACTCCCCTTTTTCATTTGCATTAACACACTATCATAAGATGTCAAAAGTGAATTTGAAGAAAAAAGGGCCCAGGCAGCTGCCCCAGTTGCCCCACGTCAAATACGGCACTGAAGATTTAGTGGCATTTATTAGACCCCTTTAGCATTATATCACACTAAAACTTTTTGCAACATAGGATTTAATCACATTTCTCACAAATGCAACTATAGACTATAGTAACAATTACAAATGCCACAAAAGACCAATTAAAGTGTTGCTAAATCACTTTATAGTGAAACTTAAAATAAAAACTAATAATTTTACACTAAAAATATGAATTAGTGGCGTTTTTTTTTTTAATAGTGGCATTTTTTTAATGCTATTAAATGCATTGTCGCAAACATTTAAATTTGTTATAGTGATTAGTCCGATGCATGCAATTCGAGAAGACATTTGATATCTATTTAACTATGTCTAATATGAATACCCATTCAACAAATGTCTTCTTAAATGTAAATCTATATACTTCCTCTATTCCATAATATTTGCTACATTTTGTTTTTGGACACTATTTATCGTTTAAGCTTATTTTATATATTGCGGCTAATATATAAGTAATAATATAGTCAAATGGGATCTTGTTTAAATCATCTAATAATATACTTTCATAATATAAAATTTGTATAATTTTTAAATGTGTATAATTCCACATATAAATGAATAAATAGTGCATTATATTGCATAAAAAAGTTAAATGTAGCAAGTATTATGGAACGGAGGAAATATATGGTTGAAAAAAATGAGTGTTCATATTATTTACATTTACATTTACATTTACATATAGGAGTATAATACAAGAAAGCTGAAAATTTGGTTAACTAAGCATTTAATTTGAGCATGAAAATTAAGTTTGAATATGAACAATATAATGTATCGACCATGAATGCAAGTTGAGATTACCAATAATTAAGAAGCGTTGATGTTGAGCACATGAAATTGAGGCTGGATGCAATAAATTTGAAGATAGACTTATATTCAAATTAATGCATTGACAATCACTTTATTCAACACCTAACTGTATTTAATGGTCCATCTTATCATTTAATTCTTTTCAACGAACTTTTATTCTGCTGCTTCCCTTCCACACTTCCACCACCACCACCAATGCCCAATGCCCAATGCCCAATGCCCAATGCCCAATGCCCTATATATATTAACTTTGGAAATCAAATCAATATACCCATAACCCATTCTTCAATATTCTTCCCTTCTTTTATGTTCAATTTTATACGCAAGTTTTGAGAACTGGACGTGGTATAATAGTACATGCATGCACAATGGCCTTGTCTAATGCTTCTCTTGTTTTGGGTATTTTAGGTGTTGTTATTCTTACTCTAATGTCTTCGGATGTCGCAGCTAAAAAGGAAATCACTTCTCAACACATCGTTAAAGGTAACGTCGTTAATTGTTTTTCTACTCGTGTGTGTGTGTGTGTGTGTATATATATATATATATATATATATATATATATATATATATATATATATATATATATATATATATATATATATATATATATATATATATATATATATATATTAATTTCTTAAAATGTTTTTCCAATTTGCGTAAATTGAGAAATATAAAAAAAAATTTAATATAAATATATTATTTTATTGAATAATAAATTTGATAGAGGAAAGTGGAGTGTATAAACATTGTTAAAAGAAAGTTAATTAATAGAAATTTTTAAGAGATAGCAATTATTTAAACAATTTGTTTTGTATGAAATCGTCTTACGGTGAGATGACCTTAAAATAAAAAGTTAATAACCTAAAAGTTTCTATTATTGGGCTATTTAACCCAAATATGAAGCATGTCTCATGGTGAGACTATTTCAGACTAGAATTTGTGTTATTTAAAAAATATTTGTATAAAATTAGTGAGAACTGGGGAAATATTTGGAGATGTTAAAATGATGTTAGTTGAAGTTAGATAAAGACTTTAAGTATAATTAAAATATTGAAATAAAAATGAAATATGATTAATTTTGTACAAAATTTGTAATATAAATAAAAAGATTATTTATATGAACAACAAATAAACCAATGCAAAGTAACAAATGGAAACTTTAAAGACTAGAAGTGTACCTTTAAATATCGTAATTTTTGTACAAGATACACCCGGCCAATAAGGAACATATATAGTATCTTCCCATGTTTGTATACTGCTCAGTTTGTCTCCCCTTCTTTATAGAGCTGTTCATGGGCGGGCGGGCGCGGGTAGCGGGGCGGGTAGTTGCTACAAAATCTACCCGCGGGCAGAAAAATTCAAATGCCCGCCCGCGATTGCGGGCATATTTTTTTGTCGCTACCCGCCCATTTTTAAAGCGGGCGGGTGCCGCGGGCGCCGCGGGTATTTTCTCATAAATACCAAAAATACAATACAAAATATAAAATTAAGTTTTAATAATAATTAAAATACAATACATAGTCCAAAATACTACAAATACATAAAACGTCCCAAAATAATCAAATTACATATATATTAAAATACTTAAAAGTTTCAAAATAATCAAATTACATATATATTAAAATACTTAAAAGTTTCAAAATAATCAAATTACATATATATTAAAATACTTAATATTAATATATTACTTTTCATAAAAAAAAATATTAATATATTAAAATAAGCGGGCGGGCGGGTATACCCGCGGGTATTTTTTTATTGTCGCTACCCGCCCATTTATCTTGGCGGGCGGGTATTACCCGCCCAAACTTTAAATTTTTTTTAAAAATGCTACCCGCACCCGCCCGTTTTTCAAGCCGGGCAGGCCGGGCCTAGCGGGTAGCCCGCCCATGAACAGCTCTACTTCTTTAATGTATGATAAAGGACAATTTAAAAGTCCACTCGTTAGTGGTTATAAGTATGTTAGGTCGTGACAATTCGTCACATGTATTTATTGGCTAAGGCCTATGAATCACAAGTGATGAGAATTGATTTACATACGATCCTTGAAGGGGTAATGTCTCAAAACTATATGGAATTGCGATTAGTCAATTATCCACTAGTGATTATATACAAGTCCATAATCCACTAGTTTGACATGTTATTAGTAGAAGAAATGCGGACTTTGAATTACTATATATCTACATATGTACACAAACTTACAGAAATCACCAATATTTACAGATAAGAAGATTGTCACCAAAGAAGAAAATTCCAAACAAGTAGGATTTGTAGGAGGCCTCTTTCCTGGAGGTGGCGGTGGAGGTGGAGGTGGAGGTGGTGGAGGTGGGGGTTACCCCGGTGGAGGTGGAGGGTATCCAGGTGGTGGTGGAGGGTACCCTGGTAGAGTAGGAGGGTACCCTGGAAGAGGAGGGTATCCTGGAGGTGGAGGGTACCCTGGTAGAGGAGGAGGTTACCCAGGTAGAGGAGGAGGGTATCCAGGAGGTGGGGGATATCCTGGAAGAGGAGGAGGGTATCCTGTAGGTGGAGGGTACCCTGGAAGAGGAGGGTACCAAGGAGGAGGAGGGTCTCAAGGAGGAGAAAACCCAAGAGGTGGAGGTATAAATTGCAGTTTAGGATGTTGCTATCGCACATACTTTAGTTGCACAAAGTGTTGTTCTTCAAAGGCTGAAGCAGCTCAAAAACACGCTCTAAATATCCCTATTAACTAGAACACAGTCTGTTGTTACATTACATGTTTTGAGCACATGGAGTTGTTAGCTCAAGTATATGGTGTATAATAATTAATTATAAGAACATCAAATTGAAAGTTCATTTTTCTTGTATCAATTGAGGAACGATAATCATATTCATCTTGCATTTCAATGTTTAGGATCAAATGTAGTTCAGACTAGGGGCATCTAAAACTTGATACCGAATCAATTCAAAAATTAAGAAGAAATATAGCAAATCCCAACTTTAAATGATAATAAGGAACCCAAAAAACTGAGAGAATTAAGAATACGAGTTTAAATAGCCAAGTTCAAGTCACGATCTAGATTTTTCCTATACTTTTGAATTGGATTATTCCGAATTAAGGATCAAAATTTGGATTAAGACTCACTAATTTCCCATCAATCATATTGTCATGTCAAACTCTAGTTAAATCAACTTTAACAGCTCAATTCATGACACTCATGCATGAAAATATCTTAGAAACTGATAGGACTGTCAGCTATCTTCCTTATTTTGTAATTTTTTTCTAAAAAGATCTAATACAAAATAGGCTATATTATTTATTTTTTCCTTTTGAAAAACTAGGTCAGGTGTCTTATGAATAGGATTGCATAAATATCGTCCTAAACACTCAAATATAAATTTACCAATTATTATTTTTAAATAATGAGAAACACAATATTAACCTAAAATTTTAAAAATCCTAATGTCTTAAGCCTTAGTTTTTGGCTTTTCCACATAGCGAACACAAGTTTTTTTATCCACGTGGTGACCCAATATTTCTAACTTTTCCACTTAGTATGCAAAAAGTTCAAATTTTTGTTAAATTTACGTTATTTTATCTATCATACCGACCTTTTTTCATAAAAACAGACGCTCCGATCACCATTAAAGACTCTTTCTCAAAAATTTAGTTGAAATAAGCACTTAATTTAACAAAAAAAAACATAGGATTTTGTCTAAAATTAAAAACTCAAAGTCACCAACTCACCATGCAAATTAAAAAAATATCTGTCTACGACATAAAAAAGTCAAAATCATAGATAAACCACGTAAAATTCTCCTAAATTTATTTTTTTAAATAAAATTCATACAAGTCACCTCATCAATTTTATTTTTGTAATAATGAATATTGCATGTTCTAGACTGTTCACTAAAAAGGTGGAGAATAAAGAAAATCTAAAAAAACGTTGGTGCTAAATAAGTCGGTAATACAATGATAGAAGGATGGAATATGCCCATCAAAAGGGTGGAACCAAACGCGGTATTCTGTCACTCCACAGTCCACCCAATTCCAAGATGCCGCAAACAAGAATCATATGCTCTTTTTTCTATATTTTGTTGGCCACATTTTTAATTTCTTACTCGCCCATTGAATGGAAAACGAGTCAACCAAGCCCCCGATTCTCTCTTCTTCATCCTCTGATTTTGAACAACGGAACCTTTTTTCTTTAACGTCTTTTCAACTCTAAGGAACCTTCTTCAAAATTCGTTCATAAACGGTCAAAAACTATCTGACAAGAATAACTATACAAATACCGTAGCACTAAGGGTATAAATACATATGCCCTGCATTTACCAACACAACATAGCCAAATTACAAACATTCAAGTTATAAGCCATCTCATCTTAAAAAAAAAAATAAATAAACCCATTTATCTTTTTCCTGAACTTAAAGAATGAGTGTAGAACTATTGGATAGTGCCACAATCACAAGCTTTGTGGAAGACGATATGGCCTTCAACAGCTGTGTGGAACACCGTTTCACGACCCTTGATACCAACCATGACGGAGTCCTTTCATATCCGGAGATGCTCAAGGAACTTCAGAGTCTTCGTGTTTTTGAAACTCACTTTGGTGTTGATGTCGAGGTTGGAGCCGAGGAAATCAACAACACTTACGGTGAATTGTTTCATCAGTTCGACCATGATCTTAACGGAGCAGTTGATATACAAGAGTTTAAGGCTGAGACAAAGAGAATGATGATAGCTGTGGCTAATGGTCTAGGGTTCTTACCAGTCCAGATGGTATTGGAACAAGACAGCCTCCTTAAGAAAGCTGTTGATAGGGAATTGGCAAATATTGCACCATAGAGTTTTATATCCAACAATATTAACAAAAGGTTTCATTTCGGATTTCTATTTTGCCAAAATATGTAACCAACAGAGACTACCTTTACAGCGGAAAGCTTTTTTTTTTTTTTTTTTTTTTTGCAGTTTAGTGTCAATATGTAACAGGAAAGTACCACTATGACCCAGAAGGGAAAAGCGATTAATAAAAAATCAGTGTCTTACTATTTATTGAAATCTGCATGTCCCTCGTATTGGTATATAAAGCTTATGGGCCAAATTATAAACATATATTCTTGTCTAATAGTTTGGCTATTTGAGATTTTTTGCAAGGTTTGACTCACCACGCATCCAACCCACACGGCCAATCCCAATGCATAAACATAGACTCTCATTTGATGAAAAAAATATATATAAATACTCCTCCCGGAAAACACTAGTTTTATCAGACCAGAAAGCCCACAATAATACAGGAACATAGTCCAGCTCTAATAGAAGCTCCTGAGATAAGTTGAAATGTCTACTCGTTTCAGCAAATAAATATCATAACTATGTACATGGGAAACATAAGGTTCTACAAATTTCATAAAAATAATGATAACTCAGGAGTAGGAATGAAGGGGAACATACTCTCACCGAATAGCTCAAGCATCAATACAAGAACTTTCCCAGAGTTCAAGTCGTCCTTCCAAACCTGATTCAGGATAGCTTCCGACTTACGATACTGTTTGTCAATCTGAACTATGTCATTTTTGCTCTCTTGTTTCTGGGATGCTGTCATCGTCTCGGAAGTTGTGGCTAAATCAGGGTCACTGCTATTAGCTGCGGGTATTTCTACCTCATTTTCTCTGACAGAAGGTGTAGAAATGTCCAACAAAGGGCCATCAGTGGGTACTCTTTTGAGAGGCGGTGGCTCCTCACAGTGTTCCATACTTGCCTTGCGTTTACCTAACAAAACAACATAAAAGTACAGAGATATTAAACCCCCCTTCCTCCTGTGAATCTCTCGTATACAAATATTTCTAAAATAACTCAATTTTTCAAAGATGAAAGAAACCGGTGATTGCGACGGTGAATGACTTGGTGTGCACACCATTTTTCCATCGAGTTTCATATTTTATTTAAAATACCAAACAAATCAGGAAAAAAACCATCAGCCGACATAAGGCTCCTTGTGTATAATGCACCACACTAGAAAATACATTAAGTTCTGAGCTACTCACCTAGCGCCAATGTCATCACTCTTTTATTTCTACCCCAAATTTCATGAGACTCTGGTGACGGCATGGTAGGGAAGCACTTAAGTGTAACATAAATGCATTTCCCAGCTGCATGCTGAAAACAAAAGTACAGATATCATATCATAAGTTTGTGTTACGTCATAAACTACTCTGTATACAAACCAAACCTCAGTATTCTGCTGAGCCACTGAGAAGATAGAGCACTAACCAACAATGCTCCATAAACTCTCCAGGCCTCATGCCTCTTCATTTCATTCTTTTGACTCTCAAGAAGCATTTCAGGTTCAAGAAGCTCCATATATGGCACAAGATTTGGAAAAATAAAATGGCGCACCTATTAAGAAGTGTAAAATGCTCAAGGTTTAATATGATGTACATAAATGATTCCAAAATATAAGACAAACCAAACGCTTTTAAATAAAAATGTTGATCTCCATAGATGAAAAAAATATGGAAATGAAATGACATTCTGCAGCTTTGTGCTGAATAACACCAACATAAACAACAAAAAAAGAGATGTTAAAACAAAAACACTATCCAGACCTTCCCCATCATCAGTAGGTTATTATAGATGAGTTATGGTAAACATTCCCACCGTAGTATTTCCATCTGTTTATAGACAGGAATATATTTTACCCTTTTCTTCCGTTTGGGTTTTTAATAGACAGGAGAAATCTTTAAGCTATTTGATAAAGTATCGCTCATGGACAATGCCAATAGTATATCAGATAACTGGTCTAGAATCATAAAATGTATACGCAAAAGCACGATATAAGAATTTACCACACTGGGTCCAAGGGCAGCCAAGCCTTGAATTGCACCATAGTGTTGAGTGATGGCTCGTTTGGGGTCCAGAAACGCATTTACTAGTGTTCTTGTTATACGTGGCTGGAGATTCCCATATGCGTGCCCGAATCTGTAAGAAATTTAAACCGATACACATTGATAAATCAGAATATAACTAGAATTTATATAATAAAAGCTTCTTAGTACATTGACAAGTACGAGCCGTTCGGCAAGACATAGAGCATCTACTTACATAAATAAAGTAGCTTGCATCAATTTACTTGGCCCACTACCGTCACCACAAAAAAATAGCGTGAAAATTTGAATTCATTAATGGCTATCCACAAAGAATTCTTCCCCCATTAACTGTATCTAGTGTGAGCTGATCGATTCTCTTTAAATCATGTTTAATTCCCTCCATCCTCCTCGATTTCTTTCAATTTACTTATCAATGTATCTTGTGGTCAACAGGGTACATGACTAGACCAACAAATGTGGATCTTGATCTCATCCTCAAAATCCGCAAGTTCAACCTTCTGCCAGATTTCATTATCCACAATTTCTTTCAAAGAAGTTCATGTTTTCAACACATCAATCTCAACATATGCATCATTATTACACACATCTTCTGTTTTTCTTAATAGGATCCCTCTGCTAAGAATGAAACCACGCCGTCAGCTCTATTCTCTTAAATAAGACATGGTAAAAGATCCAACAAGGCAACTTAACTGAAAGACTGTTAAAACTTTAATGGAAAGAGCTTCTGGAAAACAAGTCCGAATCCAGAAATAAATCATCAGAAAACCGAATAGAGCGAGGGGAGGAACTGTCTAGAAATTGAGTCTACACTTCACAGCATTTGGCTAGACTGGCCTTTCCAATGCAAAATTATATCCCAACAATACATGGTTGTTCCCCCCCCCCCCCCCCCCCCCCCCCAATTGCTTCCGTATATCTGGTAACAAACAAAATTCTAGTCTCCCATTCATTAAAGCCTAACATTCATTCAGAACAGTAAAATAATGCTAGAGGAACACAAATAACCACCATATATAACTCCTTTTTTAATGACTATATAACTCCTTTTAACTCTTGAGGTATGCAACAATCACAAAAGATGCTTGCCCTCCTATTGAGCACCCAACCTTGATTGTGCCATCGTAATAACTTGCTCCATACCTCTTTTCGGTGAATCCTTTTTAATGTTCCCACTTTCTTTCGTATCAAGGGTTTCTTAACCAGGTGATGGCACTTTGCCTAAATAGTAGACACATAGAAGAAAGAGCAGCATAGTAAAGATTCAACCCACACAGTTTCTCAATCCTCTAATGTCGTTAGTTTTTTTAGAAACAAAAATAGTCTGGGCACACAACATGGAGCTGAAGGCTGAAGCACATTTCAATTCATATGTATACAAAGCTTTAGACATTGTAATCAGTAAGCAAATCCACTGTTCAGAAAGCAGGTTTAATATTGATAAAAGGAAATGTCATCATAAGATGGTATATTAATCTCTAAGATGCAAGGAAGTTCACAAACACTTACCTTTTGCAAATTGAAGCAACTAGATTTGCTGTGAAGTCCCTCAGCTGCCAATGGTCGTCAGCCAATCTGTTGCCCACTCTTCTTGTGACTAAACAGCTCACAACAGAAGGCATCAGCTGGTGTAGCTGTTTCCATAAGAAAAGGATATCAATTTACAAAACCCGTTTCATGATTTCATTGAAATCTCACCAAATTTACAGCACAGGATAACAGATGAAGCAGAAAAAATGTATCACACAAAATTTCCTATGGTGGCTCGATAAGTCCAACTCAAAAGGATAATTAGAAAAAAAAAGATTCCCCATTTAATTTTATGCAGTTAAAGTTCCAATTTTTTATAAAGAAAAAAGGGTCTCCTAAACTAAAAGCTCTGGTAGGTACGTTTATTTTAGCATCTATATTCCGTATAAAATAACAAGGTCAAAGCCTTAATCACATGTGCATTTAACATGATCACTTACATGGGATGATCACATACTGCTTAAAAGCGCTCACGTGTAGCGAAATATCCGTCACATTCACATGAAGTTTAAAACTGAACTCTTACAGTTTAAAAATTCATCACAACTAAAATTTAAATGTGTAAAGCTAACAGATAAAAAAGGATCACATACATCATAAAACGAGTCATACACAAGAACAAATGCAGAATGAGAGAGATTCAAAGAGGAAAATGGGGCCTTTAATTTATCGTATGTTTTCTCCTTTTTGGCCTTTCAACTCTCTTTTCTACTTTTTTTCTCCTAAACTCGTTCAATTTTTTCACTCTTACAAAATTCAATGGTAATACTCCATCCATCCCCAGGAGTACACAATTTCTATTATGATTTTGAACTATTGCTATTTTTTGACAGTGCTACATCTCTCTTTTAGTCTCATCCATAAACTCATTCTCTCTTTTCATTTCCATTACATATTCCTTCCATCATCCTATTTTTCGTCTTATTCTCCAACTACAAATCACATATCCTTATCCTAGAGTGTCAATCCCATGGAGACGAAGGGATATCGACATCTCCGAAAGGTTCACCATAATTTTGGTCAGCTTCCTATTTCCTTATCAATTGGAAATCTCATCATTGCACAAGTCTAGTTTAGAATGTCAAAAGGGGAAGAGCATTAATCAACAATCTTAAAGCAATTTTCGATTATAACTCTTTTATATATTTTTGAGACGCAACATTTTGGGTATAAACCCTATATGCATTTCTAACGAATATTTAAATTTTAATATTGCAACAAAAAACAAGTATTTTGTTATTGGCCAAGTTAGACAATTGATAATGCAGCAATAGAAAAATATCATGCTTGTGGTCTTTGAGTTCGAAACTAAGCGTGAAACACATATTTTGTGAGTTTCTTGTTCATACACCTCTTGTTTCATTTAAAAGGTGAGCTATTTATTTTTACGAATCCGTAAATATTTTGCTCTACTTTATAAAAATTTACTACTTTCTTTTGCTTAGACTTTTTAGTGAATAATAATTAACAAAAAAGCAACTCATGTAAAATTCATTACATAGTTTCAATAAATTAAGGTTCGATAATTTTTAGTTATGTATAAATAGAGAAATCAGCAATTAACATTTTATTGGCATGCATGTTTTGAAAAGTATTGTAAGTATTAAAAACAAGGTAAAGATATAGAGGAAGTAAATGTGATCGAGGTGTGCCCTTAAAGTTAAAAGGTAAGTATTATGGAACGCCCATTAAACCGATGCTAGAATATGGATCTGGATGTTGGGCTTTTAGAAAGTATCATAGTAGAAAGATGGAAGTAGCGAAAATGCAAATGCTTTGATGGATGGATGGGCATACCTTGAGGGATAGAATTCGAAATGAAGATATAAAAAAATGGTTTAGGAGTTGCAAATATTGAGGAAAAGATGATAGAATATCGTTTAAGATGGTTTAGAAATGTGCAGATACGGAAAATAAGCGAATCGTTGAAAAAGATAGAACATTGGAGGTCAAGAGATGGAAGATAACTTGGAAGACATAAGTGGAAAAGGATAGGAATAACTTAGACTTCAAAATTGAGTTGGTAGAAAACCGGAATGAACAGAGAAAAAGAATTCATGTGGGTTCTTCAAACAAAAAAAGAATCTATGTGTACGACCATTAGAAGAACTGGTATGTTGGTCCATATACTTGTTTAAATTATCTGACATTCACTTGTTAATTCTCTTTTTACAGAATGAAATTGAAATTTATTAAACAATATGTTGTAGCATTTACCGGATTTTACTTAGATTTCGCGAACCTAAAACAATGATAAAAGCAATCAAGGTATAGGAATTGACGACCTTAAGATTGTTTCCCCTCGTCTTTTCCTTCTGTATTTGTTTTATATAAGCACTCTTGTTACAATCTTGAGATTCTTTCTCCCTCATCTTTCTTTTCACTAGTTGTTTTATATAAGCACTCCACCAGTTGTTACGCCCAAATGAGTTTTTTTGGATAAAAAATGCAAATCATGCATCACTTTTAGTGGGTCACTAAGTAATTGTTGGAAGTTTTAATTTTTATCACAAAACTATAGTTTGAACTTGAATTGTGTTTTTGACAAGATTTTCGTTTAGATTACTTATGTCTTTTAAATTATGTCCTTTTTGAGTTTGTGCTTTAGTTCGATTGTATTTCTTAAGGTTTACACAAGTACTTTTAACTTGACAATAGAGATTTATGTGTTACTCTTTGTCAAGTATTTCTATAGTATATTTTAATTTTTCCAGAGTGTGTTTTTACCCTTCTTGTTTTTACATTTAATAGAATGTATATTGTTTATGGATTACTAGATATTATTTGTATGTGGGACAATCTAACTATTAACAGGAGCTACAAATTATAGATAACAGTAGGACTCAAATAAGGAAAAATGACTTACATAAGGCTCAATTTGTATGTGTGGATTTTTCAGCAGACTTTGCACAAGGCGCATCAAAGCAAATAACAGACAAAAATCCCCTAGACCACGAGGAACCTGGCCTCATTATGGCAATCATGTGAACAAAATCAGTTAGCATTACAAGAAAGAATCATTCTCGACACAATTATGTCTGCAGAACATAATAAAAGTCAAATGGTACCTCACTAGCTATGAAACATGTGAAATATGGAACTAATTGATGAAGCCCTGCATCGGTTGCTAAACTGACCAATGCCTCTTTGAAAAGAACAGTTTCAGAACCTCTGATAGCAAGCTCTGTGATCCGGTCAAAGTATAGCTACACAACACATAATTTAATAAATTAGTAAAAGACATTGAAGAGAAGAACATTAAAAAAATCATTTCATTAGGTCACCTGAAGCTCTCTAGATAGTACATGTTGGACTGGTACTTTGATGTCAATGGGTAGACCATTACCCTTACTTTCGGACATTTTTCCATTGGGAACAGAAAGTACTATGCAATAAAAAGTAGGAACAATCAGAATCAGAACAGTTCTCAATCATTATGAGAATCTGTAACAATGCATAACAGCCAACAGGATGCAAGTCTTACAGAACCAAGCACATGCAAAATTAAAATTCGGCAAAACTATTGTATGCAGGAAACCATTAACATTGGAGTTATATTTTACAAAAGTAAATACAAATTCAAAAAATTATTCCAGCTTAGCATTTATTCTGCACTGCAACATAAATTTGATATATTTTTCAAACTTATGAGTTGTTTCAACTTTTATTAACATGATATGTATTCTGAGAGTTCTTTATTTAAAAAGAAAGTTCTAGAAAAAACTTTTATGTCATGACTATAAATATCCAAATGGGAGAAAATCATAGTTTTAAAAGAAAATGTTTCCCCTTAACACTGTATAAATAGCAATTCGAAAGAGGAGGGTGGGGGAATAGGAAGGAAGGGGAGGGAAAGGAGAAAGAAGGGGAACAAAAAATATTATTATAGGATAGTAATTACGGTATGGAAGGGAAATAAAAAATTTAATCGTTCATTTAGAAAGCAATGGAGTTAAGAAAAAGAAAGAAACAACGGGATTGAAATGAATTTGTGTCCTTTAAATAAAAAAAAAATCTTTTCAAAATTGAAAAGATTTGGAGGAAAAATCATAACTCTATTCCAAAATGTACTGAAAAGGAACATGAGCATTTGTATAAATTCTTGTACGTGATATATTATATAATTTTATGAGTACTGAACCGGAATATGTAACTTGTAAGGGACAAAGCTTCGTTAAGTTACCAAGCCAATAATATTGAGTTTTATAGACGTCTATTCCAAAATGTACAATCATGATAATCCATAAATATCCCTCAAATCCATCCCTCTCCGCATTTGTAATCGAAACAATTCATCACCTAAATCCATCCCCTTCCTTTCCCTCCATCTAAACAAAGTGTTAGTATTCAAGTTCCCTAGTTTAAGAAATGAAAATGTGACCATGAGTTTTTCCAAGCGCCAATTTTTGGATAAGCAAGAGGACTTCGAGATTGTTTGATTCAAGAAAAGGGAAATAAATTGATAGTGTAAATAAAGGAAAGTAGAAAACCACTTCAATTCACGAATGTATATGGTACTCTGTCAGCAAAAAAGGAAGTAGAACTATCCACCAAAAATAACCCTTTAAATTGTGCAATTGTGCTTGGTGCAGAGTTAAACAATTACCATCAATGAGACTATCCCAACTAGCACTACCACTACAGCCATCATCACACCCTCTAAAACCACCTTCAAACCTTCTAATCATAAATCCAAGTAATTCAATCGCTCAACCACTACTCCCACTGTTGGTCATCTACACAAGTTTTGGGCAAAAGTTTTGAAACCTTCGTGATGACTCTTGGTGGTCCAAAACAACCATTGATGCTCTTGAACAAAGCATTAGTGGTCCATTTCATTATATGAAATTCTGATTCTGATTCCAAAACTTTTGAAGTTAAGTGATGTATTTCATTTTCTCCTTTTATCCTTCTTTCTCCGTTGTCCAGGTCTACAATTTCAAAAAGTGGGTTCCAATGGCAGAGTTGTAGTGAGTTTGATATTTGCTTTTGGAAGGTGGTAGGTAGTCGAAGAAAGGGAGTGATGGATGGGGTTGCAAATAGTGGCGGTGTTGGTGGGAGATAGTTCTATGTAAGACAAGGACTTTTGGTGGGTTACTAATATGGTGTTGGAGTGGGGCTGAAAGAAACTGTGCAGATGGTGGCGGAGAGATGGAATCATGCAGGTTAGGGTGTAGCAATAGAATTCGAAGTATCATGTGGAAGACTTAAGAAGAATTATTGAATTCTAGGGGGCTTTAACTTAGTAAAGACTATAGAGCAAAGGGAACTCCGAAAGGGAAAGTGGGAAAATAAATATTAAATAATAACTAACCAAACAAAAAATGTGAACAAGGGAGTTGTTGCATACGCCTTTCCAAACCTATATTTTTCTTTTTAAGTGCACCATTTTCCTTTTTTGGAAACTTTATGATTAAGTGCAACATTTCTTTATATGGATTCTTTTTGTAATATATTGTACATGTTCACCCTATGTTCACACTACAACTACCCACATGAGGACCATACTCTATCTACATTTCTTATTTTGCATGCTCAAACCACATGGTGCAATAAGAAAACACAAAGCAAGTATATTTTAGATCATATAGATAGGTTCAAGAATTAGGGAAGAAAATGAGAATAAAAACAATGCCCAAATTAGGACTCTATATTCAAGACATGCTTGAAACCCTGAAATTGAGAAAACACACCACATAAACATCATTTTCAATTTAACTTCGGTATGGTATTCATTTTAGAGTTGCGAGTGGTAGTAATTAGTAAAGCATCTAAATCACGCCAACAGCTACAAGCATATTGTGACCATGGATGTAAATATAGTGTGGCCATTAAATATCATATCATGTGAAAATAGAATAGACTCCCTTACCATAGACAAAAGAAATTGTTGAATCAGAACAAGATGCCATCAACTAGAAGAGAGGAGATTAAGATTTTCCTACCCTCCAAACTTAGGAATTCTTCTAAATATCAAGTTTTCGCAATGTTTGATTGTAAATGTGTAAGTTAAACTTCCAGAGATAATGTCACACAGTGAGGATGAGTACAGAATATTATATCAAACAAAAGGAGCCTCAAAAACAGACCTTCAACAGGAGCATTTTCTGGAATTGCAGGTTGCACCCCTTCTATTGCTAGCCAATGGCACATTATTGACGTATCAAGTGGTGCTTTTGGTAGAGGAGCTTCAATTATCTAAATGTTGATTAGAGATTATATATACTTGGAGAAAACAAATTCATTCAGCACGAAATCTCAGGTTCAGACGTTGAGTTATCTTACATCTTTGAAGTCCACATCCTTATCCTCGGTGTAGAATAAATCCATGTGTCCTACAGCTCTTTTAAACCTTAAAGGATCTCCTGATGCAAAGCCATAAACTGGCTGGGACAAAGAGAGATAGTCGAATCATTACAAAGAAACAATTCAAAAGCAGGCCAACAATGAGTAGCTAAATATCATAGGCGAACATGAACAGAATAGGATGAAGAAAACAATTAATCTAAAAAGGCAGCACCATATGATATTGTCTGAGTTAAAGAACAATAACCAAAGAAAGACAATCAGAATGGATGTTTATTCACTTAAATGGCACAGTTTTCGAGCAACTGCAGGCTCCTACACAATGCCTATCTCAATTCATTCACGCCCTCATAAAAAATAGATGCCCTCTATTTATATCTAAACTAATACCCAGATTATAAGATGACTTCATAACTGTAAATATCAACAGACCTAATGCCAGCCGTCACTTCAATATCATGCAATATTATTCCACTCCACATTTTTTGTTAATTTGTTTCGCGTTTTATATGTCAAATATTTCTTTTTTTCTCAGGTATGAAATCTACCCGCAATGTAAAAGGTGGAGGGAAACCGCATGTTAGCCTAGTTCAAAGGGATATGACAATTGCATTAACCGCAATACTGTATTACAACAATAGCGACCAACCCAAATTATCTCACGAATAAGCCTACAAGATAATTTTGGTTTCCTTTCTTTCTCTTTCCCTGACTGACTTCATAAGGCTTCTACAAAAAGTACATCCTAAAAAAATAAGAATATGTTCCACTCACAATATCTATTCCACTAAGACTCGTGCATAGTAAATTCTAATCAGCAGAGACAGAAAATAAATAAACTAATATCTTTAAAATGTTTTGATTAAGAAGCTACCACTATGAACAATTTCTATATTTTCTGAGTTTAGTCCTTAATTGAGGCAAAACAATTGATGTACGAGCTTTCAGGTACATACAAAAATATTTGAACACAGATAACTAAGGACCTAAATGATGCCAATTTTAAGTAATTGTGTCTCAACAAAGTATCCAAATTCAAATCGGATAGAACTAAACCTTGTACCTTGTTGAAACTATACACTTTATGTGCCTAAGTGGTGAAACAAAATTTTAAGTCTGACAAAACTCATAGAGAGATATCTTCTCCTTAAATGAAGGATTTAAACATTGAATTATGATCTCAATAACTACAAGTCTACACTAAAAATCTAGCACTAGATTTCAACGATGGTATGGAACAATGAATCGTTTTCAACTCTCAAAGAATCAAATATGTGAAATTACATCCAGCCCCCAAAAAAGTTCATATTGAAATATTTCCATGACTTATACAACAATCACTTGCATCCCTTGCATGACTTGTGAGCCCAACTACAAGCTTTTTGTATACAACATTCCAACCTGATAAATAGTTCTACAATCATTCCTGAAAATGACACTTTAAGAACACTTAATCAAGTCATAAACTCAAAAAAGTTCTTCATTATCAATGTAGTTCTATGTTTATGAAGAACTTAAATTCCAACGAGAGAAAAAAAAATGAACTTAAACAAGAAAAATTGTGATATGTAATTTAATAGCACTTAAATAGTGACATTGTGAACAACCAAAAATGGATAAAAACTGCAGGTCACTCAATCCAAACATTTAGAAACACACCTCAACATTTCTAATGCTTAATGCAGTATCCACATCATCCGTTGTCAAAACAGTTCTCCTTGAATGACGCATACATTTGATAGCTTCCTGTCCAAAATGAAAACCAAGAAAAGAAAATTGAAGATAACAAACAGCGAAATAGGAAAAGGAGGCCCGTTTGGTAAGTGATAATAAATTTTGGTAATGGGAATAAAAACTATTGAAAAATCTCTTGGCTACCTTGATGACCATGTTTCTCCAACGTCAATCATCGCATTTCTTTCATAAAACTCATTTCAAAGCATTATCATTGGGAGGTGTGGTATTAGATGGTAATGGTTCATCACCATGAGAATACATATAACTTTTGATGAAATTTTACAATATAAATCAAAACCATTATCATCATTTAGTATCAGAAAAGAAACCAAACGGGCGTAAAAAGTATAAAAATTAAAAAAATAAAAAAAGACAAGAAAAGATAATAACCTGCATAAGTTCACGCATTCGGTATTCCACATCAGGAGCAAGAGTAAGCATAGCATCTACAGAGAGGTTATTGATCCCTACACTTTGGGCTATGACCTCAATCGTTTCCTTCGGCACAATGCTCATCTTGTTCCTCTTTTTTTCCTTATGCCTCACAAGATGGAATCATGGAAATCAAATTTTAAAAATTCAACTCTGCATTAAGGAAGAAAAGTGTAATTAATATCGGTCATAAATCAAATTTTCTCAGACAGCGGTTCGTCACATACTAATACCAGTGTATTACAGAAATTGATTTCTTTCTAAAGAACAAACAGTAATCCAATGACAAAATCTAATAAATTAACTCGAAAATTACGAGCTTTACTTTCAGGAATAAATAAAACCGAAACTCAGAAATTAAAATGTAAAAAAAATGTGGTTGTTCTAATGATTTAAGATGAGAAGAACATTGTACAAAATCAAAACCTAGCCGAAGAAAAAGGAAAGATTTGAACGACAAACCATATGAATTGAAGAACTTCGATGACCAGAGCGAAGAATAAAAGAAATTTGCTAGGTTGATGATAGAGGGGAGTCAGTTGCTCCGGAAACTAATCCAGGTTCTCTGAGCTAAGAATGAAATTGAAATGGTTAGAAAGTGAAAAGATGTTAGATGTGTCCGCTTCAGTGTGGAAGGGCGGTCCTAGGTCTCAAGTCAACTCATTCTAAATCATTTTCTATGCTAAGGGAAGTATCGTATCGTATCATATCATATCATATTATATCATACAATTCTATAAAAGAACTGTAAAATTCCGCATGGCGAGTTTACAGAGTTTTGCATTAATTGTGATTTTAAGTATTAAAGATAAGTTTTCAAAAAGATTTTATTACATATAATCATACAAATATACAATATTATAAAAGAATAAAAAAATTACAAAAGACGATTTTACATAACTTTACCAACTGAAATCATTCTTACAGTTAAATTGTGATTGTGGGATATTCAAATCATATTCAGTATAATATGCAATAATATCTTTCTTTAAAAAAAATTATTTATAGATATTTCTATACTAACAAACTTGGTGCAATGCACGAATTTGTATACTAGTACTTGATAATTGTGAATTGTGAGGGTCACTATTACTAATTACTATAGGAAAATTTATGGTGAGATAATATATGAATTTATACCTATAATTAAAATAAAAGGCGTCGACATCATTACATCTCTAAACTTATGAGGTGTCATCTTGTGGAGTAAAGTTTTCCTCCAATATAAGATGATGATGTCACCCTATTATATAATGGAATTGGATTTCCAATAGTGTTCATTAATATTGATCATCCTAATATATACTACTCCCTCCGAATCATTTTAGATGTCCCATTTGGGTTTTCACGGTTATTAAGCGTAGTGTGGAGTCCATTAAAAAGATGGTAATTAGGTATTTTAATTGATAAATTAATTATAAAAGTGGTAGTTGGGTATTGGGAATTGGAAAAATGGGGGTATTTAGGTCAAAAAAGATAGGCAAAAAAGGAAATAGGACAATTGATATGATTTTGCCAAATAAGGAAATAGGACATCTAAAATGATTCGGAGGGAGTATCATATATAATCAATACATTGAAATTGGTTGGTTTTCTCAACAATGCCTAAATGCATTTGAAATTGGTTTATTTAGTCAAAATATGTAAATGCACAATTGAAATTGGTCAGTGCAATGAACCTTACAGTGTATTCTTAGTTCTATATTTGTATATCAAATTATACATTTATTTAATATTAGAATTTATTTATTTTTAACATTGTTTGTTATGATTAGTTAGTAAAAAATAGTATTTTTAAAATTAAAAATAAATTAAATATTAGTTATTATTATATGCAGTTATTAATTCATTGAAAATCAATAACCAACAACTTACAATTCATTTTTTAAATAATCAAAAATAATAAAATGAAAAAATCGTGCATCGCACGGGGATTATCTAGTGTTTACTAATTTTTTAACAATAGCACGAATTTTACCAATTTTTTTTAGGAAAAATTGACATTAATAATTTAACCTTTCATTCATTCGCTATGAATAATCTCACCTTCGGATTATTTTTTTAATAATTCAACCTTTGTGATACATTTGCCCACAACATACCGTATTATTAATAATAGGGTATGTTGCTAGCAAACTAAAATAAAGGTTGGATTATTCATAGCGAACTAAGGGAAAACGTTGGATTATTAGAAAATAATCAAACCGTTGAATTATTCATAGCAGATGAGCAAAAGGTTGGATTATTAATGTCATTTTTTCATTTTTTTTATAATAATACAAAATCACAAGTTTCACTAAAATACATAATACCAAAGAGTAAACTCATATTTACCCCCAATATCTTCCATTGCAATTCTTTTCAACTCAAAAAAGTACAATTTATATATCCCACTAAATAATACTCCATGTGGGAATGGGACTTTGTGAGACTTTATATGAGACTTTTAAGATGAAACTTAAAAGATAAAAAGTCTTATTCCTTATTTGTTATGTTAGATGAGACTTTATATGTGAGAAGAATTTGTTTAAGAAAGCTAAAGGAAAAACAGCAAATGAAAGTCTCACATTCAAATACCACCCTCCCCCCAAGACATTTATCATGGGGATTTTTCTATTTTTAGTCTCATTCCCTATCTCCATTTCCTTCAAACAAATAAAGACTTAGACTTTATTTTGGAACAAAGTCACATCCCCTCCCTTAAAGTCCCTCATGCCAAACACCCCTAAGCCTACAATTCCATTTTCAAATACCCCACCATACTAGGAGAAAAGGTTATGGGTCGATTAGTGGTATAACCCCGGTGGAAGTAAGAGAAGCGCTAAAAAAGATAGGGGGATTTAAGGCAGTTGCACCTGATAACATTCCGATTAAGGTGTGGTGGGGTTCAGGAGAAAAGGACATTCATTAGCTTACTAAACTCTTTAATGCCATCTTGAGATCTAGTAAGATGTCGGAAGAATGGAGGGTTAGCACAATTATCCCACTATTTAAGAATTAGGGCGATGCTTAAGATTGAGGAAATCTAACAGTATCAAGCTTCTAAGCCAAACGATTAAATTGTGGAAAAGAGTGATTGAGAAAAGAATTAGACGTGAGACGGTGATTTAGGAGAACCAATTTGAATTTATGCCAGGAAGATCAACCGCCGAGGTGATTCATATTTTGAGAAAACTAATGGAAAAGTATAGGTAGCGAAAGAAGGATTTGTATCTGGTGTTCATAGACCTAGAGAAAGCATATGATAGTATAACACGAAGCCTCTTTTGGGACAGCCTCAAGAATAATGGTATTTCACAAAGGTACATTTAGGTAATACAGGACATATATGACAGAGTTTCGACTAACATTCAAACACCGGTGGGTATGATAGAGACTTTCCCAATTAAAGTGGGCGTACATTAGGGATCAACACTAAAAACCTTTCATTTTTATGGTCATTATGGATGAAATCTCTAAATCCATCTGGGAGACCGTACAATGGTGCATGCTTTTTGCTGACGACATTGTTTTGGCAGCAAAAACTAAAGAAGAGGCTAACAACAAATTGGAAGAGTGGAGGGAAGCATTGGAGGGTAAGGGGTTGCGCATAAGTCGTGCGAAGATAGAATACTTGCGATGCGACTTCAATGGGACAAAATCGATAGAGGAGCCTGATGTGACCATAGAGGGAGAAGTTGTTACATGTACGTCCAAGTTTAAATATTAGGGATCGGTAATTCAGAGTAATGGGGAGATCAATGATGATGAAACGAATACAAGTTTCTCTTTTATAAACCGCAAATCAAGCATCATCTCCTATGCCAGTTTATAAACCTACGAGTCTCACTAAAATTCACACTACATGTGAAAATAATACTATTATTTTTGTTGAACATAATTCAAGAATAATAATAATTCTCACTCCAAGTCCTACAACTTTTTATCTTATACTGTAATTAAGTTGTGCAACCCAATTCCTCAAATTCTAGATCCGCCACCGAACTGACCATTAATTTATTTGGATTAGGGGGCATTTAAAGTGACTGAGAAGGAGGAAAGGGGTTAGAGTGACTAATTTCAAAAAATTCTATATGTGTTAATTGTTATAATGTTTTTGTACTTGTATATATGTGTTAATTTTAATTATGTTTTTCTAATTAATTAAAGTATGTTACTTTTTTTTTTTTGAATTGCAAGTATGTTACTTAAGTAGAGCTTAGTTTAATGTATTTCACTTATCATAATAATTTACATATGCCATGATGTTAATAAATCTTTTTAATGGTTGTAAATAGTTAATTTAGACTTTATTCAACTAATTAATTAGAAAGTGATATAAATTATAACACTTTAAAAACTAATTTTTTAATATTCATCATAATTTACAATTGTTAGACATATACTTGTTTATTGCATTAAGTTTGAAATGATTGATCTTGGTTAAACTTGTGATGATGATAAAGATGATGCCCATGGTGATAATCAACAAAATACTAATCCAATTAATCATCCATAGACCATAAACCAGTGAGTCTAGTCATCAGAGACGATATACATTGTCACCTCCAAGAGTGACCACAGTGATGATGTAGCGATGACGCTGGTCATGATGAGTGGTGATGATGATGATAATGATGATAAATGATTAGGAATGTACACAGTTCGGTACAGTCCGATTTGGTCTGATTTGACACTAAAACAAGACCAAATCAAAAAATATGGTCTGAAAATTTTCCATATCGATACCGGACTGGACTATATAATTCACCAGACCAGATTGGGCCAAACCGTTTGACAGCAGTCTGGTCTGGTGTGGTCTACAGTTCTTTTATTTTATTACTTTTAACATATGTGTTTATACAAATATTTCGCACCTACCAAATATAATAATTTTGTAATTAGTCAATTGCGTCGACATCATTCAAGTATATATTACTCTAAATTACATCTCAAAATATCTAGGTTGCAACCTATTTTTCAAAAACATTATGACTTACTGTCATAGTATGATTTGGTCTGGTCTGAAAATAAAAAACTGAGAATCTCTTTTCAAAAAAAAAACTAAACCTATACCGTTTAGATCATTTACCAAACTAAATATTAAAATTACAATTTAGTCTGGTTTAGTTTGCAATTTAGATCGAACTTTGTTCAACCCTAGTATGATGATGATTATCATGGAGGTGGATGTGCTTACTAGCGGTATCTAATCCTTGTGAACAACATGGTAGTGAATTTCGAACCCAACCTTCAATTGATAAAGAACAACACCATCAAACATCTAAAGGATAGCTTACGAAATTGTCGGCATGATATTCACATGATTTTGTTGATGATTGTAAATTGCTGCTTGGATTCTCTATAAAGGATGTCATCTGAATCACAAGGGCCAAATATCAAAACCTCTAAGGGGTACACCATTTAGGATATTGTTTCGGATATGAAACGAGATAAGTATGTAAGGCACGTGAGATACCTGAAGGAGAAGTTGTATGGTGGTCAAACGTCGGTCAAGTTGTGAAGCGACACCTTCTGAAAGCAGCACGTTTGGCCTACACAACAATAAGTTAGCCTAGCCCGGGGGGTTTTCCCGGAAACCCTCTCCGACGCTCAAGTCAGATAGTGGAATAGGGGAAAAGTAATGAATAATGACTAGAAAATGAATAGGTAAGGGTGTTTAGAATGGTTGTTTATCACCTGAGTAAGGTAGTTGTGGGCAACAATGGTGGGTGAAGGTGGTGAGTATGTATTTTGACAGAGTTTCGGTATGATAATAAGGCTTAGATCTTCCAAATGATGTATGTCACTCCTTTTTATAATGGTAGAATGAGGTAATTTCTGGAGAGGTTGGATGTTAGTGGGCGGTTACCATCGGTTAATTGTGGGTAGTTATTAGACTAGGTGGCGATTTATGGTTTGACTAAATAAAATACGGGATAATAATTGACCCCGTAACATTAGCCCCACGCATGAAGAGTGATAGAGGAGGTAATTTTAGGTAGCGAGGGCATCAGTCTTTATGCGGAAAATAAATATACCTGTGATGCGAACCCATTAAATGTTCGGAAGAAACCATGCGATAAGGTCCAAATGAAATAAACTTTGGATTTTTGCCTCGATGAATCCATGCTTGGTTGAAGCCCCATAAATAATAAATATTTGGCCTTAGAGCCCGATAAGATGATTCGGTAGTTGAGCGTGATATAACGATATGACCCAGCAGTCAATCACCTAGGACTTAGATAAGGAGTCATATCATGTGAATCCTTCTAAGATGAATACTGATCGGACATAGGTCCGCGTTGATGAATATGGATCGGACATAGGTCCGCATTGCAGAATATTGATCGAACATAGGTCCGTATTGCCCAGCCGTCAATCACCCGGGACTTAGATTAGGAATCAAACTAGGTGAATCCTTTGAACATTGATGAATACTGAATACTGAATTTTGAATATTGAATATTGAATATTGAATACTGAATACTGAATAAGTGATCGAGTTATCAAGCTAGGTGATACTCGCTATGAATACTTTGACAAATACGCCCAAAATCACTCGTTTTGGGGCTAAATAAGAGTCCGAGTTATCAATTAGGCGACACTCACACGGATACCACTTTCATACAAGGTGAAAGTTTAATAATGAAGATGAATACTAAGGTAATATCGCCCAAAATCAATCATTTTGAGACTTAATTAATAATATGACTTTCAAACTAAGTGAAAGCTTTGATGATTCCATAATATGATAAATAAAGCCCCTGTTTTGGGACTTCAACAATAATGATGACTTTCATATTAGATGAAAGCTCGGATGACTTCGTAATATGAATAATAAGGTCCACGTTTTGGGACTTGGATGATAACATGACTTTCAAACTAAGTGAAAGCTCGGAGAACTTTATACATTCTTTGCTGGAAACCCCATATAAGTAAGATCCAATATAATAATAATGGTGAAGTGTTGAATTCCCACGTAGATATAATAAATAATTCTTTTAATATATGCCAATATCATACTTGATCACCTTTCATAATTACCCATGAATATAACAAATACGAAACACCCGATATACGTTGATGAATAAAAGCAAGAATAGCCGTATGAAGATCATCAGATTGATAAAATATATTCTTCACTCGGTCAATACTAGTCAAATATTTGCATCCTTTATGTAGCATTTCATTAGAAGGCGACGCTGATGATTTTTCTCCATGTATTGAGTCACCTCAAATGGTTCGTTCTCGAGTGGATGGTTTGAACCATTATCGAATCATACTCGGATCCAGCCAATACAGTTGTTACTGTAGGTGTATTCTGGGGATCCGATGTAGAGAGTTTGAACCATAATCAAATCTCACCTGGATCCAACCACTACAGTCATCACTGTGGGTTGTGATCCGAGGATCCTGATGTAGAGAGTTTGAACCATAATCAGATCGCACCTGAATCCAACCACTACAGTCATCACTGTGGGTTGTGATCCGGGGATCCTGATGTAGAGAGTATGAACCATAATCAGATCGCACCTGGATCCAACCACTACAGTCATCACTGTGGGTTGTGATCCGGGGATCCTGATGTAGAGAGTATGAACCATTATCAGATCATACATGGTTCCAACAAATACATTGAATTGGGCAATATGTGGACTAATATTTTTAGACCGAAATCACTTAGTTGACGTTAGTTTGGAAACTTTCTACGGGTCATCTAATCCTCTAGATAGTGCATCAAACCGAACTTCAAAATAAGGACTAAAATTTTTAGTCAGTTAAAGTTGGTTTGGAAACATTCCATGGTTCTGATAATCCTTTAAGAAGGTGCATCAAACCAAATATCAACAAATACGAACATATTCCTCCAAGAAATCATGTATAACTATCTTCAAAAAACCAGTCAAACACTAACATAAATTATTATCCAAAATTCTCACTTCCAGGAGCTATCAAAATTGGTCTAAAAACACATTGGTTTGTTTAAATCTCTGCCAACTTGATTTGGGTGAATTTGGCTGACTTTTAGAAACAAGCTTAAGTTTAGAAAGGAATTGACATATGCTGTAATTTGGTTCAACTCCTTAGGCGCTTATCATACAAATTGTTTTTGTCTTCAATGGCCAAATTGAAAGGAAGTAATATTGATGAAAACTCATAATTTTTAGAAAGTGGAAAGGTGCATCCGTGCATAGATGGAGCACCGTTCTTAAAAACCCACTAAATTGTTTTACGGTTTTACCTTGTGACGGTTCATTCGATTTTTATACAGGAATTATTTCCGAATCAATTGGAAATTGTGATTATCTTTCGAGCATTCGAGTTGGGAATAATAATCTCATAGGTAGTATCCTGAAAACTGGCGAGACCGTTTTTATTTTTGATAGTATTGAAAATAACTAAAAATAATCTCATAGGGGTATTGAAGAGATAAGATTAAGGTTGTGGGTAGTAACCGTTTCTAATTTTTTAACAGTCTCACCGTTTCCTCCAATATCTTTTATCAAAAGAAAAAATAATAATGGCTATAATAATATAATGGCTATCACTGTCCATGTCGTTTCCAACAGTTATATGTCAAAGGGATACAATTGAAATTTTTGAGATTAGAGAAATAATGGTGATTTTTTGAGCGTTTAACCGATAATATTTATTCTACTGAACCAGTGTATTTTCAGTAGAGACATGACTTTTTGTTCAAGAGATCCCCACAGACGGCGCCAAACTGTTTCGGATATGAAACGAGATAAGTATGTAAGGCACGTGAGATACCTGAAGGAGAAGTTGTATGGTGGTCAAACGTCGGTCAAGTTGTGAAGCGACACCTTCTGAAAGCAGCACGTTTGGCCTACACAACAACAAGTTAGCCTAGCCCGGGGGGTTTTCCCGGAAACCCTCTCCGACGCTCAAGTCAGATAGTGGAATAGGGGAAAAGTAATGAATAATGACTAGAAAATGAATAGGTAAGGGTGTTTAGAATGGTTGTTTATCACCTGAGTAAGGTAGTTGTGGGCAACAATGGTGGGTGAAGGTGGTGAGTATGTATTTGGACAGAGTTTCGGTATGATAATAAGGCTTAGATCTTCCAAATGATGTATGTCACTCCTTTTTATAATGGTAGAATGAGGTTATTTCTGGAGAGGTTGGATGTTAGTGGGCGGTTACCATCGGTTAATTGTGGGTAGTTATTAGACTAGGTGGCGATTTATGGTTTGACTAAATAAAATACGGGATAATAATTGACCCCGTAACAGATATGAAAATCAATATGTTTTTTTTTTTTTTTTGGCCATTGACAAAATCCTAAAAATATCCAAATTTATAACCATGGCACTTTAAATTATAGAGGAGTACACTATCACAACTCTACCATATATAGAGGTAATTCTAACTATCTCAAGTCAAAATGAACATTCATAGATGAATGATGTAGGTATATTCTTTTTTGACAGCAATCAGAGAGCTCAATTATAATGCAAACTATGGAAATACGCAACAATAATCTCCTTGACGTTCATTTGATTTTGATTACGAGTAGTCACTTAATCTTCTGAAATAAAATTATGGTATTTTTTTTTGATGCAATAAAATTATAATATTAATTCAATGCATATGAATTGTATCAAAATTTTTATAAAATTTTTAGTTGCTTGCACTTTAGTTGCAATTATTTATATAAGGTTATTTATATTAACTTATTACAATCACCATTCATCAAATCAGGAACGACCCTAAGGGTGGGCAAGAGGGGTCGTCGCCCAGGGCCCCATGTCAAAAAAACAAAATTATTGGTTGTTGAAGGTCCATATAGATTATAAATTGCAAAAAAAGGACCCCAATATGCTATTTCGCCCAGGGCCCCAAAATATCTCAGGTCGGCCCTGCATGAAATATATAACAGTTTTTACAAACTTTAATTAATATTTTAAGATAAACGATTAAAAAATTAAAATATACCTTACTAATAAAACCAATTTAAACGCAAATTAAGAAACTTATAATCCTACGTAACAATTGCGAGCAGTTCTGTTTTTCGTTTTCAGGATTCAAAACTATATGTGTAGATGATATAGTTGATAGCCAATAGAAACATTTTCATGTGTCAAGTGATAACAAAACTAGTTGACAGTTCAACAGCAGAATAAGATCACAAAAAGAAATATAAGAGTGATAGAACCCACTTGATATATGCTTTGACAGGATGTGGAAAAGTAGTGATTATCAAGGAACTACCCAAAGCCTCCACTTCAAGCAAACTTCTTCAAAGCTCATTCTATTCTGTCTGGTAACCATGTGCCCAAATACTTTTTAACTGCAAAATATTTTTTTATCAAAAAGAAAACAAAAGCAGTAGAAAAATAATTAGACACCTCTTATTCATTTTGGGTCCCAGTGCGTATACTTCTATCCTAAGAAGCTAAGATAAAACATAATAAAAAATCACTACAACAAAATTGATTTTTCACAATATAAAATTTAGTATTTTTGAAAAAGTGCAATTGATTTATATTTTGCCATGGTGGAAAAGCATAAAATGTGAAATTCTACCATGGTGCAAAAGCACAGTTTGTGTGATCTTGAGTTTTTTTTTCTTGTGAATTTTGATAATTATTGTTTTGTTATTATTTAAAATATTAAATGTTAATATTAAAATATATTTTATTTAAAATAATTGTTATATTATTATTAAATTAATAATATATTATTGTTATATAATTTATTAAATAATATAATAATAACAATTTAATATTGTTATTATAATAATATTATTTTAATAATTTATTTAATGTTAATATTATTTGTTTATATATATTATTATTTAATTTTTTAAATGTTAATATTATTTTTTTTTATTTAGTAGTGGTTAATTATTATTTAATTAATATTGTTATTATTACCTCGGTTTTTTGGTAACGATTCGAAGTCCAATAGGAGCTACGGTAATTTTTGTGTGTGAATTTAGTTAGTTTTAGAGTGATAAAAGCGTTATAGAATGAGTTTGAAGTATTTAATAGTAGTTTTAAGTCTAAGGGCAATTTTATCATTTTAATTAATTAATTTTAAATAGGTGTAGCAATAAAACGAAAAGGGTGACAAACTATAAAAATTGGGTTAAATTAAGGGCAAAGTCTCTCTAAAAAAAAGTTAAAGAACAAAGAAAGAGGTGAGATGACAATTGATTTGCAACTCAATGACATAATAATATCTAAGCTATAATTTTTGTGAATAACTAATGATTTGTTTTGTGAAAAATTCTATTGTTGTGTTTGGGAATTAGCATTTTATTTCAAATTAATAATTTCAATTATGAAATCATGAATGTAGAATTTGAAAATGACAAGGTTTGGGAGGTTATTCTCAAATCTTCATTTTAAAACCATTTTGATGACAATTGTGGATTTGACTCAAATTCAAATTTAAAATTCTAGTATTTGCCAAACACTAATTTTGAGTCACAACTAAATTTTCAAATGAAATCCCTATTCCCAAACATAGTGTTAAGATTATTTGGAACTTGTTTATTTATTTTTAGTCAGTACGAACACAAATTTAAATGCAAATGAATTTTATTAGAAAATCTCTAACTTATTTATTTATTTATTTATCAATTTTTCTTTACTTATTTATTTATTTAGTTTTTATGCTAATGGTCTAATTTGTGTTACCGAAGCTTGCAGGATCAACTTCACTTATTCATTTTTCGTTGCAAGAAACTCTCTATTTGAGAGTTTTTTTTCAGGCCAACGAATTCTTTAACCGCATCCTCTTTTAAGGATATGAGTTATCGTCTTATATATTTTTTCATAGAGCCTCATCGTAAATTTTACGAACGAGATATTATATATATATATATATATATATATATATATATATATATATATATATATATATATATATATATATATATATATATATATATATATATATATATATATATATATATATATATATATATATATATATATATATATATATATATATATATATATATATATATATATATATATATATATATATATATATATATATATATCATCATCATCATACCCAGTGTTCCCGCACATAGATACTCTATGGCCAGGGTCTGGGAAAGGAAGGTCGACGGCGTCTCATACCCATAAGGAGAGGGCGGTCATAAGAGTCCTTCGGCTCTAGAGGAGTCTTCAAGGATAGGACCTGCAAAAATCCGAAAACCTGCATCTTACACCCACGTTAGCCAAGTAAAAAAAAAAAAAAAAAAAAAAAAAAAAAAAACCTATAAGCGATATAGGGAAAAATGGAAGTGAAAAGCGATGACAAAAGTCACAGAACAGTATCAAACTAGTCTAGTAATCTAGGACGTGAATAAGGCGCCGCCATGTGGCTCTATCCCTGGTCAGGTCCTTAGAGAGGTGTAGTTCGAGCAGGTCGCTGTTAATCTGCTCCTCCCACGTCCTCTTAGGTCTTCCCCGGCTTCTCTTGCCCTCCACTATGATGCGTTCGACCCTTCTCACTGGGGCGTCATGGGTGCTTCTCTGCACATGCCCAAACCATCTGAGCCTGTTCTCCCGCATCTTTGCAGAGAGAGGTGCAACCCCTAACTTTTCCCTAAACTCTTGATTTCTAATTCTGTCCATCCTTGTCTTACCACACATCCATCTCAGCATGCGCATCTCTGTTACATCCATTCTCTGCTCGAAAGCCTTCTTTACAGGCCAACACTCCGTTCCGTACAACAAAGCCGGCCTAATCGCTACGCGGTAGAATTTCCCTTTAAGTCTATTAGGAAATCTTTTATCACAAAGCACCCCAGTCGCTGCTCTCCACTTGAGCCAACCTGTCTGTATACGGTTAGCAACGTCACCCTCAATCTCCCCATTGTTCTGAATTATTGAACCCAAATATTTGAACTTGGACGTGCATGCAACAGCTTCTCCCCTAATGGACACCTCTGGCTCCCCTATCGATTCTATCCCACTAAAGTTACATCGCATGTATTCAGTCTTCGAGCGACTTATGCGCATCCCCTTGCCCTCCAAGGCTTCCCTCCATTCCTCCAATTTACCATTAGCCTCCTCCTTAGTTTCTGCAGCCAATACTATATCATCGGCAAAAAGCATACACCATGGTACGGTTTCCCAGATGGATTTTGAGATTTCATCCATAATTACCGCAAAGAGGAAAGGACTAAGTGCTGATCCCTGATGTAGGCCCACTCTAATACTGAAAGACTCTGTTAGCCCCACCGGTGTCTGAATGTTGGTCAAAACTCCATCATACATGTCCTGTATTACCTCAATATATCTTGATGAAATACCTCTTTTCTTGAGGCTATCCCAAACGATGCTTCGTGGTATGCTATCATATGCTTTCTCCAGGTCGATGAACACGAGATGCAAATCCTTCTTTCGCTCCCGATACTTTTCCATTAGCCTCCTCAAAATATGAAGGGTGAGAAGTAATCTGAAGCGTTCATTTTTTAGATCAATGAATAGATTTAATTTGGTCATTTTTTAAGTTGCACGCGGTTCAACTTGTTCTATTATCCAATTTCTTTAATACTGAACCGGTTCAATATATCATTTTTTAAAGATACTATGTTCTTAAAAACAGATACTATGTTATGAAAAAAGCTTACTATGATTATGTATAGTTACTGTCTTCTCTTATTCTTATACAGAATATAGTATATTTTAAACTGAACATAGTAACCTTTAATCATAACATAGTATCATATTTTAAAAACATAGTAACCTTTATTTATGACATAAAAATGGAGAAGAAGAAAAAAAAGAAGTAGCGATTGTGGTTTTCATCCGTTAGATTTTCATAAGATCAATGGCTATAAATCCTTCTCATCCTTCTCATTTTGAGACCCCTTCTCATTGGATCCCTCCCCTATATATATATATATATATATATATATATATATATATATATATATATATATATATATATATATATATATATATATATATATATATATATATATATATATATATATATATATATATATATATATATATATATATATATATATATATATATATATATATATATATAATGATGACCATGTATTTAGTCAAATATCATAATAGTGGGCTTTATAAAGTTACCAATTAAAAGCCTCCTGTCCAGCTCTAAAGTTGTGAAACCAGCATGATGATTATACAAGTTGGAGCATTTTTGTTGTGATAAATAATGATCCATCAAGCTTTTATTTTGTGTCGAACCACAAAATGATATTCATAATCTAGATCTCCACCAATCATTTTACATTTTTGTGTTCTTTAATCACGTGCACGTTGCCCTTAACATATATAATTAACCTTAATTTCATATCAAATTTTGGTCTCCATTATACAATTTTTTTTATTTTTCTAATTTACTTAATATACAGTTTTCAAAGTAAATGTTAAGCCTTTATATCAATAGATACGCATTATAAAAATCTATAAAAAATAATTGTAAAAAATAATAAATTAAGATGGATCTAACGAGATCTCACATTGATATATATTTTTTCATATGTTTTAAAAATCTTAATCAAATTTCTTTCTCCAAAATAGTAAATGAGATTATTATAGAAAAAATCATGAAAATATTAGATTATTCTTGGTAATTTTTCCTATAAAAAAATTTAAGTTCATTTATTTTAGTCAACTTACTACTCTAAAAGTTGCAAATATATATAACATTATATATAAATTTTATTTCAAAACATGTTACATTTGCAGCAGGAACTCTTATGACTTTAGGTAAGGTAGACCGTAGACATTTGTTTGTGCTTGAAGTTTAAAAGGGGTTTAATTTCTTAACCATAACAATGTTTTCACGTAGAATATAGAATACCGTGTGTAAAATTTTAACTTTACTTTAACCCAATAACTCAACTTAGCATACACTTTTTAATTAGGTTAGTTTTATCAATTCAATAATACATTCACATTTACATTTATAATGATAATTAGAATATATAGAGTTTTGTCTATTTTATTTTGCCAAGCACACATTAAAAATCAAAAACAACCCTCTATAAAGAGAATATTTTTCTTTCATTTTGCCTAAAACCCATAAAATATCATAAACAAAAACCAAAACTAAACATTTTTCTTTCATTTAGCCAAGAGCATTTTACATATATACCAAATACTTCCTTTGGTTTAATAGTTGTTATATTTATGTTTTTCACCATATCAAATGCACAATTTAAAATTTTAATATCTTTAATTTCATATGATAAAAAACTCTAAAAAATTAATATTGTGAAAATAAACATTAAGATGAATCAAACAAGATTCTACTTAACCATTGTTTGTATTATCTACTCAATCCTAATTATTTTACTATAAGAGGGGTATATAAGTAAATTACATCAAAAAATATGTCTTTTAAAAAGACAATGACAACTTTTTCCAAACATCTTTAGTAGAGGAGTAGAAGTATAAGCAAATCAAGAAAGATAATAATAATTGGTAGCAGAGCAGTATCATTCTGAAAACTTGTTTTGTCAGCAAACATGGGCATCACAGGAGAGCTAGTTAAGAGTGTCTTCTCCAAGACCAGGTCCATTAAAACTCATGAAAACAATGTAAGAAATGTTATTAATTAAATCATTTCGGATATCCACTATACACTATAAATTCCAACAAGAAACTCACCAATTTTCTCAATCAGATCAACCAAAATTCTTTAACCACATTTTTATATCCTGATAATACTTATTATTGCTTAAACATTACTATTTAATCTCTTTTTACAGATTAAAAACAGTGTTGTAGAGAGGAAAAAATGGAAAGCATCAGTAAAATTGTACCTGTGTGGTGATGAATTATTGGACTCAGTTTTAGCAGAGGAAGATTCAGCTTCTGTCAAGAGTTCAGAAGCTAGTGTTATGCAGCAAATTCTTCATCCTAATGATGGCCATTTAAGTCAAGATGCCGTCAAATACGAAAATCCAGATCAAGATCACAGCAGTTTTAGCTCAACATCCCTTGATCAGGACGCTGCTGCGACCATAATACAGTCTGCATTTCGAGGCTTTAAGGTTCATCGTTTCGAGTTGTTTTTTTTTGACATATATTGGAAGTGATGTCGGCATGGTTTGTCTCAAATTGACAAATTATAAATGGTGTGAATACTTTATAAGTGATTGGAGCCTTCTTCCCATTGCCATATGGTTTTGGGATGGTATATAGTCCTCAACTTATAAGGTGTGTTTCCAGATTACATGTTGACATTCACAATATGTCCGGTTCAATTTAGCACGAAACGTGACATAAGATCACAATTGCATATTGAATCTCATTCACACTATGCTTCTAATAATTTTTTTATCGGGCCTGTACATAACTAGACCCGCGTAAGAAGAGAGTTGACCGCATAAGAATCTAATGAGGTTCCATCCTAAAACCAATTAGTAATAGGAGTAATAGCCCATCAAACTTATATGTATATTAAACTTGTCTCTAATTTATTGATGTGGGATTACATGTGGGTTGTTTTTCCAACAGCTTCATCCACCTTTACACCGTATGATAAAGTATTTAAAATATCCGAACGCTTCAACCATCAATTAAACTTTTTGTTGGAATATTTATTGTTATGTGACATAATTGAATAATTTGATGTTTATTACATATATGTGCTATAAATTTTGCAGGTCAGGAGTGAAATAAATAGACAGACTGCAGGTTTACAAAATTTCATTGTAGGGGAAATGAAGAGTCCAGGCAGGGAATCTTTGGCTACATCTATTGAAGTTTTAACTGGAAATTCGACTAGTGTCGTCTCTATACAAGGCGAAGCTTCTTCTGTTTGTACCAAACATCAGTATAAACTCAAACCTCCGCTTTTTAAACCAAAGGTGTCACCATTTGACTCAACTCGGTTACTCTGCTTATTCTAAACGTGTAGAGCGGTGAAACATAATTCAATAGTTAGTTCGCCTTTTGATGGTTCAAAAATAGCCTACAACGACCATTGTTTAGTTTTTGATTCGCGATTCGCGAGACAATTAGCGGATTATGTAACAATGATGTAGAGTATATAATGTACCTAATTTTGTTAAACATGATTAAACAGGAAGATTGGGATGATAGCACACTAGACAGTACCAGCTCGAAAATGAAAATTCAGAACAGATTAGAAGCAATGACACGACGAGAAAGGGCGCTCGCATATGCTTTCTCCCAACAGGTACACCATCTTGTGTATAATTCATCAGCAGATCAGATTAATACAAACAAAAGTGAATTTATAAGCCAAGAATTAAACAATTGGTGTGAAAATTTCATCCAGTTAAGAGTCTGTTCAAAGAAGAAGCACACAAAATCTGACGGCACAGAATCAAACATGGGCTGGAGCTGGCTTGAGCGATGGATGGCTACTCGTCAAATGGAAGCTTCTGCAGCAGAAGATCGCAGCAGCAAGGAATTGAACAACAATGAGGCAACAACAAGCACCATAAAAACGCGACCTTTTCTGAGGAAGAAGTTTCTAGATCTATCATTCGAAGAGAAAGAGAGTTGTGGTTCCAACGAGGTTCCTGTTCAGTTTATCAGTACGCCACAGCAAGAGAAGGAAAATAAGGATAACAAGTTATGTGTTAGAAACAGGCTTAAAACTCCAAAAAGCATATCCAGAAGGAAAACTGTGCCTACTTATCACTATCAGAAAGAGCATTTAAAGGTATTTCTTTAGCAAACCAACATTGTTAAACAGTGTCATTTTCTCTGAATCAAGTCAAGGTAGAGGCACTTCTCGATATTAAAAGGTGTCGGATCATACAAGAACAGTAACGAGTAATTAAGTCTTAATCTTGAAAGATTGAAACGGCTAAAACCAATATATCAATCCGAATAAATCTGTCTCAATTAATAGTCTTAACTAGTCATTCTTAATGGTCGTCCACGTGAATTCTCATTCTATAGTTATCCATCTTCTCAACCTATGAACCTAAATTATGTTGGAAATATTTTACATATAATACTTTGTGAATAATCCCTAAGTATCGTATGTATATTAGTCAACGTTTATTACCAGTGGATTTGTGGCCCAAGTCTACGAATACCACGTAGGTGTGTCGATTGTGTGACAAATTGTCCCGGCGTTATAGATTCTTCTTATCTGACCATACGTAACCCCAAATATTAATTTAGAATATACAAAACAACTTTGCTTTAATTTACTTAGACCCTAGAGTTTTTATGAACAATCAAACAAAGAGTGTCAAATAGGGCCGACTCTAGATTTTTAGGGGCCCGGGGCAAAAGATTATTTATGGGCCCCTAAACTATTGTATACATAGAAAAGGTAAACCTTAACACTAATTGAAAACTAAAATTTTTGGGGCCCTAGGCGTAGGCCTGTCTTGCCCTTGCTTAGGGCCGACCCTGGTGTCAAATTTTGATTTACATTATTATTAACAACTTAATTCAGCACATTTGATGTAGCTTATACTGATCCAAAACACATAAAAGAGGCACCTACAATATCCAAAACTATTGGATTTGGTTAAATCAAGTGAAGTATAATAAGGTTTGTAAATTGTAAAACAGGTTAGCAAAAAGGAAGAATTAAAGGATAAAAGACAGAAGCGACAAAAATCAGAAAACAACAGTGTATGCAAAGATGAAGCTTCTTGGTTTGCATCAACTGCTGAGATGTCTCAGAACTCAAAATCAGAACCATGAAATGGAAACCATTTCTTGATAAATGTTTGTATCAGAAACAGAATGCATTTTTCCCAAATAGCCTCCAGTCTGACTCTTGTAAATGGTACTCCCTCTGTTCCTTTTAGTTTGTCCACTTCAACTTTGTCCACTTTTAGAGAGAGAAATTTAAATTAGATTTTTAAAATATATATTGATGATAAAATATATTCATGTGAGATCTTGTTAGATTTGTCTTGATGTAAAGTTTTTTAATATGTAATTTATATAATTTTTTATTATGCGTACTTAACGATACTAAGACTTAAAATTTGCTAAAAAATGCGTGCAAAAAGTAGAGTGGACAAATAAAAAAGAACGGAGGGAGTACTTATCTAATAGTATGAATATCATCTAAGCATGTAACTTTGATTAAATCACACTATCAATTCATCTATACATCTTTCACTACTAACTAGGAATTATTAGCTGCTAAATTAAACTTGTTTAGCATCGCATCTGCCCTGTGGCGGATTCAGAAAAAAAAAATGATGTCAATTTAAGTAAAATACGCTTATTGTTTTGATCTATGATCACCAGATTCATCTATCATAAACACCAACTAAAACAACAATAGTATTTTAATAATCGGAACAATCCCCAACAACAGCCTTGTAATTTACTCGTTTTCATTTAAACAGCCTCCAACTTCGTTTATCCTCAACAACAGCCACCAAAGTACCAAAAGTGACATCGAAACAGCCACCTTGCCCCAGCTCCACTAAATGACCGGTTATAACCCATTTCTTACCTTTGACCTACCGTTGACCAAAAAAAAAAAAAAAAAAACATTTTAACTTCCTTCATCCCTTACCTTTCACCCTTCATTCTTCCTCCTCCATTTCTTTATCCTCTTCCACTCTCCATACCTTTCTTCAAATACCCTTCAAAAAAGTTTAGTTCTTTATCTTACTAAACTTATAATATTGGGATATTTAGTACATTTTTGATAAAAACATAGAAGTAGAAGAGAGTAGAGAAAGTGCCGATCGCTGGTGGGGTGATTTTGCAAGAACTCAGCTGCGGGAAAAACTCCAAAACGTCAACCACCTCTCCTCTTTCTTCCTCTCCAATTTTTCGTTTAATCTTTTTAATTCCCAGAAAACCCACCTTTCAATCGATACTAGGTTACCGATTGCGGAAGAAACAATCTTCGTTTTGTTCAATTCCATTTGAAATCACCCAAATCGCATCCCCTTTTCCTTCAATACTCTCATTTTCTGAATTTGGGTCAATCATAGAAGTCTTTTAATTGCCCTTATTTTGACTACTATCTTTCACAAAATTAAGATAATTTCTACCCATTTCAAGCAATTTTAGCTTCTGGGTTGTTTGATTTTGACAAGTTTTAGTCAAAATTTGTGTTGGGTTGTTAGAAGTTTTGAACTTTTCTTGGTGTGATTAAAAGGAGAAAAAGATGGATACAAGCAGAAGAGCTGTGGAGTCATACTGGAGGTCTAGGATGATAGATGCAGCCACTTCTGATGAAGACAAGGTCACACCTGTTTACAAATTGGAAGAAATTTGTGAGCTTTTAAGATCTTCTCCGGCTGGTATTGTCAAGGAAGTTTCCACCAATGGTATTTCTTACAATAACAAGCAATTTTCATCTATTGAATATTGATTGTTCATACATTTTGAGAAATACCTGTCATATTCTTTTTGTAAATTCAGCAATAGTTTTGATAATACAAAACCCAGAAATAAAAATTATTCACTCTTTTTTTGATTTTTCTATTTGTTCCACTTATAATCATTAGTAAGATAAAGAACTAAACTTTTTTGAAGGGTATTTAAAGAAAGGTATGGAGAGTGGAAGAGGATAAAGAAATGGAGGAGGAAGAATGAATGGTGAAAGGTAAGGGATGAAGGAAGTTAAAATGTTTTTTTTTTTTTTTTTTTTGGTCAACGGTAGGTCAACGGTAAGAAATGGGTTATAACCGGTCATTTAGTGGAGCTGGGGCAAGGTGGCTGTTTCGATGTCACTTTTGGTACTTTGGTGGCTGTTGTTGAGGATAAACGAAGTTGGAGGCTGTTTAAATGAAAACGAGTAAATTACAAGGCTGTTGTTGGGGATTGTTCCTTTAATAATCACTAAACTTTTTATCAAAATCTCACCGTAGTCCACACATTTCTCTCATCATCTACATATTTTCACATTCTTTTTCAAAATGACTTTAGTGTGAGTGTCTACATCCGATCCATTATATTATATATTATACTAGTTTATGTGTCCATACAATGTTTATGTACGGATAATTAACTTTTTAAATATATATAAATTCTATTGAAAAGTTGAAAATTATACTAACCTTTGATGTATCACATTGTAAATGATGTAAAAGATAAAAATTATAATATAGTCGTTTAAGAGTATATTATATTATCAGAACATATTTAAGCAATACAGTAATATCAAGCTCATTTCTTTATGAATGCTTATATTAGAAAACTAATTTATATTCCCGTGCAATGCTTATGAAATTAGAAAATTTTAAAAATATGAGTTTATATATCTAATTCATGCACAAAGCTTTAGTTTTCAATCATTAATTTTTATTCTAGTACACGTGTAACAAAGTAATAAATTAGTTTATTAAAGTAGATATATTAAAATGATAAATGATTATAAATAGTTATTAACCAAACACTAATAAAGTAGATATATTAAAATGATAAATGATTATAAATAGAAATTTCACATAAATTCATTTTGATGAAAATTCATTCAATTGAATATTCATTTTATCTAAAAATGTGTACCAAAATAATTTATGTTATCATCGTCATACAAGATACTAATTGAGAAACATTTTTGCCATTTGGCACATCCTCAATTATTTGTGCCAATTGTCAATTCATGAATATCTTTCGAAAAAAAAGTTAAACAATAAATAAATTTATGAATATCTAAATTAATTATTATTCATTAATAATAAAAATAAATTAATAAAAAATTAAACCTTTCAATTATCTCTAGTTTGTTTAGAAAAGGAGATTGAATGGAATCTTTCATTTCATATTCTCAATTAATTCTCCTAATTTAACATAATAATATCTAAATTAGACCTTTTAATTATCTCTAGGTTGTTTAGAAAAGGAGATTGGATGGAATATTGATTGGAGAAAAATACTCATATAAAAATCTTTCATTTCATATTCTCAATTAATTAATTCTCCTAATTGAACATAATAATATCTAAATTAATTATTAGCATTAATTAATATAATAAAAATAAATCAATAAAAAATTAGACCTTTCAATTATCTCTAGGTTGTTTAGAAAAGGAGATTGGATGGAATATACTATAAATATATACTCGTTACTTGATAATATTTGATATCACGTAAAAATTTTGGTCAAATTATAAAGCATTATTTATTTGTTGATGCAAAAATGAGTTTACCATTTAAAAAGCTTTTTGAAATTAAAGAATCAAAGGGTTTATTCGAAATTAAGGCTAAAGTCATATATACATGGAAATCAATGGAAGATATGGGTAAGGGACAAGGTTAAGGAATTGCGTTACACATGATCTTGATGAATAATGAGATAAATTATTTTGTTATTTAACAAAAGGAATTATATAATTTATCAACCATTTTAAAAGGTTTACTCTCACTAATTACTGTTATAATTTTGTATTAATCAATGTCTCTTATATTTTTTTTAATCGCTGAGTACTACAATTCAAGCCTTCATTGGTTACCACAATTGTGAAACTTATGGATCTCGAATAGAGGAGGGAAAATCATATTCTTTGAGCAACTTTATAATCTACAAAAACAAGAGTGGTCATAAGGTTTCAGAACATGAATATAAAATTTAATCCGCAAAGTATAAAATTTATATGCAATCCGTTCATAGTACGGGTATAATACTAGTAGTTGTTTAATTAGGATCTGAAAATAGTATGTGTAAGATTTTTTTAATTGATATTGTTAATAAGACACGTATTTCGTTCACTTTAATTTTATCAAACAAAAATCCAAAATAATATTGTTTTGAGATAAATAACACATAGATTGTATATATACTTGGCGTCAAAATTTTAATCTCATTTTAAATTAAAATTACATATAAAATTACTAAAAAGGTGTAATAAGTTAAAATATTAATAATACTTTAAAATTTTTATTAAATGATGTATCAATCATTGATTTTATTTTATATTTCTTGATCAAAATCTCGATATTACAATGTCAATATACTATGTATCATTCTCAATATAAAATCATTCTAAAAATATTTAAATCAACATGTTTGTTTTATATATCTCAATTATACTTATATAAACCAATCATCATACATATATTAATTCAGAAACATGTTTTGACATGTGGCAACTTTAGAATAAAAGTTAGAAATGCATACTTTTTTGCCACATGTCACTTTAAATAAGATTTCTTAATTAAATGTTGTATTATTATTATTATTATTATTATTATTATTATTATTATTATTATTATTATTATTATTATTATTATTATTAAGTGTTTTTATAAGATGTGTGACGTATGTAATAGGTGTTTTTATAAATTGGGCTAGATTTTGAGAGCCGTCTCTCAAAAAATCTACTAAAACAACTATATTTCAAATTTAAATTTTATTTAAATGATTAATAATTTAGAAAATAACGGCCAAAATAGTATAAATTTTCATCCTTTCTTTCTCTTATACAAGATACTAATTGAAAAACTTTTTTGTCATTTGGCACTTACTCAATCATTTGTGCCAAATGTCAATTTATGAATATCTTTCAAAAAAAGTTAAACAATAAAAGAATGTATGAATATCTAAATTAATTATTATTAATTAATAGGTAAAATAAATCAATAAAAAATTAGACCTTTCAATTATCTCTAGGTTGTTTAGAAAAGGAGATTGGATGAAATCTTTCATTTCATATTCTCAATTAATTTTCCTAATTCAACATAATAATATCTAAATTAATTATTATTAATTAATAAAAATAAATCAATAAAAAATTAGACCTAATTTCAATTATCTCTAGGGTTTAGAAAAGGAGATTGGATGGAATATACTATAAAAAATATACACTCATTACTTGATAATATTTGATATCACTGAAAAATTTTGGTCAAATTATAAAGCATTATTTATTTGTTGATGCAAAAATGAGTTTACCATCTAAAAAACTTTCAAAATTAAAGAATCAAAGGGTTTATTCAAAATTAAGGCTAAAGTCATATATACATGGTAATCAATGGAAGATATGGGTAAGGACAAGGTAAAGGAACTGCGTTACATATGATCTTGATTAATGGTGAGGTAAATTATTTTGTTAATCTGCAATAAACTGTTTTGATTCTTACATCAATTCTAATTTAATTTCGCATAAACTGTACACATGATCAACTTTGTAAGTAATTCAATAAATGAAAATATTTGGATTCAACTACACCATACCGCTAACATTTAGTAAATACTAAACTTTCAATTTCACACCTCTAATTTAACCATAACACAATAATATTACTGCTAACATTAAAAAAATTAAACGTAATCCGTGCATAGCACGGGTATAATACTAGTGATAGAGTAAGATACTAATCTAATTTATTATATTTCTTCTAATTGGTATTGAAATTAAATTACCTGATTGCTAATATAAATTTTTAATATGATAAAATAACATTGAAATTAAGTTTCAATCCTCTACCTATCCAAAGTAAAGAAAATTTAAATTAAATTGTAACTAAAATTAAAATGCTTGCCAAGCAAAATAGGATTTCAAAAGTCATTTTATAGACAAAAAATTTGATTATATATCACAGCCTCTAATTTACTCAATTTCAAATAAATTGTCGCGAACTTTGTTTATTACAAACTACAGCCTCCAACTTACCAAACATGACATCGAGACAGCCAAAACAGCCAAAAAAAGGTTCAAAATGGGGAATGAGGTGTTTTGGCTGTCTCGATGTCATGTTTGTTAAATTGGAAGCTGTAGTTGGTAATAAATGAAGTTCGTGGCTGTTTATTTGAAATTGAGTAAACTTAGAGGCTGTAGTTGGTAAATGATTCTGTATTTAATTCAACTATATATATACTTTTATGGAAAAATTGACATCAATAATCCAACCTTTCACTCACTTTTATGAATAATCCCACCTTTTGTTTATTTTCTAATAATTCAACCTTTGTGATAAATTTATCTACAATACCTTATTACTAATAATGAGTAATAATAGGGTATGTTGCTAGCAAACTAAAATAAAGGTTGGATTATTCAGAGCAAACTAAAGGCTAACATTGGATTATTAATTAGAAAATAATCAAAAGGTTGGATTATTCACATTGGATGAACAAAAAGTTGGATTATTAATATTAATTTTTCCTACTTTTATTTGTTTATTTTGAATAAAAGGGAAAATGATACTTACATGAAGTATACAATAAAAAATTATAAAGTCCAAAATATATAAGTTTTTCTTTATCAATACACTAATTTAGCAAATCATTCAATATTATATGAGAACTTTGGCATTAGTTTGAGTATATTCAGCATATGAATCCGTTAGATAGATCCAGTCTCCACACGTATGTCAAAATGATTTAAAATGAATTAAGTTTTGGAACTACGTTGCTCCCTCAAATCAAGGCTAGTTTTCATCATAGTATTAGTATATATGTGAATGTGATAATCCATTAAACTAAGAATTAGTATCAAAATTAGTGTATAAAATAATAGAAAGTCATATGCTTCGCATTTAAGACCTCCTTTAAAATCGTTGACTCTTAGGTTAGTCACCTTAGCAAGGACGGAGACAAGGAGCACAATCATCCTCTTTATTTTTGGACATCAGAGCAAAAGATAATACGACTCTTTAAAATTTAAAGTGTAATAAATAGTATAATATAATTTTTGTTTTTTATCGTTAATATGTAAACTATTTTATAAAAAAATTATGAATTATATCTTAATCTAATTCAAATTAATATCAAACTCTTTAAAATTAAAAAAATATAAACATAATTTACTTTTAGTGGGCTTCAAATATCTAATATATATAGGGGATTTAGTGACATTTATTAGACTCTTTAGCAGCATAATAAAAAACCATATTAAAGTTTTTTGCGACATAAAATGTGGTGACATTTCTCACTAATGCAACTAAAGACTATAGCAACAATTACATATGCCACTAAATACCAAATAAAGTATCGCTCGATCACTTTATAAAACTTAAATAAAAAATCAATAATTATTAATTATTACACTAAAAATATAAATTAATGACATTTTTAATACCACTAAATCTAATATCGTAAAGTCAAATTTTGTTAGTGTCATGATAAAGGAATTGCAACGTGTGAAACTAAAAGGTCTTGTTTTCAGTCTTCATACTTAGGAAACAACAATACAACATTAACGGGAAACGCTCGTCATTTTCTTGGGAACACCTTTCATTTCCCCCCTTAATTACTAGAATTATTTTCTTTTATAAAAAAAAATTAATTTCCATTCTAATTTTATTAAGCTTATACTTTTATATATATATATATATATATACACAAAACTGTAGGCTACAACAATTTAAGAAATAGAAAAAAGATGATAAAAAAGAAGAAAAAAAGATAAGTTGAGATAAGATAATGTTGGTTGGTTGTGCACGATGTATGTTTTTGATCTCTTTTCTTCAATTTACATTTTAAGTGTTGATCATAATTATATTTGAAGGGTAAGCTATTTTTTTCTTATTAATATTAATATTTATTCTAATTAATTAATTAATGGTATCAATATATATTTTTTGTGATTTTTGAAGAAAATATGTAATGATGGATGAGTTTACATATTATAGGTTCAAATATTCATAAGGAAACTTGATCTGTGGAGTTTGGCAGCGGCGTACATGGAAAAGCCAGGCATTGATACTCTTCTTCTTCGTTGCTTTTTTATTTTTTTGAAATAAAAAAAAAATTAGTTTTTTTTTAAAACAAATTTATTATATTTTTTTCTATAATTTTTTTTATTTTTATGGGATTTTTTGTAACTTTTTATTAATTGTTTAGAACTTAAATATTAATGGAGTAGTTTTTTTTGATGTTTATAGAGACTTTCTTGTTTATTTATTGATATAGGATATTAAAAATAGGGAAGAACCTTAATTAGTTTGAAAATTGTTTGTATGCCCTTTATCTTATCACGGAAGAATGTGAAATAAAACATTGCTGGTTAATTTCCCATATTACTAACATTCTTTTGTTGTATTATCAATAGTATTATTTATACATTTTTTTTACTTGGAAAATTTGTATATTATATTCTCAAGTATCGTTTATTAACTCAAAACAACTTAAACATTGTATATATCTTCAAGTATTGTGATATTAGACAATCAGTTGAAAAGAATTTACATTGCTGCTGCTGGAAAGAACAATCAACACTCTCTCCAAAAGATGAGGAGAATGTCTTTTAAGATTCACAATAGATATGAATCAGTGAGGAGGCACGAGATGCGTTCTAGCTAGTTTCCCAAGGTAATCTGCAAGGTAACAAACGAGGGTCTGAGAGGGGACTTCCGGGGGTCCTCCTCCAATGGTAAAGTCAGTAATGGAATTAAGGATAAAGCTCACGAGGTTTTTGTAACTAATTGCCGAAGCTTAAAGTAATATATGGCTTATAATGCAAAGAGTTACGTTACCAGCTATAGTGCATGGCACTGTGTATTTATTGTGGTGGGTTTAGAAGAAGGTTCCTAAACCCTAAGGACCGTTTTGGCTTTTTACCTCGAATGGCATCTTTTTGGTGTCAGTAAAGAGGAGACAGAGAATATCCCTTTAGCTGATGTGGCATCTACGGATTGGTAGACATCCATGGGTTGTTCCTCATTTATGGTGATAGTACAGTAGTATACGAGGTAGTTGTGGTGCCTCGCCTTGCCCAAGTTACTGCAGTACTATGTTAGTACTTTTACAGCTTTCTTCTTGCCATGCCATCATATCCGTTGTTATCGCTCTACAGGGTTGATTGTCGTGCAGGCGCTTTGATATTCATTTCTCTCTGCGAGGATTGGGAACCTGCAGACATCGGTACTTGTCGTGTCTTCACAGGATGAGTTATCCTGGAACCGCATGGTTTCTCTCCAAGATGAAGTATCTTGGGGAAATTTCTTCATTCCACAAGTTCTGACCATCCCGTGGGTATTTTATTCAGGTTGTTTCCTTAATTTTGAGATTAGTGCCTCATAATTAGGATTATGTATTTCGGCACATACAATTTGCCCCTTAGGCCTGTTGATCGAAGCTAATGAGAGTCGATAGGTCTGATTATGATGTGGTTTGTTTGTGGCGGAGTTGGAGTGTCTATTTTTGCAAGTAATACGAAGAAAATTTTCATTTCTTCACTTATCTTTTGCCTTCGTTTGTGGCGCTGCCCCTATACGTGCCTCCTTTAATCCATATGCTTTGGCATCATGCTAAAGGGTGTGGACTACAACCTACCAGGACGTCGTGGGGGTGGGTTTTGGTCAAAGGTGTTTGCTCAGGATTAGGGTTCTTTGTGTTTTCAAGATGAAAGTTACAGATAGCTGTTTTCAGGGTGGCTTTTTGTAAGGGTTGCTTTATTGAAAATCCAGGGAGTGTATTTGTGTTGGGAACTTTCGTGTTTAAGGAGGGGGTTATTTTAGTAATATCTGTCTTGATGTGACTGTAATGATGGTTCCCCTTTTGGTAATTTTACTTGTGACATCGCGATTTAACCCTTGTTCAGTTTTCTTGACATGTGACTGGTTGTCGCACCTCCATTTTCTGCTAATTTTAATCTAGCCGAATGCGTGTAACCACTTGCGCTGTACTTTTCTCAATTTCCTGCCTATTAGTATTCTCTTTCTTCAGTCATTTTTTAAATGCTTTGATCTTGGTCGTTCATCTGTTGTTATTATCCTTTGGGATTTGCCAATAAATACCCCTCAACTTGATATTTCGAATTTTTACTGAACTTTGATCTTCTTTCTTCTTCGATTAATATTTGTGCAGTGTTTTCGTTCTTTGTGTTCGTCTTCTTTAAGCATTTAGACATTTCTTTCTTATTCTTTTACAATGGTTAAGAACGCCAAGAAGAAACCAGTTACTTCTTCTCTTGACTTGACTTTTGATTTCGCCGTTGATATGGCTGAGTTTCCCGTCCGTTCTCCCTTTCCTCTAGCCCGTAGGGTCGAAGATCCTTCCGTTCCTCCTCGTGGCTGGGTCGAGGGGAAGTGGGATCATCTTTTCTGGGATGACGCTCTCCCTTCTTCTGCCTCTCTAAACCCTTCTGTCAGTGTTGTTCATGCATTCACTCCACTAAATGCGGACGTGAGCGTTGGTAAACTACATTTGTCCAAGCTTTCTGTTGAAGTGTTGGATCTTATGACAGTGGGCCGTCTCCAGTCTGTGGTGGAGGACTGGTTTCGTTTGTCTAAGGACCAAGGCTATTGGTGTCGTCTAGACGAGCCGGACATGCATGCCCATGAAGTGATTGTTACTACCACTCCTTCTACTGATGTCTTCATTCCGGTCAATTTGTTTCATCTTGTTTTTGGGGTTAGGTTCCCCATGCATTGGTTTCTACAATGGGTGCTGTGTTTTTATCAGTTGTCGCTGAATCAACTAATGCCCCAGGCCACTCGAAAGATTATTTCTTTCATTTGGCATTGTGATTATATGAGTTATCCCCTAACTTTGGACCTCTTCCATGCTATTTTTAAGATTGAGCATGGAGGGAACAAGCCATATACTCAACTGATGAAAGAAGCTCCATAACATGTTAGACCTATATATGATATACATGTTGTTCAACGTAAGATAATAGACCAATGTATTACAGCAGGGCCATCAAAGACCAACCATCAACAAAGAAAACAAACAGTTACCAACATGTTATGTATATGACCAACAATCAATATCAACATAACAAGGTAAAGGAGACATTCCAATATGTAAGTATCAACTCCAATCACTTCTCATTTCAATGTACTTCTCGATGCCTTTACCATTTTTCTCTCTTCTTTGATTTCATATATTCTCTTATGGGATAAGAGGCCACCATATTGGGGTTTGCAAGACCCACATGACAACACCACAGCCAAGGGCGGTGGCGGCCATGTTGGCGCCCAATGACAAAGTATGATCATACCCCCGCAACGACCATATACAGATGATCCATTCCTCTAAAAACCATACCAACTAGGGTACCAATTCAATAGAATCACAATAAACAACCAACTTGATATTAGGGGTGTTCAAAACCGGATATCGGACCGACCCGGATCCGGAAATTCGGGTACCCGCTTTTTCGGATACCTAAAATTGCGATCCGATTCCGACCCGGTTTTATTAGAATGTTTTTTATTTTTATTTTTTTGTCGTTTTATCGTTCAACCATACGTTTGTTTATCTCTATTTTCACTTAAATTGTTTTTTATATAAAATTCATACAAACTCCCTAAAAATCTTTAACTTAATTAGTTATTAAAGATTAATTAATAAAATGAAAGAATAATATTATTGTTCATGGGCTTAAGTAAGAACAATTTTAAAATTCAAATACTAACTTTTAAAAAATATTCAATTCAAGGTTAGCTTAAGAGATAACATGATCATTTTAATTACGAAAAAAGTAAAAATAAAAAATAAAAATATAGAAAACCGGATATCGGATACTCGGTTTCGAAAATTCATGACCCGGATCCGGATCCGGTATCCGGTTTTAAAATCGGGTACCCGACCCAGATTATCCGGTTTGCGAAAGCGGTTACCGGATAATTCGGGTCGGAATTTTCGGATCGGGTTATTATGAATTAACACCCCTACTTGATATCTCATCGCTAAGTGCTCATTCCTCTTCATAAAATATAATTCACAACTTATCAATAAGGGAATCATTCCCATTCTATCTCATATAATCCAACATTCCATTCACGCGACTTCAATACTCATTCTCAACCTTTTCTACATACATGAACCAACAACTCAATAATGTTTAATAGCAAATTATCATAGTCAACATAACTCATATAATATTTTTACACAAAGAAAAAATATTCAAGATGCATGCAAGAGTTAGCTAGTACATATGCTTACCTGTAAGTACTAGATAACTGATGAGCAAATTTTAATTTAACTGCAAGCGCACAGTGTACACGTAGTGCGGGTCGAACACGAGGAGGCTTGATAATTCTAAATTGTATGCTTATGACTAACAAAGACAAGAGTTAAACAAATATGTATGGTGAAACTCTAATCCTACAATGCAAGGAATTAAAACAACTATGATAATGATGTAGAACGATGGTATGAAAGGCACTAGGGCGTCGGGCATTCACCTAATTCTAACATGAAATTCTATCACTTTCATGATTGTATGAAATTGAGCCATGAACATGAAAGAACGTGATCTAATTAATCTCAAGCTTTCGCTTTATTGACTAATATCAATTTAAGACCAATTAGCATTAATCCTCAAACTTCCGTTCTATTGGCTAATACTAGAAGGAATTTAACTCAAATATATCTCAATCCTAAGTTAAACCAATTAATTCTCAAACTTCCGTTTTATTGAAAAGGCCAACAGAGATGTTTAAATCGAGATTCATTAAGCATAAGTTCAATCATATACTCAAATTGCACACAATCAATCAATAAAATATCAATCCATGCTTCGAATTAGGGATTTCACCCTGACCCTAGATAAAGAAACTCACAATGCATGATTATGTAAAACATACAATAAACAATGGATGAAAACAAAGAACGAAATAATAACACAAGAAAACTTACGAATTTGAGAAATAACATAAATCGAAAATGCGAAATCCAAATGCTACAATTTGTTATTCAAAGGATGCTTGAAAGAAAACTCTAAAAAACTAATGGAAAAAACTACAGAAATTAAAACTAAAAACTGATTCAAATGAAAGTAGTAACCGCCACTTTAAATAGTGGCCCCAAAAATTAGAGAAGAAAATCACTGGAAATTGACCCATCCTGAAGAGCGACGATCGTCACTTTATGGGTGACGAGTCGTCGCTCAGTCTCTGGAAAAAATTGGAGTTCATTATCAATAGAGCGACGAGCGTCACTTAGGGAGCGACCACTAGTGGAAAAAAGCTTATTGGTTGTGGCTTATTGGCTGCGGTTATAGTGTATACGCAGCCAATATGTAAAATTAAAAAAAAAATTAGAATTGGTTGCGGTTTTTCTCTATGTCCGCAGCCAAAAATTAAAATAAGTCATGGGCTGCGGTTTTTCTATATCCGCAGCCTATTCTAAATTTGAAGCCCAGCCCAAAACAGCCAAACCCTAAATTTTTCTTCATGGGCGCCGGTTATATTCATTAGAATAGCTTTCCAAAAACCCTCATTTTTAGAAATCAAGGAGGCGCCTCATTTTTCATCCTTCATTCCTACCTTTCTCTCTCTTCATTAAAAAAAACCCTCCTTCTTTCTAAAAAACCCTCCTTCTTTCTAAAAAACCCTAGATGTAAACGCCTCCTCCATGTTTAACTTCATCATCATTGCATGCGCCTCCTTCTTTACTCGTCTCATTGAGCCTCATTCATCCTCATTCATCCTTAAAAACACCAAACCTGGGTTCGTTTTAAGTTGTTCGAATTCAAAAGTGTCGGGTTTTGGCATGAATTCAAATCTAGGTTCGTTTGCTACAAATCAGGTTATAGTCTTCACGAATTTGCTTTTTATTTTTTCACGAATTTGCTTTTTTTAAGATTTCAAGACAGTTATGAATTCATATCTATAGTCTTGCATCAATGTGATCTCTCTATCAAAAGTTATGGCCATCTTTTAGCTCTTTTAGCTCTTTTCTCTTTTGCCCATCTTCATTGTTGAACATCTCCAAGCGAGCAACGATCTCTTCACATATTTTAGTGGTCTTAGACTATTTCTCCAAGCTTTCACCCTCTTATAACTCCGGAACCTAACAAAAACTCCCAATTTTGCCTCATATATCACATAAAACGCAAAATCAACCTCATAAGACAAAATTTGCAACGAAACACTAATAACACGCCTAAAACCCGCTAAAACTTCATATAAGGAGCATAAAATTGATGCAGATAAGTGCAAATAATTGCACTTATCAAAAACAAGTCGCATCAATCACTTCGAAAGAGGTTCTTATGCCCCTCTTATAACTGGGCACCTATACATGTTTAAAGTAACACTAGTAAATCTAATTGATTTCATTTTGGATCTACATGCCTTAAGAAGCTCGACTATCATCCCTACTATGCAAGTCACACCTTATATGAATATGCACTCTAACTATACTCACAACACGTTTACTCATAAACCATACCATTGAATCAATCTAACCATAACATTAATTTCAATTCAATTATAAAATAAGGCATGTTCATGTGGGAAGAGATTCAATTCATGCACTTTTGCAATAAAACAAGAATATGTGGACTTAAACTACACATGGTTTCAATAATTCAATTCATGATGATCATGATTTTCAATCAAATTTGTTAATAGCTTGGATATCTCATAGCCATGACAAGAAATCAGTTTGGCAACAGTTGAATACTAACGACAACAATTAAATATCAACTATATACCCACAATTAACAATGACAACACTTAATCACTGTTAGCGACACATAATACTATAATTCTTTATTAATAATTTTTATTACCTGCAAACCCACAACAATAATCATATTCACCACCATTAACATAATTAAATTACATTTAACAACTATTAGTGATCAACAATCATAACTATTTTAATCATCAAAACCACCATTGTTAATTAAAATTAACACCAATCAAAGGCTTTTATAAAGTTGTCCTAATATAACAATATCACCAAAATGCATAAAAGTAGTACTACATATAACTTTTAATTTATCCCTAATACAAATCCTAACTTATTCTAATCAAATCACATTTCATACACTTAACCATTACAAATTTTATCAAGATATAAATTAATTTGAACTAAGATTCATGAATTTCCACATTAAATAATTAAAAGCACTAATTTAAATAAGAAGGAGAAGCTCACAAAAATAGGAGAAGATATAATAGAGGAGGTGCACAGCAGGGGAGACTGTTGCGGCGGCCTGCTAGTGGCGGGAAAGACTGCGCAAGGGCTGTTAAGTGCGGCTAAGCTGCTGGCAGCCGGCGGTTGTGCTTGTTTGTAGGGGTGAACATAATCGGATATCCGATCCAAAATGCAGTCGGATCGGATATCCAAAGACTGATATATATATATATATATATATATATATATATATATATATATATATATATATATATATATATATATATATATATATATATATATATATATACAGAGAGAGAGAGAGAGAGGTTCTGGTGTGAACCTCTCTTATTTGCGAACTGTGCGAACTTTAAATGTGGTGCTTTGGATTTGAATGGACGGCCAAGATTGACGTGGCAAATTATTATGCAGTTTCTTGTACGTTATTATTTGCATTCAATTTCACTTAACTTCTCACTTTCTTTTATGCACTTTCACCTGATCTCAGCGATTCTCTCAACGATTTTTCTTCATTTTCCAGCAATTCTCTCAGCGATTCTCATTGATTCTCTGCATTAAAACTTCCTCTTAGCGATTCTCTTGGTTTCTCAGTGATTCTTTTGCGATTCTCAGTGAATTCGGTCTTCTTTTTAGTGGTATGCATTTCATTCTTGATTCTTGCTTTTCGGTTTTTTTTTGTTCTTGCATTTTCAGTTTGATTTTAGGTTTTCGTTTTATTAGGGTTTCAATTTGTGATTTCTTTAATTGGAGTTGCATTTCACAATTTGAGATTGATTTTTCGTTCTCCTCTTTTTTGATTTTGAGTTTTTGTTCGTGCTTTTTGTGATACATTTTGGTTCTTCATTTTGGTTGTTGATTTTGAGTTTTTGTTCGTTCTTTTTATGATGCATTTTGGTTGTTGATGTTCAGTTTTTTGTTAGTGCTTTAATTGCAGTTGCATTTTGTTCTCATCTCTTTGTGATTTTGATTTTTTGTGATTTTTATTTTTAATTTTCGTTCTCCTTTTAGTGAAACATTTATTTTGTGGTTTTTGATTTTATTGTTTTGTTCTTTTTTGTTTCAATTTCACTGAACTTCTCATTTTCGTTTTGCAGTTGCATTTTCGTTTTGCTTTTCGTTCTCAGTTTTGATTTTAGCACTTTTGGCAGTCTTTTTGTTCTTCATTTCTCATGTTATTTCTCATCTTTTTCATGTTATTTCTCATCGTTTTCATGTTAGTTTTGATGTTGTTTTTGTATTTTTCATTTTTTTTCTCTCTCTGTTTTTGTTTATGTTTTGTTTTGTTTATGAAGTCTTAAATCTACTTTGATTAGTATGTGTTTTGTTCGTCATATCTGTTTTGTTTATGAACTCATAAGTTTGTCAACCACGTTTTGTTTAAAGACAACATTTGGATTCATCACAAAAACTAACATCATAATAAAGGTTACATCATATAAATAGATTACACAAAAGAGTTTTTCAAAAGACAACATTTAGTTTCATCAAATCATCTTCTTCTTTCCTTTATCAACATTTGGTTTCTTCTTTGCTTGCCCAACATTAAGATTCTCAAATTCTTCCAACCCTAAGTCAAATAATGGAAAGTCAATATTAGAAGCTCTTGTCCTAACATCCATAAGTTTATCAACCACATCATCAATTTCTTTCCACACATTAGGGTTAGAAAGCCATTGCAAAAATGTTGGTGATAAAGAGTCTTTCCGCTTATTCTGCTGACTTGAGGTTGTGGCTTCAGTAGCCCTTGGTTTCAATCTCTTGAAGTTGTTCATATGATATTGAGTGACAATATCCATATTCCTTTTCATCTTAGCTAATTCCTCAACAATTTCCTGATAAAAGTAACATAAAAAGTCAGAAAAGAAACAATAAATTGTAGATCAGTAACATTTGATAAACAGTCAGTAACATAAACAGTCAATAACATAAAAAGTCAGAAAAGAAACAATAAAACTGTTTAAAATCTAACATTTAATTGTTTGATATAAAAAAGTGAACTTAAAAAATGTTTACAGCATAAATATGAAAACTTTAATGACGAAAAATGAAAACTATGTAGAATACAAACAATAAGTATAACACATAAACATGAAAACTTTAATCACTAAAAAGCAACATGAAAATCTCAGAACGAAACAGTAAATTTCTTAAAAGACATAAAACATAACAGTAAAATAAGTAAACTCACATCTTTTGAGTCATTATGAATCTCCTCATCACTAACCATCTTGTACCCTTCTGGCAAGGGAATCGACAAATAATCCTTTTGAACCAGATTTGGTTGTTGAAGATACACAATGTTCTTGTCCATCTTCTTTGAGGAGATTGGGAAAGTACAAGAATCAAACTCCCCCAGCCCCATGGATCTAGCTTTCAACTCAAACTTGGCTCTCTCTTTCAAAAGATCATACGTCCAATGTTGCACTAGGGGTAATTCTTTGGATGGCCAAACTCCCCTCATGCTAAAACAGTGATAATATGCCAACTCCAAAATAGTAACACAAACAGGAATGTATTTCAACTCCTTATTTTGTGCCCTTCTTACATTTTCCCTTAGCCTTTTTAATACCCAACCACACCAATCCAACGACCCTAACGCAGCAACATCCTCTAAAGGCTTAACCAAACTCCAATCCACTTGTTTGTGAGGAGTGGGTGCCAAATATGTAACCATGACATACATAATAAAAAATCGTTTAAAATCAGGACCCCCATCCCTCAAATTAGTGACAATCATATCAAACAAAATTTGCGAAGAAATTTCCCTACTTTGACAGTTTAATTTCCCCCTCCACTGGTCAATTAAGTATGTATCAGGATTATTTTTTCGTTTCCTAGAAGTTTCAATAACAGGTTTTGAATGACTCATTGGCAAACCAAATATGTCACAGACATCAAACGTTGTTATTGTAAACTTGGTTGTGTCATTTACAATAAAAACACTTGTTTCTGTGTCATATTGTTTAATGAAGCAAGGCACAATCCCGTGAAAACTTTTTAACAAATTCACATGTAACAAACCATCAAAACCAATTTCTTTTAAATCTTCTTTTTGCTGACAGACATCATATCACCCAACAACATAAAGTTATTTTTTAAATTTTTGATGGTTTTGATGGGTTGTTAAATGTGAATTTGTTAAAAAGTTTTCACGGGATTGTGCCTTGGTTCATTAAACAATATGACACAGAAACAGGTGTTTTTATTGTAAATGACACAACCAAGTTTACAAAAACAGCGTTTGATGTCTATGACATATTTGGTTTGCCAATAAGTCATTCAAAACCTGTTATTGAAACTTCTAGGCAACGAAAAAATAATCCTGATACATACTTGATTGACCAGTGGAGGGAGAAATTAAACTGTCAAAGTAGGGAAATTTGTCCTCAAATGTTGTTTGATATGATTGTCACTAATTTGAGGGATGGGGGTCCTGATTTTAAACGATTTTTTATTATGTATGTCATGGTTACATATTTGGCACTCACTCCTCACAAACAAGTGGATTGGAGTTTGGTTAAGCCTTTAGAGGATGTTGCTGCGTTAGAGTCGTTGGATTGGTGTGGTTGGGTATTGAAAAGGCTAAGGAAAAATGTCAGAAGGGCACAAAATAAGGAGTTGAAATACATTCCTGTTTGTGTTACTATTTTGGAGTTGGCATATTATCACCGTTTTAGCATAAGGGGAGTTTGGCAATACAAAGAATTACCCCTAGTGCAACATTAGACGTATGATCTTTTGAAAGAGAGAGCCAAGTCTGAGTTGAAAGCTAGATCCATGGGGCTGGGGGAGTTTGATTCTTGTACTTTCCCAATCTCCTCAAAGAAGATGGACAAGAACATTGTGGATCTTCAACAACCAGATCTGGTTCAAAAGGATTATTTGTCGATTCCCTTGCTAGAAGGGTACAAGATGGTTAGTGATGATGAGATTCATAATGACTCAAAAGATGTGAGTTTACTTATTAAACTGTTATGTTTTATGTCTTTTAAGACATTTACTGTTTCGTTCTGAGATTTTCATGTTGCTTTTTAGTGATTAAAGTTTTCATGCTTATGTGTTATACTTATTGTTTGTATTCTACATAGTTTTCATTTTTAGTCATTAAAGTTTTCATGTTTATGCTGTAAACATTTTTTAAGTTCACTTTTTTTTATCAAACAATTAAATGTTAGATTTTAAACAGTTTTATTGTTTCTTTTCTGACTTTTTATGTTATTGACTGTTTATCAAATGTTACTGATCTACAATTTATTGTTTCTTTTCTGACTTTTTATGTTACTTTTTATCAGGAAATTGTTGAGGAATTAGCTAAGATGAAAAGGAATATGGATATTGTCACTCAATATCATATGAACAACTTCAAGAGATTGAAAGCAAGGGCTACTGAAGCCACAACCTCAAGTCGGCAGAATACGCGGAAAGACTCTTTATCACCAACAATTTTTGCAATGGCTTTCTAACCCTAATGTGTGGAAATAAATTGATGATGTGGTTGATAAACTTATGAATGTTAGGACAAGAGCTTCTAATAATGACTTTCCATCATTAACTAGGTTGGAAGAATTTGAGAATCTTAATGTTGGGCAAACAAAGAAGAAACCAAATGTTGATAAAGGAAAGAAGATGATTTGATGAAATCAAATGTTGTCTTTTGAAAAACTCTTTTGTGTAATCTATTTATATGATGTAACCTTTATTATGATGTTAGTTTTTGTGATGAAACCAAATGTTGTCTTTAAACAAAATGTGGTTGACAAACTTATGTTGTTACTTTTAGGAAAGTAGTAACTGTTTTATAGCTTTTAGTAACATATAACTTACAAACTGTATGTTTTATGCATGTTTTATATTAATGTTAGTCTTTCTTTCAATTTATGTTATATTTAAATACCTTGCATGTGATACATTTGTCTTGAGTTCAGAATATTCATATCCATAGTTGAAAGAAACCTTTTTGTAGAAGAAAGAAACACATACGTAGTAGAGAGAAACATAAATATCTCCAATTATATTTCTAAACAATTACATAAATGTTTCTAAACACGTATTAGACAACATATTTATATCAAACAAACATTTTTATCTACTAGATAGAATATTTCTAAACAGATGTATTAGACAAAATATTTCTAGTACAAAACCACATATGTATTAGATATAATAATTCTAAACAATTACATAAATATTTCTAAACACATTTCTAGTAGAAAACTAGTACAAAACTACAGTCTAATCAGTTTTTGATCTTGAAGTGTGCAGTAACATCTTCTTCTCTAGCAGCAACACAAAATGTGTACCTAATCAAAGTTCAAAATAACAAATTTTAATAGTATGTTGAGGTTATCAAAACAATTATATTTTTAATGAAAAATCTCACCAAAAGGATAATAAAATACTTTAGAATCATGACTTGCTTGATCTTGTACTCTTTTTTTTGCTTGTATTGTTTCTGAAAAAAACAATTGAATAATATAAATAAAAAATAATAACAACCTTTTTATAAGAAATAAGTTGAACAATACAGGAAGCACTTACTTTTTGTTCTTGTCTGGGCATGTACGACTATTATGACCAGCGATCTTTCCACATGTTTTACAGCGTTTTGGAATAATAGACATGTTAGCCTCTTTGTCATTACAATCACTTTCCTTTCTAGTGCCCTTATTTGAAGATACTTTTGGATTTTGGATGTTAATAACTTCGGGTGCTTTACATCCAATAAAATTCTCTAAATCTTGATCTTTTGTTTGTTTGACTAAACTGTTTTTCTTTTCTAAAAGTTCACTTGAATAGTGTTTCAATTTGTCAAATAAATCTTCAAGATCATCTATACTACTTTTAGCCAAACCAACACAACGATGAACTTCGTTCCAAACATCTCCTAATATTCTTTTTTTTGGATCATCAATTATAGAATCAATTAATTGTACTCCATTAACATCATATACAGGAGTTTTTAAAGCATGTTTAGTCCACCTACTCAAAATGTGTTGCTCAGACAATTTATTAACACACTTAGCATTTAAAACCCACAAAGAATGCCTACATAAAATTCCAACACGTCTAAACATCTTACATGAGCAATCCACCTCAAGTGTTTTTGGATCAAAAACAACAGTAAAAAGCCTTTTGTTGCCCAAATAAATCACTGAAAAGCAATCTTTACCATTCTCAACAGCAAGAGTATATAAGGAAGCAGCATGTTTTTCCAACATTATTAATGGTGTTTTAAGTGGCGAAGTAAACAACTTATCCTTACTTTCAAGTATTTCTAGTTTATGACGTTGTGCATCCATTGCGCTTTGAAATCGCATTTGAAGCTCGACTAAAGTGAGAAACTTGTTGACAAAAAAATTAAAAAAGTTATTCTTACTTTCTGACCTTGATGTAGTCCTAAACAAACCACCCATATAAATAGATCTAAAATAAGCAGGAACCCACATTTCTCTAATATTATACATAGTTGATAACCAAACATTTTCATCCAACTTTTGTTCCTTATAATCAATAGCAATTTTGCCCACTCAGATTCAAATTCATGTGGCTCATTGTCCCTATTGTACACCAAATAATTAATCCGTTTAAGAAAATTTTCATCACTACGCAATTCAACAGATACTTTATCCTTCAACTTTTTCATTATGTGCCACACACAAAACTTATGAACAGAATTTGGAAAAACATTGGGTAAAGCAATCTTAACAGCGGGGTCTTGATAAGTAATAATTGAAAACGGTTGTTTCCCCCCCATAGCATTCAAAAAAGTCTAAAAAAAGCCACGTATATGATGCAACATCCTCCTTGCTACTTAAACCAATGGCAAATGTAACACATCTTTTATGATTATCTACACCCGTGAATGGCACAAACACCAAATTGTACTTATTAGTGCTATATGTAGCATCTATTGATATAGAGTCACCAAAAACAGCATAATTTCTTCTACATGTACAGTCAGCCCATAATGCTAAGCATAGTGATTTGGATTCATCAACATCGAAGTCAAAGAAAAAGCTAGGGTAATTTTCTTTTTTTCTAAGGAACATTTCAACAAACATTTGACCATCAGCATCATTTATATATCCTTTTAAATCCCTGTAAAAATTCTTAAAATCGTCTAGGGATGAACCAACGCTCATGTAGCTTCCTACTTGCTCTTTCCACATTCTAAATAAACTAGTGGGACCTTGATTCAACTTCAAATTATTAAATATAAACCTTTTTTTTCAATGTGCATGTCAGATGAACCTTTCATATGCAACCTAGTAGTAGGAGATGCAAAACCATGGTTATGACCTTCTACAAACTTAAAAACAACATATTTTTCATCTTTAGTCCTACGAAAACCAATTATAGCAGGACAATTCACACGAGAATTTCTAGTAGTGTAAGAGTTCACAGTTCTTTGCCCTTGTCTATTACAAACAAAATACTTGATTATTATAACATCGTTAGACTTTTTCTCTCCAAAACGTCTAACTTCAAAGCCACAAGCATTTGCATAATTCTTATAAAAACAAAAGCCATCATCTAATGTATCAAATATCATATTTACTTCAGGAAGTAACTTAGCTTCACAGTGAGGAATTACTGATTTTGGTTCCCCATATAGGGCTAAACATAAATCAGATATTGGCTTAGGTGTTGATGAACTAGCATCATTTATAACTAATTCATCAATTTCTTCTAATTGAACCTGAAAAAGAGAATTACACTAAATTTTAATAAAAAGAAACTTTTATATTTCGAAAAATAACACTAATAAAGCACAATGTATATCATTTATGCAACACTCATTTTCACAACACTCATTGTTGAACATTTAAAAAGAATAACAGGTAACAATATTTTTTTGAATGAATTAAACAATTATACATCATATGGCAACATTAAAATAAACAAAAATTAACAAATAAGACTAAAAGATTTGTTCTTTTAAAATGACTACTGTATTGTTGAAAACCCTAGAAAAAAATTTAAAATTTTAAAAATTGCAACAAATAAGAGTAATAGGACTAAAAGATTCACCATTTTTGTAAACGAATGTTGTTGAAAATTGTAGCTCAATCGTAGTTAAAATGGCCAATACCTTCTTGAACTGCGCATAGAAAATAAAAAAAAAGCAAGTTATTATCAATTGATCTAGGAAAGAACTCGATTTTATTAATTTCTTCTTACCTTTTTGCTGATTTGTAGTAGTTTTTTTTATTGTAGCTGATCCCAGGTGAAATCGCAGGTGTAATCTCACTTGAAATTCCAGGTGAATCGCGAGAATTGTTTTCGGAAGAGAGAGAAACGATTTCGGAAGAGAGAGAAAGGTTTTTGAAGAACAAAACCCTAAAATTTTCATTTCGCAATATTTAAAAATTTTGCCATTAATTACCGTGTAAATCGTAGCCATCCATTGCAATTCAACGCTGCTGATTGCTTGTTCGCACGGTTCGTAAATAAGAGAGGTTCACACCTGAACGCGACCCTATGTATGTATGTATGTATATATATATATATATATAGATATATATAATATATATATATATATATATATATATATATATATATATATATATATATATATATATATATATATATATATATATATATATATATATATATATATATATATAGATATATATATATATATATATATATATATAGATATATATATATATATATATATATAATATATATATATATATATATATATTATATATAGGAGGGATCCAATGAGAAGGGCATTGAAAATGAGAAGGGTAAGAAGGATTCTACACCCTTGATTTCACTTACATAAAAAATCTATGGTCACGATTGAGCAAAAAACGAATAACTGTAAAAGTAACTATGTTACACAGAAAGGTAACTATGGCATCAATTTTAAAATGTTCTTTTTTTTATAACATAGTATCCATTTTTGGATACATAGTAACCAAGAAAATCAAACAAAAATCCTTCTCATCCTTCTCATTTTAAAATCCTTCTCATTTGATCCTACATATATATATATATATATATATATATATATATATATATATATATATATATATATATATATATATATATATATATATATATATATATATATATATATATATATATATATATATATATATATATATATATATATATATATATATATATATATATATATATATATATATCCTAAAAATGAAATCAAATATCAGATAGAATAATCGGATCATCAGATAGTTTTACTCAGCCCTACTTGTTTGGATGTTGGTTTGTTTTTATAAGAGAGGGAGAAGAAAGAAGAGATTAAGAGGGAGGTTAATGAATCACCTTTACTGTATTTGGGAAAGAGAAAACATGAGAAGTTATTTAAGGTAGAATAACTAAAATCCTAAGTATATTTTACTAGGGTATTATATCTACAAGGCCAACAAAAATTAACCCTATACCTTAATTTAATAATAATAATAATAATAATAATAATAATAATAATAATAATAATAATAATAATAATAATAATAATAATAAGTGACCTCTTAATTAAAAGTATATAATTATTTAAGAGAATATATATAATCACTTAACCAAATATCCCCATCGTTTTCTAAAGTTCTTCCTATTTGGAATATTCTACCTTAAGCAGAAAGAAATTTGATTAATGTTTTAGTGACATATTTAGAAGATAAGATATATCCATATGATCGTTAGATTCGTTTTAATGCATATTTTTTAATCATGTATTTTTTTTATTATCAGTATTTTGAGATATTAAGGTTTAAGTTTTGCTTTGTAAATTGTGTAAAAAGTAAACAAGAAAAACAGAAAAGAACGAATGGAGTATTTGATAAAATATATTAAACAAAAAAAATCATCTTCAAAAACAATTTAAAAATATAAATATATATTACTGGCGTTAAAATTACGAAGTGTTACAGACTCCCTCCTTAATTAAAAAAGTTTTATCCCCGAAACTAGAGCATAAAGACTCTAAACATGAAAATCTTCTAGCCAATCATCTTGACTTAGCTCCATTGGCACATTATGCTCGATAAGCAATCATCAAAGATAGCTTTGATTGTCATTAAAACACACAAGCATGACTTAAATATCATTGTATTCTAAAAACGAACTAAGTAAGACACAAAAAAATTGCATTCAAATACGTAATAGAACTCAATTTGTCAACAACAAGCATGCACTAAATGCAATAATACACAATGTAAACAAAAAAACGAACAAGAAAAGCGTGAAAAGACGTAAAATTTTATCGCATTCTACCCTTCTTAAAAGAAAAGTTACAACCCCGTAACTAAGCTAACCTTGATAAAAAAAAAAGTGTGGCATGCATGGAATCCTTTTTTTTCTTAAATTGTGTTCTGAGTGCACCGATCAAATATTGAAATCATATAACTTTGACCATCTTAATATATTTTCTCCTTGTACTGCAAACTTTATTATCCAAGATCTCAATGGGTTTTTTTTTATCATAAGATAGGTTCTCATTAATGTCTAACGGCTCGGGATCTAGCACATGGGATTTATAAAGAACATGTCACTTCAATAGCGAAATGTGAAACACATCATGAACCTTACCCAACTCTTAGGGCAAAACAAGGCTTAATCAACTTTTCCTACTCTCTCTATGACTTTAAAAGTCCTATAATAGGCTCAACTTGCCCTTCACGCCAAACCTCATTACTCCTTTCATCGGCAAAACTTATAATAGTACAAAGGCAATTAAATACTCCCTCCAATTCTATTTAGATGTCTCATTTGCTTGGACACAATTATTAAGGGTGGTGTGGGGTCCATTAAAAATTGAGTAGTTGGGGTATTTTAAATGATTATATTAATTGTAAATGTGGTAGTTGGGGTATTGTAAGTAATAAAAGTAAGGGTATTTTAGACGTTACTTGTGTAAACATGGGGTATTTAGGTAAAAAAAATTGACAAAAAAGGAGACGTAACAATTGATATAAATTTGCCAAATAAAAAAATGTGACAGCTAAATAGAATCAGAAGGGAGTATATTCTACCAATTCTATCAAAATCTTGACATATTTAATTAGAATTGTTATTTCGAGTATAGGAAGCTACTTGGACCAAGTCCTTGGAAATACTCCTAAAAATTACCAAATTGTAGTATTCCTCAAGTTTTGTGTTAGTTGGGCACACTATATGATACTATGACTATCATACAAAAACGTAGTAGGAAAGAAGTGGTCTAACTTTACCAACAACCTCTGGCCTTGCGTAATGAATGTCTTAGTCTTTCTTATTCATGCAATTCTATCTTTATCTCTTCTCCCCAATAAATTCTAAAAAATTAAAATCAATAACTAATGTAAAGTAAATTAGACCAATTCTCAATCCTTAAAAATTTTTTGGTCCTACTTTGTAAATCCATGTATTTGATGTAGAGGCAATTGGGTCAATTAATTTTGTGTTATAAATATTAAATAGAGTTATATATAGAAATAGAAATATACTGTGATAAGTGAGAAATATGCTTTTTTAAATTTAAGTAGTACTCAAATTTTGGTTTTTTATCCAAGAAATTGTGATTTTTTATTTGTTTATATTAAAGAGTAGACTAGAAGAGAAGGGAGCTAGGTAAGTGAAAACATCGCCTATTCTGAAAGACCGTTTTTATAAGAGACGACTCTCCAGGCCCAAGCGAACAATTAAAAAAAAGAAAAAACATAAAACTGACGCTCCCGTTTACCCTTATTTGGAGTTGGTGTTATAATCTATTGAAGTTGGTGTCGTAACTTATTAATGTTGGTATTATAACCCTATTAATGTTTGTATTTGGAGTTGGTGTGATAACCTATGAAAGTTGGTATTATAACCCATTAAGAATTTGTGTTATAACCTATTGAAGTTGGTATTACAACCTATTAGAGTTGGAATTATACTTATTAAAGTTAGTATTTGGGGCTGGCATTTTAATCTATTATAACCTATTATAACCTATTAGAGTTAGTATTATAACCAACTTAGTAGGTTATAATACCAACTCTAATAAGCTATAATATCAACTTTAAAAAGGTTATAACATCAACTTTAAATAGGGACAAATACCAATTACAAATACCAACTTTAATGGGTTATAACACCAAATCCAAATATCAACTTTGATAGATTATAATATCAACTCAATAGGTTATAACACTAACTTCAAATAGGGTCACTCAACACACGTTTTTTGGTAGTTACTTTTTTTTAGTAATAATGGCCCGACCTATTTGAGACGCGTCTTTTATAACGACGATCTCAAGTAAGAATTTGTGAAGTGAAAACCAAACTCATGACTTTACCCGGTGTAAGTGATACTTATTCCAATTACAATAATATTTTATTCTCACTCTAGTTATGTTTTGGTCAACTTATTTTTGGTCTATTTTGATCATTTTAGTCTCACATAATAATCTTTGACTTTTATATGTGAGAGTTTTTCGGATATATACCCAAAATTATAGAGCAAGGCAATCCCTATATTTTTGAACCCCTACTGACAAATAATATTCTTAATTGGAAAAAGATATTTTTCTCGACTCTAGTAATAAATTATTATTCTCTTGGTAGAATATAATTGGATTAAATTTAATTAATAATCTTAACAAAATTAAGCAAGGTCAAACTAATTGAATGTAATTGAATGAAATATACTGAAGTGATTGAACACTTAAGTGGATAATGAAATACTAAGAATAACATAATGTGTAAAAATGAACTAAATTAAACAAAATTTAGTCATACTAAATTCATTAAAGCTAATTAATACAATTAAACTCAAATGAATTAAATAAAAACAAAGTGCATATATACAAGAGAGCTAACGATTGAAGTAGAAAAACTTGCCTCCATATGAATGATATAGTCAATCACAGTTTTTTATTGTCCTTCTTGTGTACATACTTTGGTTGAAACGTGTGGGTTTTCAAATAATTGACTTACTTTTTATTTTATTTTAGTGAAAAATAAGTATCTTTAATGCTATTAGACCCTAACTAATCGATATATGTAAGGGTCCGTTTAGATTAAGTGTAAATATTTAAAGGGTAAATAAAAGTCAAACGAATTTGATTGTTAGAGAGGTGGAAGAATTGGTTAGAAAGTAATGAAAAACTGATAAAATAGCAATTAGTACCCTTATTTTTTGGTATAAATTTAACCAAAATTGGACAAGCATGCCATCAAGATAGCCAAGAGATTTTTCAACCAAAATTATATACTAGTTTTTTATTCTAATTATCATCGTTTATTATCACCTACCAAACGGGTTGTAAATTAAGGATAAATAAATTACGAAGTACCTAATTAATTTCATGGAATTTTTTAAAGGATTAATCATTTTTAATTAATAATAATGTGATTACCCAATGATGAACAACTTAGCAAAATTAATATCTGAACACTAGAATGCAATATATATCTAAGAGTAGTATTGTGCTAATATTAAAGAAAGCCCTAATTAAAGAACACATAGTAATTAGGAAGATTTATCCAATTAGGACTATCTTCTTCTTGGTGATCATCAATTGATCCAATATGTAATCCAACTTAAAATGTTTTAAAAGAAATATTACGATATAGAGATATTTCTAGTATTAATATGTTTGAGGTTTAGTTTTTTTTTTTAGGAAATTCCACATGGTAGCATCTAATTTTCATGAAATGTCAGAGTTAATACCTTTTTAATAGAATTTCACATGGTAGCATCCAGTTTATGCACTATCTAATTGCCGTAACATTTTCCGTTAAGTTCTTATTAAATTCCGTTTAATTCATTATTTTGTAAGTTTTTACACATAGTAGCATCCTGTTTTTGTTCTCAAAATTTTTAAATCACCGTTTTAACTTATAATTGATCGTTTAAGTCATTCACGCCCATAATTGTTGTAATAATTTTGTTTTCATTCAAATTGTTGGCATTATAAAGTTCAAAATGTGCATATCAAAAACTAATAAAATTGTTGGCATTATAAAGTTCAAAAATTGGATGCTACCATGCGGGAAAAACTTACAAAATGATAAATTCAACGGAATTTATTTAGAACTTAACGGAAATGCTACGGCAATACAATAGTGCATAAACTAGATGCTACCATGTGAAATTTTCTTTAAAAAGTGCTACTATTGGCATTTTATGAAAACTGGATACTATCATGTAGAATTTTCTTTTTTACAAGCTAACTATGCTTCCCTCTTGAATTCTTTGCCTAATTATTATGGGGATCGTAATAATGTTTACTTATATCAAACATAGTTTATTTACATTAGGGTTATAACATAAAAAAATATGAGAAATTCCACTTAGTAATCGCAAGTTTTTGATTTTTTCACGTAATAATAAATATTTTTTTAATCTGCATGGTGACCTCGGGCTTTCAAATTTTCCATGTGGTAAAAAAATGTAAATTCTTTGTTGGATCAAGTACACATTTTAAATATATTTTCAATAAATTGTCCTTTAAAGATGATCAGGGCATTTGTCATTATGAAAAAAAGTCATTTGTGATGAACAGTAATAAAAATAAATTTAACAAAAACCTTAACCTTTTGTCTGCCAAGTGAAAAAGTTAAAAACTTATATTACCACGTAGATTAAAAAATATTTGTCCACCACATGAAAAAAATAAAAACTCATGGTCACCACATGAAATTTTCCGAAAAATCTTGATATGATTTTGTGCTGGAACAAGCATTCCAACTGTCTATTCAACCAAACAAGGGAATAAGCTAGTACATGAATAAACAATGCAAAAAACATAAGCTGCTCATTCGTACGCACCTTATTCTTTCAAGCAAGCTCTTACTTGTTTTAGCACTAGGTCATCCCTCCTGTTTTTGTAATAATTGTGCTTCATCAATCTTATGAATATTTGATGCTCAGCTGAATTTTAAATTGTTGGAGTTCAGTTTTGAATTTCTAAACTATGAATCTCAAATTGAAATTCAAATTTAGTTTTTGCAATATTTTATAATTTTTAATTGAATTGTTGTAAAGTGAATGTTATTAATTTTGATAATTAAATTAAATTTAGTGTTGGAGTTCAGTTTTGAATTTATTAAATTTTTATTGGAATTCAAATATCTACTAAATGAGAGATACACAATGGTAAAACAAGTAAGAGCTTTTTCCCGAGGTCTACCCCATATGTCTGAGTAGTCTACTCAATGAGAGATACAAAGCCCGACTTGTAGCTAAGGGCTATTCTCAGACATATTGGGTAGACTACTTAGAAACATTTTTCCCGGTTGCCAAGATTAATAAAATTAAAGTCTTGTTCTCAGTTGCTAGAAATAAAGATTGGCCATTATACCTGTTCGATGTGAAAAAATTGCATTTCTCCATGGTGAAATTGAAGAAGTTTATACGAAAGCACCACCGAGATTCTCAGATGAGTATGGATCAGAATAGGGGTGTAGACTCAAGGAAGCATTGTATGGCGTTTGAAATAATCTCTGCGAGCATGGTTTGGTAGGTTTACTTCATCAACAAAGAAATTTGGTTACGAACAAAGTAACTCCGATCTCACTTTGTTCTTGTCGACGACATGGTCATCAAAGGGAACAATGAAGAAGAAATTAGCTCCATGAAGAAGAAATTGTTTATGGAGTTCAAAATGAAAGACTTAGGAAATCTGAAATATTTCCTTGGCATTGAAATTTTAAGGTTAAGACGGGGAATCTACATCAATTAGAAGAAGTATTGAAAGAGGAGGTCTTGGACCCTCAAATGGTAGAGAAACAATGTGGAAGATGATGCAAAAACAGAGTATAAACAAGAGATGCAGCAAACAACAATCACACAAGTGTTTATGAGGTATCAAAGGGTAACTCCCCCTCAAATAAAGTATCTTATCATTAATATAATCACAATTACACTAATGACTCAACTTACCCACTTGAGAACAACCTCTCAAGTTAATGAATCCATTCAACAATGGAGTTCACCTATAAACTAATACAAAGAAGAAGAGAGCTCTTTTGGTGTGCAAACCCTAACTCAACTCTAGTGTATTAGCCTCTCTACCCTTTCTCCTAATGTTCTAAGGACCCTTGTATAGACCCAAGACCCATTAGAAAAGACCTAGCACAAAAGGGCTTAAAGCCCAAAAACCAAACAATTAAAACAGAACACGCGCGCTGACTAAGTCTGCTTCTCGCTCGGTCGAGCCGACTCGCTCACCTGGTTGAGCGACTCCTTAAGAGCTGCTGCCTTGTTTCTGTCTTCAAGCTCGACTCGAGCTATTATGCTCAGCTACTCGAGCAGCCTTCCAGCCCCTCTCCTCTTCAAGTCTTGGCTTCACCAAGACACCTCAAGCCATCATCATCGCATCGAGTCTCGCTTCGATCATTGAGAGATTTGGTGATTGCTCTAACAAGTATATACTTGATCTCCTAGGAGAAACTGGGATGCTTGATTGTAAGCCAACTAGAACACTAATTGTTGGCAACTATGGGCTTCAAACAGTACATAATGGAGAATTAGCAAATAAAGAACTGTATCAGAAGTTGGTGGGAAAACTAATCTACCAATCCCGTACCAGACTTGATATTTCATATGTTGTTGGGGTAGTTAGTAGATTTATGTATCTCCCATAAGTACCACACATGGATGCAGTATTGAGGATTCTTTGATATTTGAAGGGCACTAGAAGCAGAGGTACCTTCTTTATGAAAAATGGTAGTAACTCTATCAAGTGCCGAGACAAAGTTCATGGGTACAGCCAAAGGAATAACAGAGATTCTATGGCTCAAAAAACTCTAACGTGAATTGAATTTCCCACCAACAGAAGCATGCAAACTATTATGTGACAATCAGGCAGCCATTAATATCTCAGGCAACCCAGTTCAGCATAATCGAACAAAGCATATGGAAATAGACAAACATTTCATAAAGAAGAAACTTAAGAAGCAAGTCATCAGTCTTCCTCATGTGAAATCCAAAAATCAACTAGCCGATATCCTCACAAAAGTCGTCACAACTGAAGCATTTGAAAGTACATTGTGCAAGTTAGGCATTGGCAACCCTATGACTTAACTTGAGGGAGAGTGTAAGAAAGCATATATATTTATTTTATTCAGCATCTTTAATCACCTAAATTAGTTCATAATATTAAGGTAATTATTTATTTCCTTGTTTGGTGGCTAGTGTCTTTGTATATACTAGTGTAAAAATTCGTGCATTGCACGGTTTTTTTAGCATCAAGGTCTATAATTACATGATATTAAAAAAATAAAGTCAGAAATATTAAACACTCAATTTTGACAGTTATAAGTATAAATTAACTTTATAATTATGAAAATTATTAATAGCATATTATGCAGTATATTATGTTCTTTAATTTACCCAATTTAATTATAAGTAATTGCTAGTCAAAGATACTCAAAGGTAGAAATATTAGTCAAGATAAGATGACATGTTATTTTTTTAGCTAATAAATGAGTGTCATTTGGAAGAACTCTTAAATTGTGCCACTTGGAATTTTTCAAGCCTTTTATATAATGTATTGCACGGTTTTTTTAGCATCAAGGTCTATAATTGTATGATATTAAAAAAATAAAGTCAGAAATATTAAACACTCAATTTTGACAGTTATAAGTATAAATTAACTTTATAATTATGAAAGTTATCAATAACATATTATGCAGTATATTATGTTCTTTAATTTACCCAATTTAATTATAAGTAATTGCTAGTCAAAGATACTCAAAGGTAGAAATATTAGTCAAGATAAGATGACATGTTATTTTTTTAGCTAATAAATGAGTGTCATTTGGAAAAACTCTTAAATTGTGCCACTTGGAATTTTCCAAGCCTTTTATATAATGTATTGGAATTTTTCAAGCCTTTTATATAATGTATGATATGATGATTATGGTTGTAGTGTTCATCATAAACCAATACAAAAAGTATTCAAAACCCAAAGAAATTATATTATTCTCATTTCGAATATTTATAATTAATTTATCAATAATTTTATTATAATATTTTTATATTAATAACGTTACAAAAACTTTTTTTAATTATTATTCAAATATTTTTGTTCTCTTTTTCTCATATGATAGTATGACATATTGACATTGCAAGCTCTATGGGATAGAGAGAGGGAGTCGGATTAGAGAATTGAAACCAGCTTAGGCGATTTCAAGTTTCAACACGGACAAAAGCTGATTCTCCATCGTGAATTCGTGACCTCCTCACTCTCTTCTTTCTCTCTCTTCTTTCTCTCTCCTCTTTCTATTGTCCAGTTGGGAACCTTCCACAATATCCTCATATCCCGCACTCGTCGGGGATTTTTCTTTTGGTGTTCAATATCCTCATAGACATCTTTCTTCCTTTCTTCTTTTCTATCCTTTTTCTCCTGAATTTTCAGATTATAGCTTAATTGAGCACAAGGAAAAAAAGTTGCTTTTTTTCCTTGTTCATTTTTATCATTTTTTAAACTTATTTTGTTTGAAATATTTTGAATAAATAATTTATTCTGTGGGTACATCTTCTTGTTTTGTTCTTTTCTTGTCTTATTATTTCATGTTTATCTGGTTTCATCTGTTCATTTTGATCCAATCATTTTCATGAAAGCATTTGGATAATAAGGGTGTATATAATTTTCAAATTTCCCTCATTTAGATTCATTTTTCTGTCTTTTTAAGGGGTTGTGTTGATTTTCGCTGTTCCCAGATCCTAGATGTAGTCATTTAGCTGAAAAATCATATGTTTCTACAACAATCTTGTTAAATTTTGAATTGTAAGCATTTGTTGGACCAAATTTGAGGTTTTTCTATTTGGGTATTTTGAATTAAAGCTATTTTCCTCAAGTTTTGATAAATTTGATCAAATCTCAGCAATTGATTCCTCTCATCATTATCTCTTCCTAAAATCTTGATCTATTGACACCTTTGATCCTATAGAAATGTATGGGGCAGAGAGCAGGAAAAATATTTCATGTGAATATCAGGCTCATGTAATAAATTACAGGCCAAGTATTCATACAAGAAGGGCAAATTTAACAGTGAAATTCCAAGATATTTATGGGTTTTCAGTGGAAGGAAATGTGGATGATGTAAATGTCTTAAATGAGGTTAGAGAGAAAGTAAGGGAACAAGGAAGGGTATGGTGGGCATTAGAAGCTAGCAAAGGTGCAAATTGGTATCTTCATACTCAAGCCTCATCAACCCTTAAAGCTTCCCTTAAATTATCAGCTTTAGCTAATGCTATCACATTAAAGAAGCTAATTAGGAAGGGAATTCCTCCTGTTTTAAGGCCTAAGATCTGGTTTGCTTTATCTGGTGCTGCTAAGAAAAAATCCACTGTGCCTGAGAGTTATTATGATGATCTTATCAAGGCTACTGAGGGCAAGGCTACAGCTGCTACCAAACAGATTGATCATGTGAGTTCAAATGTTGAATTGGTCTTTTTTTACTGTTGAAGGATGCAAGCCTGAATGTGACTTTTTTGGATTGTTTCTTGTATTATATTTTGCAGGATGAGTATTGGTTGTTGTACTGAGTCATCAAATTGAATTGTTTGCTGCTGATTTTGATTTGAAATTTACAAATAACTGTGTGTTGCTGTCTTGCTGATAATCAATGTCAAATTAATTGGCTGTTTTTATATTGTTAGCATATGATTTGAGTTTTGTTGAGGATTAGGATAATAGTGTTGAACTCGTATCGAGGTTCTGAGTGTGCACTTCGTTTAATCAAGCATCGAAGCATAGAATGTGATCGCTCTGAACTCGTAATACAGTTGGTAGGCCTGCGTAGTTTTGTGTCCATGGATAGTTCCCTCCCACAACGCAATGTAATGAAAGATATTTTGTGTCCAAATACATGCTATTAATGTTTAATGTGATGAGAAATTACCATCATTGATGGTGGTCTATGTTAGAGTGTATAACATATCATGGGGCCTTTAGCATCAACTTAAACTTTTGGTTGAATTGGTTCCTTGACATGGTATCAGAGCGAGCGTGACGAGAGATATTTTGTGAGCTTGAGCCTGGTGAAGCCGAATGTTAAAAAATCTTTTGTTCATATTTTGAGTTCTGTGAGTTTTGTTGGTATCATTATCTTAGTTGCGATCTTGAAGATTTGAATGAACTATATATTCGATTCATATTTAGTTGCAATCTTGAATATCTGAATGAGCTATATATTCGATTCGTATAGAAGTAAAAGAAAAGAAGTGGTTTCTTTTAAGACCTCTGTGATCCTACTAATGTAGTGTATTAGTTTGTACCTATAGTCCGGTGTGGCAATATAAGAGAATTAGTAAGACATAGCAGTTGAGTTTAAACTATATGTAGATCGCTCCTTCAATACTAGGGTCATTGCAGTTGAAATGCAGCGCCTAGTGTTTGCAAATCACCATGAGTTAACGTTGTTCCTGTTTGCCCCATTACTAATTCTTGACATAGCAATGAATAGACGAGTTTAGCAATTAAGTTTTGCTTATTTAGAACAGAATTGAATTCCAAATGCGGGTCACTATTTTAACTAGTATTAATCCTTATTGTGTTGAAAATCCATTAGAAAGTATGATGAATCTATAGTATAATTAATCAATGTTCTTGTATATATGCAGGACTTGCCTCGAACTTTCCCTGGCCATCCTTGGTTGGATACACCAGAGGGTCATGCAGCTCTCCGGCGTGTTCTTGTTGGGTACTCATTTCGTGATTGTTATGTTGGTTACTGTCAGGTGATTGTTGAATCTATTTATGTGGCAAAACTAGTGAATTATCTTCAGTTAGTACTAACACTCATCACAGCGCTTATTCTTTTACTGCTATTTTCTATATTCATCCATTAATTATTGGAAAATAACTCACAAGCGATCCCACATCGGGTTAAAGTGCAGTCAATTCTCCTCTTATGTGGGTCTTTTGTGTACAAACCAATAACAAATTTATCATTGATTTGTTACTTCATGAGGACCTTTCCTTCTTGGGGAATGGGGGTGTGCTCTCTTTTTTGTACCAATTGTTGAATAAAACACATGTCTCTGATGTTCTACTCCCCATGACTGCCTTTGAAATTTTACCCCCTCTGCATCGACTTACCTGGCTTAATATTTTCTCCAGGGTTTAAATTATGTTGCTGCATTATTATTACTCGTAATGAAAACAGAAGAAGATGCGTTTTGGATGCTAGCTGTCCTATTGGAAGATGTTTTAGTTAACGACTGTTACACAAATAACCTCTCGGGATGCCATGTTGAACAGAGAGTTTTCCAGGATTTACTCACCAAGAAGTGTCCTAGGTACTCGTTCAATTCCCCTACAATTTCGATATCCAGTGGTTTCAACTTTTAAATTGCATTCATGATACATCGGAAAAGAATATTGTAGGATAGCTGCTCATTTGGAAGCATTGGAGTTTGACGTCTCCCTTGTTGCCACCGAGTGGTTTTTATGCCTCTTTTCGAAAAGCCTTCCTTCAGAGGTTGGACCAAGAAATTCATTTCTGCTTTCTTTTTAATTATTTCTCTTACTCATAATTGACGATTCTTTTCTGGAGTCTGTTCCCTAGACAACGATGCGGGTGTGGGATATCCTTTTCTATGAGGGAGCTACAGTTTTGTTTCATGTAGCTTTAGCCATATTTAAGGTGATGATCTTTTCTTGTCCTGTTTGTGCTCTTAGCGTCTGTGTGTTCTGAAGTTTTGTTTGAAACATAGAAGTGCTCAGAACAGTATCTTTTTACTTGCAGATGAAAGAGGATGAACTGCTTTTGACGCATCAAGTTGGAGACGTAATAAACATTTTGCAGAAAACGACTCACCACATGTTTGACCCTGATGATCTCTTGACGGTAAGCTGTAGATCTTAACTGAAAATTTTCTTTGCTGAGTGTCATAGCCAATTTTGTCGCAGAAACGTGTTCTGCTTAGAATTAGCCATCATATCCATGGTCAAAAACTATTCTTCCGCTAAAAATGAACTCATCAGTCATCAGCCTGAAGTAGGCTTTGGAATTTTGGCCGAGTTGAATGAAACTGCTTTGTCAATCCGCTTAAAGTAGGTTTAGAAATTTTGACGGAGTTGTATAGAACTGCTTTCTTCAATCTGCTTAAGCTAGGCTTAGAAATTTTTGCCAAGTAACTCAAAAGATTGAGGTTGACTACCTAAACCAATATATCAGGTCCAATTGGTGTCCACATATATTGTTGAACTTAACAAATGAAAATTAATGGAAAATTTTTGTCATATCCATAGTGCAATTATACGGTTTTGATCACGGTCACAGTAGCTATCACAAAATAGATATTGCGATCAATACAGATAAGATCGTGATACGGTGATGCGGCCTTGTTTTTACACTATGCACTATGATATTATCCCTTTGCTTGATGATATGCATATTTATTGTCATTTGCGACTTTGTGAAGGTGGCGTTCGACAAAATTGGTTCGATGACAACCAATACTATATCAAAGCAAAGGAAAAAGCAAGAGCCTGCTGTGATGAAAGAACTTGATCAGAGATTTAGAAGGCTAAACTCCCTTCCTGATGATGATAGTTAAGTTGGTCGATTGTCTTGAGTCGGGTCGTAAAAGGTCAAGCCCAAAATTGCAAATGTGACCAGAAACATTTTTGTGCATGTTATAGCGTTCAATATCAATGTTGTAGTTTATATAATTTGTAAATTAAATTGTAACTTTAACTAATTACATCCCTGAAGAGGGCTGCCTATCATTTGTGCCCCTTTGGCTTGTCTATATGAAGTCTACTTCCTATATAAATCAGACTTCCTTGCATAGTTATAAACAAGCACTACAACATAATTTGCTTTTAGTGGGATATATTTAGCGGCATTTAATTTAAATGTCGCAACTTCAAATTGCTGATAGTATATATAGATGATTTACATTTATTAGATCTTTTACTAGCTTATTAAAAATCACGCAAAAGCCTTTTGCGAAATAGGATCCAGTGACATTTCTCACTATTGACACTATAGACTATAGTAACAATTATATATGCCACTTAAGACCAAATAAATTGCTGCTAAATCACTTTATGGTGAAACTATAAAAAAAAAGAGCAATAACTATTATATTCAAAATATAAATTAATGACATTTTTCAAATATCATTAACTCTAATGTCGAAAAACATAAATTAGATAACCATCAGGAGAGTGGAGAGTGGAGAGCATATAGTACCACATCCTACAGGCTTTTTTAATTGCACAATTTCATCTTTGGGCAAGAAAAATTGCAAATTATTTGTTAGCAATACCACCCCATTCTCATCCAAAATGAATCAATTTAAGTAATTATTATTTGACTGAAAACTTTAAATTTTCGGCACCTTTTATTTTGAAAAATAGTTATTTGTAGTGCCCACAAACCATTATCTTTCTAATATATAAAACAAGTTATAGCTTATATTATACTTGTTTAAATTAATTGATAACTATCATTATAATTATATACAACTCTCCCCTATTCAGCTTAGGTGTCTCATTTCTATTTTGGGTCAAGTCACACTAAATGTCTCATTTCCTTTTTTGGTATGGTTTTTTTACCCTTATGCCCTTAGAAATTCATCATATTCACAATTTTATCCTCAATTATCCTTACTAGTTTCCCTCCCTTATAATTAATCTACCTATTCTTAAAACTAATTAAAACACCCTCCAATAATCATCCTTCCCTTTTTTTAACCCTAAATCCCATCCCACCCATTACCCTTTACTTCGTCATTTTAAGAACCCTAAAATTGATTCTCCCTCTTTGCTTCTTCTACTCGTGTTCTTGAAGAACCCTAGAATTGTTCTTCATCTTCCCTTCATCGAACAACTGTTCTTCTCCCTCTTTTTCTGTTCTTTCGTGTTCTTCTATCTGCTCACATGGAAAACCCAAAGTCACCCCTTAAGAACCCTAACTCGCCTGTGAACTCACCATTGAAGACCAAGAAATTGTCATTCAAGTCACCCCTGAAAAACCCTAACTCGCCTAGTTCTTCAACACTTAGTATCCCCAAATCCCCTTACAAATCGCCTTCTAAGCTTGAGTTTAGGGGTTTTAATGATGGAAACCCTAGATCTGAGTCTTTAAAGTTTGAGGATGTATGTTTCGAGTATTATGATGACTCAACCTCTGTTGAGACTGATCCTAAATGGGGAAGAGAGCTTGACTCTGAAGGTGAGCCCATTTACACACCTAACCCTGATGATTGGACTGATCGTGAATATACTTCCGCTGATGCTGTGTTTTCGAATATTGATTGTGAAGAAGAAGAGTGACTTGATAAGCTTGGTCCTTTTTCAAGTGAGTTTCTGTTCTTGTGGGTGCATGTGGTTTTTGACTAATGATGATTTTGTTTGAGTCGTTTCTTGATGCATTTTTTTACTTGCTCTATGTAATTGTAGAATTTATTTATGTACTTTCGGTTTTTAATTGGCGAAACGATGTAATTTTGGTGTTGTTATGAAAAAATACTCTGACTTTTGGGTGTTAAAATTATCAATTTTAAGATTTGGTTACAAAGTGCTTGAAATTGGTGGTTTCATTAGCTCATTAATTTCTAGAATTAAAAACCCATAATAACACACTCTCTTTCCTACCCTTAGGGGTCCCATTTTAACTCTCCTAGAAATCCGCGAAAAGTCAAATGAGACTTCTATGGTGAATAGGAGGGAGTATTAGTTTTAGATACTTTTTTCATTTATTTATATGTCAAATTGGTACAATATAATTGATAATTTAACAAATACTCCCTCCGTCCCTTATAATTTGCAACATTTTCCATTTTCGTCCGTCCCACTTAAATTGCAACATTTCTATTTTGGACTATGGCCCACCAATTTTAACCATTTATTAACTATCTACCTACCAATTAATTACCCCATTTAATACCTTAATTACTCCCTCCATATTCCCAACTACTCTCTCTCTTTAATAGTAAAACCCAATCTACCATTACCAGTACCACACACCAATTTATTACCGTTGGTACTTGGTACCCATTAATGACCAACTGTTCATCTCCTTCTCCATAAATACTCATTTTCCTACCTTAAACCCTAGTTTTTCTTCAGAAATTTCCGCCCCATCGCTCTCCTCTCTCTCTCTCCTTATTTTCCCTGTAAATGAAGAAGAACCCAGATTAGTTTTTTCATCTTCCTTCGCCTCCTGTTTTTCTTGAGTCAAGATCTGTTCATGAAATTTTTATGAGTTCCATTTTCAAGATTTGTTCTTGAGACAAGTGTTTCTTTTTCTTTTTCATGTATGAGTACTAGTCTTTCTTATGGAACATCTCTGATTTTTAAGGTATGCTTTTTTCACGATTTGTTTCTCTTTCTTTTTCATGGTTAAAGATAATTTTTCCATCCTTAGAATGACTTTTTCAAGATCTCTTTCTTTTTCAAGAATGACTTTCTCTTTCTTTTTCAAGATCTCTAATTTTTAAGGTAAGATTTTTTTCTTCAGATTTTTCGAATTTTTTTTTTTTAGATTTGGTGTTTAGTTCTTGATGCGTTTTTTCTTCTTCAGATTTTTTGAATTTAAGCTAAGATTTGTTTCGAATTTGATGCGTTTTTTTTTTTTATAATTGTTGCATGTTTAGTTATTTGTTCATATTCTAAGTTCTTAGTTCTTCAAGATCTCTAAGTTCTTATTTGTTCAGATTTCTAAGTTCTTATTTGTTCAGATTTCTAAGTTCTTATTTGTTCAGATGGTTATAATTTGTTTGGTTATTCTAAGATGCATTTTTTTTATAATTGTTGCATGTTTAGTACGAATTTAAGCTAAGATGGTTATAATTTGTTCAAATTATGGTTATTTGTTCTTGTTTGTTCAGATTTCTAAGTTCAAATTTGTTTGGTTATTCTAAGTTCAAATAATTTCTAAGTTCAAAATTATGGTTATTTGTTCTTATTTTAGTGTACTTATTTTAGTGTTCAGATTTCGAATTTTTTTTTTTTGTAGATTTAGAGTATTTGCTTTATGTCATTGTATTGTTGTTAGTGTTATGCATTCTGATTTTGTTCTTCATTTGCATTATTATTGATTTCAGAAATGAGTTCTGAAATTACTGATTCTCAATTGGATTTTTATGTCCTTGATTCGCCTGATCGAGAGGCTTGCATGGAATGATTTACGCCTCCACGGCTAACCCAAGATGATGTTTCAAAATTGCTTGAATTAAAAACCACAAAAATCTGTGGTAAAAGAGCTGCTTCATGTTCTCCGGTTAAATATCATGTGAAAACAGAGGTTTACTCGGATGATGATGATGACGAGCCAAAAACTATGTTTGAAATGTGGTATAAAAGGTTTATGCCATTTGCTGCTGCACCATCTAACCGATTTTATTTACACAATGATGAAAGCAATGATACAAAATTTAAAAGTGATGACACTGGAAAATCAATGCTTGAAATCTTAATCCCAGCTTATAAGCCTGATAAATCATCTTTGGCAATGGAATCACAAGATTGTAGTAATATGCATGACTTTGATAAAACACGGGACTTCTCAATTTGAGTATTATTCTTAACCCCCTCAGTTATTTTGATTTAATTTTGTTGATTGGATGCTGGGAATAATGTTTTGTGGTTGATTATGAGTTCCAATGTTATGTATCTTGTTTGTTATGCCCAATGATGATGTGGTTGATTATGAGTTCCCATGTTTTATTTCTTGTTTGTTATGCCCAATGATGAAGGAACTCGTGTCGGATGTTTGCACACTTTGAATATATGATGTGTATGCCCTAGAGAATGCAATCATGGATTACATTGTTAATCTTCCATGGTTTGAGCTTTACTAGTGGTGAACTTTCATACAATTCAATGTGTTGCAATTTTGGTGAAACCTATTACATAAGGGCATTATGTGTTTCCTTTTGATGATGTGTTGTGGTTGATTATGAGTTCCCATGTTTTGTTTCTTGTTTGTTATGCCCAATGATGAAGGAACTCGTATCGGATGTTTGCACACTTTGAATATATGATGTGTATGCCCTAGAGAATGCAATCATGGATTACATTGTTAACCTTCCATGGTTTGAGCTTTACTAGTGGTGAACTTTCATGCAATTCAATGTGTTGCAATTTTGGTGAAACCTGTTACCTGAGGGCATTATGTGTTTAGTTACTTTGATGTTTGCATACATTCATACTGCAAAAGCTTTGATGTTCCTTTACATTCATACTGCAAAAGCTTTGATGTTCCATTACATTCATGCTGCAAAAGCCTAATCATCTTGCTACTTTTTACAATCATATATAAGTACAAAGATAATGTCAAAATGTAGCATTATGATTAGGTTGTACCTACTTGGTTTAATATTAACCTAATGTTAGCCAATTATGAGCAAGTTCCTCTTCAATTTGTTGATTCATTGCATCTTGTTCAACTATCAATGGAATACTTTGCCTTTGTGATTCTTGGAATGATCAATTGTTGCATCTCCATTTTCAAAATATTGTGTGTACACATCCATCGAGTTATACCCATCTTGAATGACTTCATTTGATACATTGACACATGTTGGTAGTGTCCCTGCATTCTCTAACCTTTGTTTTGCCATATGCGGTAGTTGGTAGTTGTTACCTCCTTTAGTCATGATCACTTCATTGATTACAAGTTGGAGCGAAAGGAACACATCGTTGATTTTCTTGGGGTCAAATACCTCATATGCATAGTTCACAGCACTTACCAACTCTGATATGTTTCTTGGACTTTGTTGATGTTGTATTGATTGTATTGCTCTAAAGAAACCAAGATCTAATATATTAAGATCTGGGCTGTTTGGGGGTTGACACTTCAAATGGATATTGAACCCATCTCCATTTGCTGCTTGAATAAAATCTGCATCATTGACTCGCATATGTGGGGGTGCATTATCTTGTTGAATGTATACTATGCCTGTTTGTTCTAGTGGCCACTTTGCTTTGATTTCTGGGATTAATTTGTTGATGAAAATTCTCCTCGTAACTTCTTTGGTGATTCTCTTGACTGGTTTGATTTCTGGAGTTCCTCTAGGCCTATTTGCACTATTTCTAGCTGCTGGTACAATGTCAACTAATGTCCATAACCCTATCTTCCCATCAAATGTGCATTGTCCATCTTCATTAAATCTTGGTCTAGCGGTGGCCACTAAGAACATGACCTTGCAAATGAATCTTTTTGACTTGCATGTTCGTTAAGGCTTGCATTTTCCTGGTGCAAGATAATATTTACCCGTAACTTGACTTAAAAAAACCATTCTCGTCAACGTGTACAATATCGAACATGTCAACGTACTTGTTATCACCATTTGCCCCTTGCACTATGTGTGACAAGCACCATTTCAACCTTTCAAATTTGTTTTGTGTTGTAAGTGTTGGTTTCAAACTATTAGAATGCCTCTTAATTTTACCCCCCTTGACGTATCTGTGTACTCGTGTCTTTGGCACACCTAATGCCGCTGCCAATGATCTTATGTTGCATCTTTTTCTCAATGGAATTGTTAATATTTGATGAACATCAATTTCAATACCAATTCTGCCTTTGTATTTTTTTTTTTTAGTTGCAAATTGTCTCTGTTTTCTAGTGATTGTTTTACTCTTTTCCACAATCTTTGTATTGTTGATCTAGATACCCCATATTCAGCTGCCTTTTTCTTCATGTATCCATGTGGTAAGCTCATATCAGTTGAGCTGTGAATCATATCTGTTGACAATTTTCTTAAATCATCTTCCTTTAAATCTGTCCGTTTTTTCCTCGATGAACATTCTGGAGGAATATTACCATTAGGTAACTCCTCTATGGCCTGTATAATTCCTGTGGTATCTGTGATATGCATATGATCATTTAATACAATTGAAGTTGTATTTTGGTTGTTAAGGATGAATAATGCCCAATGATGAATAATGCTATGAAATGCCCAATGATGAAGGAACTCTTTTAAATATTGTGATGAAAATTTTCAGCCATTTTCAAATCAACATTATGCAGCTCTTGCTTTAATGCAATTGAGGTGGTATTTTGATTGATTTGTTAAGGTTGAATAATTATTGTTTCATGTTTGCTGAATTTAACTGAGGGCTACAATTGAATGTCATTGAATAATTTTCATTAAAATAAACTAAATGTCATTAATTAATGTGCTAACAAATTTAAAGCCTATTATGTGTATGAATACCTGAATTTGCAGATGCTGTTACATCTTAAATGATATTGAAGAAATTTGAAGCCATATTTTGTGATCTTGAAGAAATTTGAATTTGCAGATGCTGTTACTTGAGCAGTTTGTATTGTAGTATTTTCATAATTTTGCAAAGTTGATGTAAATTAATGAAAAATGTAATGTAAATGAAGTGCCTCTAGTATTTTTATTTATGCTAGATTGATGGAGTGTGAAAAATGGCAAAATTGGAGGGAAGTTCAAACAAAATTCCAAACTTGATTCTTGGAAAAGAAAAGGTGGGAAAACTAAAATTTAAGACCCCACATTCAATTAAATTAAACCCATAACAAAGGATTTGATTACAACAATTATTTCTCTCTCTTCCCATTAAACATATCATTAAAATCATAAAAAGACAAAAAAAAGCACACTTTCCAATGTATTCAATAAAATTCACTTCTTTTCTCTTTGTTTCAAAATCAACCGGACAGAGGGAGTATAGTTAGATTTTCAAGGGTCAGAAGAGTGAAGTGGGGTCAAATGACCCCATAGCCTAATATGTGTCTTCGCCTAAACCGCCCCTGCCCTCCTTGAACACTTCTAATCTATATTTATCCCAAAAATCGTTCGAGGAGAACAAAATAGTCAAGTTCTTGTATTTGGAGTATTTAGGACAACTTGTTGTGCTATTTCATTGATGCTAAGACTTACCTTTAGATTTTGCATTGTGATTATATTTCTTGTGTGAAATGTTTATTAGAATTTTTAACATTGTTTTGTAGAAAACTTTTTAGTTTTTTTACAGGTTCGGTTTGCTACCCGCCCATGAACATCTCTAATCAAGTTGAACTCTTGACGTAAGAAGTAAATTCCCGTGGGAAATAATTTCTTGAAATTTATTTTCTTTAGCAATAAACTAATAATTTACTAAGTTGTTTGTTTGACACTAGAAATTTACATTTATTATGAAGAAAAATCTCATGCTTTTTTTGTTTCCGTGAAAAATCTCATGCCAATCTTACTAGATATTTCTTCTAATAACTTTGGTTGTTAAATCCCTATTTGATTTTAAAAATTACAATAAAGTGAAATATTATTTGTAAACGATAAAATAAAATTATATGAATAAACATAAATAAACAATATTATTGCAAGAATGTCAATACACGCAATTGAACAAGTGTTTAGCCGATCGAAGTTTATTATTTGCAGATGAGTGAGGTTGTTGCACATGTGCAACTTCTAAGTGTTCAGATAAAGTATGTTGCTTGCGGATGAGTGATACAAGAAGTGTTTTCGTCTTTGCAGCTAACATTGTTATCTTTTGATGTTGTTGATTGATATCGCTACCATCAATGTTGTGTCCGCAACTTTGGTGTAGCTAGTATACTTGTTACGTCCGCTCATCTGATGTTTTTGTTATTGCTAACATCAAAGCTAATTGCTAACATCTGATCAAGTATTTGCGACAACATTTCCATATGCCTGATCACGCAGCGACGTACCAACAACTCGGGTTTTAATGAGCACGTGAAACCAAACTATGCATCGACATAATTGTGGCGACTGAAGAGTTTAGCAGTATAGCAACATGTTTAAAAAAAGTTTATCAAAATGCAAAATAAAAAACATAAGCACATAAAAGATACAAAACAGAAAAGATGTAACGGAGTTGCATAACTGAACAAAATCAAATTCATAACAGAAGATCAAATAGATAAGCAGCAAAATAATGCAAATTCTTTACAGTTTGTAGAAGAAACTAACTTTAAACAAACGGATAAATAGTCAAATTAACTTCATGTAGAATAAGAAAAATCAATTAAAGTATTAAAACTAATGCATTTCAAATCTTCAGGACTTTGACATTTAAATTCGTTCTTTCAAGCTTTGTCTGCAACTTCATACACACCAAATCAGACTGCAAAAAATCAGAGGTTGAGAATTAGTATCGTATGACGCCTCATCAAAATAATAGATAGCAAATTAAAGTTTTTAAAACCCAACAAATCGTTATGTACAAGATTCTAATAGTAACCTTCATATCAACTCAATACAAGAATTATTAATATGATTTCTTTTCATAACTTTTAGTTATGTATAACCATAGATAGTAAGAGTTAAAATATTAATTTGACAAGTGTAAAAAAGTACACAAATTTTTGTGAGAAATGGTCTTTTTGAAAGACCATTATTAATTGAGTTAACGCTATTAACATGTTATCAATTATCACTTTTTTATTAAATTAAACTTTAATTAGCTATACCTGAAAATCGTCTCTGAAAATGACAATCTCTAACCGACTAGAAAAAGTATAAATGATACCAACAGCAACAATCTCTAACTCTTACGTACAAGATTCTAATAGTAAGCATCAAAGGGCATTGCAAACATTTGATATGCCTTAACTCTTACGAAGGTAATGACGTAACCATCTTAATTCTTATCAACTCAAGTACAGATCTAAGAGGAAAACTCATTATTATCTGTACTCAACCATTTCAATATCAATATTAAACCACATGATGTATCAAAAATTGAAACATGGTTATCGTAAAAGTAAGCACGTATAACAAAAACTCCATATTAATATCCTACAAATGAATATAGTGATATTTTTTAAACAAAATAATACTCAAATGTGCCAAATCTTGCTCAAATTATCTCAAGCTGAAGACTTTCAATTTAAACTTATGTGGGTTTATCATTTTCCTCATTGAAAATAATAATATCTAAAGTTAAAAACTTTTATCTTAAACTTATTGGGGTTTCTCAATGCTTATCCAACTGGTTTTTTAGTTTGAAGGAAAATGAAAATTGAAATTTCAACAAACTTTAAGAAACAATACAATACCCATGTAGTCTTTACCCACATAATATGTCTTAACCTATTGCAATCGAATTTCAGCAAATTTAATCAAAGAATATCACACTACTAATTTAATCAGAAAAAAAAACCGTTGAAACTCACTAGTTCATACAACTCGATCCTTACGGACCGTTTGGTTAGTGGTAATAAATGGTGGTAATGGGAATGATTTATAGTGTAGAATTCCATCAAAAGTTCCATATCATTCCCACGTTAATGAAACTTTGATCACAAAAAAAAAAAAATTGTTTACAAATTTTCACTACCACCTAATACCACATTTTCCAATGGTAATGCATTGAAACGAATTTTATGAAGAAAATGAGATGATTGAAGTTGGACAAGCAAGACCATCAAGGTAACCAAGATATTTTTCAACAAAAATTACACTTGTTTTTCATTCCCATTACCACTGTTTATTACCACCTACCAAACGGGTCGTTAGACCTCCAAAGAGACATAGACGATGCAGACCGAACACAATTTCTTTCCAAAGTGTTTGTCGGGCCTTCTTCCCTACAATGGTAACAACAATATCTAACATACCTCTATATTTAAGTACTGCATCTCCAACAACTTTTTTATATAGGAATTCAACTCACATTAGTGCCATTCGATAAACATTATTCATTATTTCAAACCAATCTACCTCATATGACATTTATAAATTGTATGAATTTTATGTTAATTAATCAAATTAGGTAAAATGACATAAATCAGAACAATTAAAAATAACAAATTAACTTACGATAACGCAACTCGACAAACAATCTCCATTACTTAAAATAATTGTCACTCAAATGAATGGGAGATGGGTTTTCTCCTTATAGATAGAGAAAGTTGACAATAAAGTTAGGAGGAGGAAGCATATGAATGGGAGATGATGTGTTAAGTGTGAAGATGACGTGGTGAATGACAAATCAAATGAGTGGCAAAGCCTCTTTTTATAGTTAAGGGGTTATGCTCTAACCCTCTAAAAGAAGAGATACCAATGAGTCTTCTATGCTAAGAGGGGTGATTTTAAATAATGTTTTTGTTTCCTGAGGCACATTTCACACGACAATGACATTTATTTTTTAATTTTCTAATTTTCTTTTTTTACCCAATCACTTATTAACATGTGTTATATATTTATTGGATTTTATTTTGTGTATGTATTACCTAGAAAACCTACTCAAATGATAATATAAATATATGGCTAATTAAAAAAATAAAAACATCAATAGCTCAGTTTTTTCTCTATAAAATGAACTATAATTTGCATATTTTACATTCACATCAAATTTTATCATTTTCTCTCACTAGATATAATTAGTATAAGTATTTCATATTAAAGCTACTTTCTAATATCTATTTTTTATATTATTTTTATAATAATTATGAATCCAAAATAACAAACCATGAAAATTTTAATTTTTCTAGTTATCCAAACTCTCAAAATAACTCAAATGTCGACACTTTTGATCTAAATATCTTCAATAATCCTCAAGTTCAAGCTGCTTTACAGTGATTTAGACATCAACTGAGACCAATTAATTTAAGTTACAACCATCTAAATCAAAATGTCATACTCTTTACTCCGTTTCAACAATCTTTTAATCAATATCCTTCATCGATCCTCATTTTTGATCATTTAACTCGACAAATGGACATCAACAAATGGAGCAATCCTAAAAAATGTGGCAAGTGCTGGGGTTAGGATTCAAGGCAATCCTCCCTTAGCCAAGCTAAAAGCATTCTTACTTCAGTCTAATTGGAGGGATTCAGTGTAGAGTCAAGGATAATCAGAGTTTCATATAAAGCCTCACGTGTCTAGAAAAGCTAACAGTGTCTGATAGTCACAATGAAGTAAATATACAACCAACTTTAGGACTGCTAGACTGTATCACAAAAGAACCAACTCTAAGCTAAAGCAATAAAAGACGCTATGGGGAAATATCCATGTCTTCAAGATCATCATGAGAGAAGTAAACATCAGTGTCCAATAGTCCTGCTCCTGCACTGTCCATCATCGACGGATTCACAAAACTTGGTAGACTGCTTGTGTTGTCAAAAGCAGCACCATTGCTCGTATTGAAATTCCTAGTAAGTTGGTGCTCACCGAGCTCATGGTTATAATTGTGTTCCGGAATATCATCAAGCATAGCAGGAATGTTTCCATACATATTCATCAAATTGGAAAAGTCACTATAACTATCATGTTGTTCTGGAAGTGGATAGTTCCAAGTAGGCTGCTGAGAAGGCTGAATCTGGCCAGATCTGATGGCTATTTCCCTGTGCTTCAATGTCCATTCAGGGCGACTCCAAAGGTAAAGGGGAGGCGTAATCTTGTTCCATTGTGAAAGTCGATTTTCGTCCGTGCCAATAGATCCGGGAAGATAAAATGACTGACAACAAATCAAACGTACATAATCCACCTTAAAATTTTGGTAAATGAAGCAAATTAGGCAAGAAAAAAAAAAGTATTGATTTCTACACCTCGCCAGCAAGTAAATGTGGATCCTCCCAAATCAAATCATATCTCTTCCAGTCAGTCCTAACATCAAGCCTGCAACAAGAGACTGTTTTTATGACAAAAGATAAAACTATAGGAAAGGAAAATTCAATTATGGGAATATTTACAAGCATACCTGTGTGTTTCTGGTGGGACAATAAGAATGAGAAGTTTTGGTCTGAACTGAAGGGCCTTATTGATGAACTGGTTAGCCAGTGATGCTTTGTATCCAAAAGGAGGATTCAACCCCATGATCTACCCAATATACAAGAATAAAGACCCTAATTAAATGATGAAAAGATAAATATACCATATCAATTTAAAAACCCCAGACTGGAGACTCACCACTCGAGACCCTTCTGGAAGTTCATTTGGATTTACAGTAAACCAATCCCTTTGCTCAAAATTGAAATCATTCTGCATTATGTCGGATAATAATCAGTTAATAGTGACCCACAACAACCAATATTGTTAAATCTCTTCATTTAACTTATGTTAGGATTATGGGTGGCTTATGTTCACCAAGTAATCAAAACATGATTAAGGAAATCAATCATTTTAGTTAGTAAAGATTAGAAGAGGACAATGTATTGCATGTGGTTGGTTTTGTATGAGAATTAATAGTACATGATACTATGTGTAGTGTATTTTGACATGTGAAAAGTGGAAGAGGAAGAAATCAGTCATAGGATTGAGTATAAGAAGCATCGGAGACCGTGGCTAGCATGAAAAAGGAAAAAGGAATCTCGAATTGAGCAAACTGCTGCTCGTTTGACCCAGACTCGGTCGAGCCACAGATCGGGAGCGGATGCTGCACCCTTTCTGTGAACATAAGCTGCCAGCTGATGTCCCATATACTCTTCTCTATAAAACCCACTTGTATGCTAGATTATACGGTGCACCAAAAGTCTCACATTAAAGAACTACTTTCTTGTTTATGTAAATTACTCCGTAATTAGCTCCTCTGTTCACTTAACGCTTATTTTCCATTGTAATTCCTTCAAATTTTGTATTTCTCCTTTAAACACGTTAATATTAATCCTAGGCTATGGTGGATATAGCCCAAGATTGGTGAATAACTTTAGATCTTTGTCTTGATTATTTCTTTATTATTGTCATTCATTACTAGCATATTTGGTTCCTACACTAAGACACAACATACCTTCACTTGAACCTGAATTTGTGATTCTTGAGTGAGGTTTATACCTCCCCTTTCAGCTTAAATACACTATGTCAAATCCTCAACACTGTGACATGGAACACTTCCATGCTTCATTTCGGGCCAAATCAATGACAAGTTTTCACAAAATAAGTCAGACACTAGATATATACCTGACACCGGACAACATAGGCCACAACAAAAAAAATTAGCAATAGGGCCAAAGAACCGTAGAGGATTCATTTTTAATTTCAACCATGAATTGCAATTGAAATGTGTGATAGGGAAGTCACTGAATAGATTATAAGAAGTAAGAACAATATATATATATATATATATATATATATATATATATATATATATATATATATATATATATATATAGGGTCAAGTTCCAGTGAGAACCAAGCTTATATGAGAACCGTAAGAACCAATCTCTCCGATAAAAATGTGTTACTTTTTCACAGAAAAGATGTTACTTTTGGACAAAAATATGTTACTTTTGTTTTTAAAAAAATGTGTTACTTATTAGCAAAAAAGTGTTACTTTCAGAAAAAAATATAAATACAAAGTAACACATTTTTATCGAAAAGTAACACCTTTTTATGTTAAAAGTAACACCTTTTTGTGAGTTTTTTTCAGAATTTTTTTCTTAAAGTAACACATTTTTGTCTAAAAGTATCATCTTTTTTATTAAAAAAAAGTAACACATTTTTGCCTAATAGTAACATGTTTTTAGTAAAAAAAGTAACACATTTTTGCCTTCTTTTACCTTTATTATAGTCTTCATTGTCCGCTTCTTAATCGTTAAATGTAAAAAATTTCAAATCATAATTTCCTTTTAATTTAAAACAATTAACAAAGCACTATAACATATTTAAAACATACTTGAACAGAATTGTTTTTTATAATTTAAAAATGTTTCAAAAACACGTGTTTCCAAGGATAAACCCACTCTTCAATCCTGATTCAAATTGGGCGGACTATATTGCAGACTTTGTATCCATCATTAAGAAACTCAGTCTTAAAATGAAAAGAAGAGTGGGGCTCCTGAAATCATAAAGGCAAAAACCATTACCTAATATCAGATCTATTCATGGAAAGCTTTTCCTATAATATAAATTTTAGCCTTATCAATATCATTTTAAGCATATTTAAACTTACAGCTGAAATCTCCCATTTTTCTTCCTAAAATAAACCCAGGTCACTATATCTCAATCAAATTTTCCAGGTTTCACAAAAAACAACATCACAATTTCCTCGAGATACACCTTCAACGACCAACGTAACCATCATCCTAATTCTATGAATCACAAATGCAAGCCATCACACTTTGTTTCCACAAGTTACCTATCCTAATAATAAAAAGAAAATACTCCTTGGACCTCACCCTTTGGATACAAAAACTTTCCTGCCCCAGGATTCCTCAAAGTCAATTTACTTTAAGGTAAAATTCATAGAATTAGGTACATGGTTACGTTGGTCGTTGAAGGAAAAAAATACTCTTCGGATCCCATTATTTTGGAGGACATCAATGAAAGCAACGAGTGGTTGCTTGGGAGGATGGAAGATGATTCTGATGATGAAGTTGAATTTGTGTTTGGTGATGATGATTTAACATGGGAGCATGTTGCTTCTGGTGCAAATGATCCAAGTTATGTAACTAGAGCTTTAAGGTTGAAGGATATGGCAGGTTCTTCCTCTAGAAGTGATAAAGGAAAAGGGGTTGCATGTAGCACCGCTCCACAATCATCTAAAGTTGTTTTAGTGGATAATAAGGAGGAGGAGGAGGAAGAAAATGATGTTGATGCTTATGAAGATGATGATTTCGATTTAGAATTTTAGTACTTTTTAAATTTGGTCACTCAAAACTCAATTCAATTGTTTGCTTTCTTTATCTTTGTCAGTATTTTGATTTTCTTTTTATTTCTTTTGTTAACTCTAGAGTCTAAACTATTTTATCGAGTTATCGTATGATTTTATGTGTTGAAGTAGTGTTTATCTTACTTATGTTATTTTAATATGAAATTCAAGTTGTTTTTAGTATCAAATATGTTTTAAAATTGATTTTGGAGCTTTTTAGCGAAATTGTGCACCTTGCATACAAAAAGCTTGCGCCTCCGCCTCGCGCCTCGAAAAATCGGACCTTTTGCGTCTCGGTGCACGCCTCTTAAAACTAAGAATTCAAGTGACCCAATATGCACGACACCACAGTAAAGTTAAATGCAAACATGGAAACACATAAAAATATATTTATGCTGACAACAAGAAACGCATAAACAAAAGAAACGACGATATATAGTCAGCCCATTGCTGGCTAAATTTATCAGTGGCTAAACGAAAAAGTAAAAAATACTTCTATATTATTATTGTACGTATAAACTTTTGAACTCTAAAATAAAAGATATTTCTTCATATGAATATACATTTTAGAAATCAACCATCATACAAACCTCTTATTCTGCTCCCCTCTACTTTCATTATCTATAGCTTCGCTCCAACAACACTCCCAAAGAATCATTGAATTTAGGAAACCATTTCAAGATGAGGATCCCATTCATGGCTAACAGTTAAACTCTTACAGAATTTTGCAGCAAAGGTTCTGGGACATAAACATGTGATATATTTGGAAGATCTAAATGATGGCCACAAATTCTAATACAAAGTGTACATTTATTTTTTCCTCCTATACCTAAGAGCAAGATGTAACTCTAAGTACCATAAGCAAACGAGATATTAAATCAAGTTTGATTAAGAGAACTCAAATCAGATAGATTTGGGCATCAATTTTAATTGAAATTTGGTGGATCCTATCCTAAACAATTTCTAAAACAAAAAATAGCTCATATCAAAATCAACCTTGATATATCATAGTCTAGCCCTGAAATTAAATGTGATACTTTTGGGTTAGGCTATTTGTATTAATTTTGCACCTTGTAGATCAAACCCATATTCAGCATTGTTGTGTCTACAGCATTAGAGAATAAGTGTCCAAGTAACTAAGTCTAGAATAATTGCGTCTACAGCATATTATAGTCAAAATACCAACATTATCAATCAAGAATAGATAATCAAAAAATGAGAAAATCAGAATCTACCTTTGCCTGAAAAAGATCATAGTTTTTGAAATGACAATTCTTCCCAATGCTATCCAGCTTTTTTTTCATCAGGCAGCTAAAATCATTAGCACCACAACAAAAGTCCACAATCTGCAATATAATAGGCACAATATCATAGTTAGTTGACGCAACATCAGCAATCCCGAGATGTTAAATATTCTATCGGGACTATAGTACAAAAACAAGATCGGGTCATATCATATCAACTGCATTGTAAAGTTTTCAAATTTATCGAACCTACGTAGTCAAGGTGTAATAAAACCGCACTTTCAAGGGTGTTAAATGGTGACCGAATGCTTTGGTGTTCGAGGGAAAAAAACAATAAAGTAGAAGATACTGAATATCTTTGGTCTTCATGGAGACCAAATCTTAAAACCAAATGCAAGGTTTATAACAGAAAAATATCAAAATATTATGAAGCCCAAAAACAATAGGTCACCATTAAAAACCCTTACCCTATTCAGTCGGCTCACGGAATATCAACTGTGACGGTTTACATAATTTTTGCACTATGTTTAGTCCTTACAAATATTCAATTATCCAAACATGGCATTAACTAGTTTAAGAAATATTATTCAAAGATAATTTCACGTTCACACTAAATAAATACAAGAGTCGCCATAGTTTTTGCAGATTTTCCCATAAAAGATTAGTCCTTAAGGAGTAATGAAAATCATATTACACAAATATAGTAACAGTCGTGATGGTGGTAACGGACACGGTGATGTGGTAACAAGCGTGACACAGTTGTCGTATTGTTGTGTATTGGTCAAAACTCAAAACCATAAAAGATTCCTAAAAACAGCCTAAAACACAGTTATTTTCACTTTTATTATGCATTTAATATCGGTAAAGTAAATTTGAAAACCATTACAACATGCATAATACGATAAGTATACTTGTTTTTGCCCTATGATGAGTGCACAATAATGAGACTCGAAAACATGAGAGATTAAAGAGTTCTTACCGTATCTCCATCTTGGACATACCAATGAAGCCTTTCAACAATCTTGAATACAAATAAAATTGTAAGCTCCATTAAACAGTAAATTACACTTTAAAACATGATGCAACGTTTATACCCTCAAGGAACACAATAGTTTATATTTCATAAAAAGCAATAACATTTAGGTCTAATTTTCTTTTCTTTTTTCTCTGGTGGGGAAATGTTAGATTATCATTTTATTTTATCGAAAATACCATCAACATAGTAGTAAATGGAGTGGTGATTGAAGTAGCCACTAGCTCTACTAGTGAAACTACAGTATACCATCAATTTATCACCTTGCAATTGCATTGGACTTCCTTCAATTGTCTCGACTCTAATTTAGTGAAATTAATTAAAACAAGGAGAATTATATTCTTTTTTGTAAAAGAACTTACCTCTTGAAGTTTTTCCAGTTTCGTAAAGTGTCGTCCATAGGATGAGTATGCCATGCCATGTAAGAATGGTGCAAGAAAAATGTCAAGCTTTTTCTGAAAAAAATATAACCACATTAAACACACCAAGTATCATGAAGTACTTCAAAATGATAAGAAAATAAAAAAAAATAAAAAAAAATACAGAGCAGGCACCTTCATATGTATATTTAAAGTTATTCAAAAAAAGCAAAGATATAATTTAATAAAATTAGTATGAAGAAAACCATAACAATCAAAAATCATTTAGGAAGGAGTTGAGCATAAAAGTTTTTTGAAAAATTCATAGAGATCCAAGTAGGAGCATGAACTTTTTCCATATTACTCCCTTCTCAAGTCCAAACATCCAAACATCAATGGTACCAACTACTTATATCAAACACATGCATGATCTTACAAGATCTTCCAATCATTCCCCGTTGATCATTTTATAAGTCGTACAATTACTCTACTTAGAGATGTTTGGAATACTCAAACCTACTGATCTTTTAGTATACACTAATCCCAATAAGTTGATAACAATTATAAGCCAATTTAACTTATGTATCCAAAAAAGAAGGTAAGAACATACAAAGGTTATATGGCATAACAAACATTTGAGTTTCTTTATAATAGGCTTCATAGCAGTTAGATGCAGAGGTAAAGACAATGGTGCAAAAAATCAAGATGTCATAAAAATAATACCATATTATTATATGCAATTGAAACAAATATGGACAACACATTTATTACCCATATTATTTCCCAAAATCACCGAAATTGGTATTTTATGAGGCACCAACAGCCCACATAAGTTTAGCTTTTCAGTTGCACAAATAAGTTTACTTAATGAAATTTTTTATACTTCTGCAATCCCCAAACAATAAAAGAAAATGTCCAAATGAAAAGTATTGAATATATGAACTGACTTGAGCCCTTGCAACTAATTTATTGACATGTTATGATATATGATGCGCCATGGCTATATAGAAATGAGAACACACTGTATTCAGGACCTTCCACATTGGAATCTGTTGAAGCATCTCTACACTACAAACAGCCTTTGCATCTTCAACCGTGCCACCGTTATTAAGCATCTGCAAGGCTGTTTGAACAGCCTTCCAATGATGAAAAGAGTCAAAAACTAGCAAAGCGTAATTACTCAATTCAACTTTGTGGCTTGTAAACAACAAACAACTTAGCATACGCGAAAAATACCTTGACTGCAACCTCAACTTTAACCTTCGTCAAACTCTTATCTAAAGTACTTTGAGAAGTCTTGTACACAGAAGGAACAACTTGTTGCTTCTTAAACTCATCCACATTAAAATCAGAGTTGACTTTTTCAATAAGAGCATTTATCCTACAGAAGATCGATCATGAATTTGTTTTTGGTACCATAAAGAAAAGCATAACATCACATAGACAAAAACCTTTCACCTTCTTTCCATATTTATGTCGACAGGAGAATTTGTGCAGCGTTGTTTTGCTATTAGAGGCTTAGCTGATTGAACAACTTTTAGTTTCTTGCAAGAATGATCAGGATAGTGTTGCAGTGCTTTTGATTTCTTGTATTTTTCAGAATCAAACCTACTCTTCTCAGATGATTTTCTAATAGTATTTTTAATGCCCAAAGCAAGCGGCTTTCGACAAAGATTGACATGATCCTTGCGCGAGGAGGCCATGCTACTAAATTTTCCAATTTGGGCATTACAACTAGGGTTACTAGATGCTTTTCCAACTTGTGTCGAAATAATCCCTTTAGAACTAGAATGTGATTTATCAGCTCGTAGTACAGCTTTCCGTTCAACAATTGCAGGTACAGGATTCAAGTTTTGTTTCTTCGGATGGACATTCACTCTATTCAATTGTTGGTCTAAAACACGTTCTCGTACATTAGAAGTGTCGGGAAAAAGTATATGGTTCCTTAGTGGTGTTCCAAGGTGAGGATCGATTTCATGGTCCCTATTAAAAATTAAGAGAAAATTATAATACAAGCATAGAATAAGAACCACATGTTATGGCCTCAATATACACACTGAAATTATCACTAAATAACCTACATGCAAAATATCAAGATACGTTTTTGTAGAAGACCATCCCAAGCTCTTTGCAAGATTCCGTTTCCTCCAAAAGTAATTTCTCTGTAACAATTATAAAAAGTTAAAAATTTCAATGTAGCCTATGTTACTCGGACTCTTCATTTTGCTTCACGTACCTGTGTCCGATCCTTGATACTTAGACATCTTCATTTTAGGCCTAAAATTGTATATTTAGACATATCCAACACTTGGACACGTACGAGTATCCAGCATCAATAACCGAGTCCAAGTAACATAGAATGTAGCATAAAGCAATCATCAAAAGGGATTACCTTGGTAAGCATTTCCTATGATATGATTTAGGGCAACGTCTACAAACTGCAAATTGCAAGTCACTAACTTCTCTATTCTCCGTTTGTTTACAAATATAACACTTATGAGTAGGACAAGTAAAAGATCCTCCTGAAGCTATTTCCTTCTGAAGTTTCTTCAGCAGAATATTATTTTGTGGGTAAAGAGCTTTGGAGACACATTTGGGGTGATAAAACCTGCCACAATTAGCAGCAATACAAGGGAAGACCTGAAAGAAAGGTGTCAAAATAACTAGGTAGTTGAGCTTAAAGAATCCTATGACATAAACAAAGAGAAAATATGTACTTCAATTACAAACTGACGTATACTAGCATGAGCAGCAAGCCAAAAACACAAGCATTCTAAAACTAATATACATCCAACATTTGCTTACCAACAAATATTGAAGTGAGGAAGAGCAGTAGGAAGGCAAAGGGACCACACTAGCTTTTAAATATTCAGAATTAAGATTTCTTTTCCATGTTAGCTAAATTCCCAACTTATTGTCTCTAGAGATTTTTGTCTCAACATTTGGCTAACTTTTGATGCCCACTAAAGAGACTCTAGCCAAAGAAGGGGGTAATGCACCCGTGCACTTGTAATGAAAAAGATATTTTTCAATTAAAGCATATTTGCAAACATATCCAACTTTGCACGGGGAAGAAGCGCACATTATTTAAAAAGTCATTTTGTTAAAATCCAAACCCAAAAAAAACTTAATCTTAGAATTCATTGGGATTAGACATAGGCCAATGAAAGACTTTGGGTATCCAGCAATTCAAAGCGCACTACTAAGAGAGAAACTAGGATAGTTATCAACTTAACTCATAAAACAAGACAAAAGAGCTTAATAATCATGTAGCAATACAGATGTCCCTTATTGAGTTATTTCGAAGCAAACGTTGATTTACAATTCTTTGGTTTCGGATAATAATGAGATATATTTAAAAGGATCATTTAAATTACTTTTTATTTACATGAAGTTGTTGATGATGTTTGCTACCGTGGGCCAAATAAATCATTGGAACAAAAACATGACAATGCACCGGAAAGAGAACAATCTCATAAACACCTTACAAGTTATACCTCTGGACTAGATGACACATTAGACGAGCCCAACTTTCCACATATAAAACATTGATGTTGTTGATATTGACAATTCTTGCAGACAAAATTAGCAATAGCCTACAAACAAAAATCAATTAGAACCCATTCATTTACTATGCAATGTACATATAAAGTCACTAGTGAAAGAATGAAGCATACATCAACTTGTGTTGCTGATAAGCCAAGACTTTCACATAGGCCCTCCCCAGAAGCCAAAGTTGCATGGAAGGACCTCATACACCTTCCTTCACAACTATTAAACGCATGAAATTAGAAGAAAATATATCCAAATGTATTAAAGATTTAAACGAAAACATAGACCTCTAAAGAATGAATATTTATTTTTAACTATCCAAGTACCCAAGTGTATTTTTGTCTCATCAATCTCATCTCACACCGAAGAAGTCGGCAAAGCTTATAACACTTATCATCAAATATAATCTAGCCTCAATTTCATTTATTACCATAGCAAAAATATGATTTTGGTCATAAACGCGGTAATAGTCGCAAAAAGGCTTTTGTGGTCGACGTGCATAGTTTTGCGATTGTATCAACCTATATATTAATTGCGGCAAGCTCAAAAACCTTTCCAATACAATTACAATGTGGAGATACGAGCAAGATATTGTTTTAAGATTATTATCAACCTTAAAGGTTGATGTATCTTTTTTTTTCTATTTATAATCAACTGTAGTAGAATGGCTCATTCAATTATATAAACATATTTATATGAAGTTAAGACATTATTTTTTTAGTTAACGGATCAATATGACATAACCTCTTTATCACTACAAGGGCAATGTTGCATACGTTTTGCCCTCCCAAACCCTCATCAAGGCAAGAGTCGTTTATTACATTGGGATAATACAATATTATGTCATAGGCGATAATTGTTTTGGGTGCCTAAAGCAGCATGGCCAGCATCACTATCATTTAAAAAAAGAGTGCAATTTGTCATAAGTCTTATTGTAGCAAACTATGGTCTTGTTCTCCTCAACTTATTTTTTGAACTTATTGCTTATTCTTATTAAATCACATCAGATCAAACCAGATCAAACCATATCAGATCAGATCGGAAATTTTTAGACCAGATCAGACCCAACCAAGACCAGAACAAACCAGATCAGACGAGACCAAATTAGACTATATCTAATCACGATTACTTATTACTATTATTATTATTATTATTATTATTATTATTATTATTATTATTATTATTATTATTATTATTATTATTATTATTATTGTTGTTGTTGTTGTTGTTGTGGTAGGTGTTAACAATTATTATATCTAATTAATTAATTAATTAATAATAATAATAATAATAATAATAATATTATTATTATTATTATTATTTTTATTATAATAATTAATTAATCACTTACTTACTAAAATAATAATAAATAAATAATAATAAATAAATAATAATTCTAAAAGTAACATTAATATTATTAATATTTGGTTATATTAATTAAATTAAGAATTATAATTAATTAATTACTCCCTTGATTTTCTTCTTCTCCATTACTTTTTGCATGGTTTTCAAAACAAATTTTAAGCCTAAATATCTCTTTATACATATAAAAAATTAAAAAAAGTAATAAAAAAGTATACATTAAGACGAATATAATGAGATCTCACATGGATATATATTAACTTCTAAATATGTCTCAAAAACCTTAATCAAATTGTTCTATCCTTATTGTAAAATATTCAAAACGAGAAAAATATTAGAGAATGGAGGAAGTAATTAATGGATTAATAATAATATATAATTAATTAATATATTTAGTAATAATAACAATAATAACAATAATATAATTATTATTATTATTATTACTATTATTATAATAATAAATAATTGGAAAAACTATCGTGAATAATACAACTTTTTGTTAATTTCCCTACAATAATACAAACTTTTGATTAACCATGAATAACACCAACTTATTTGGTTTTTTCCTAAAATAATACCAACTTTAGTTTATTAACTAATTTACCAATTCTTTTGGTTATATAATTTCCTATAAACGACTTTTAACATATCAAGGATATTCTAGGAAAACACCTCCTAAGTTGGTATTATTCATGGTTGATCAAAAGTTAGTATTATTGTAGGGAAACAAGCAAAAGGTTGCATTATTCCTGATAATGTTTCTTAAATTATTAAATAATAAGAAATAAATAAATAAATAAAATAACATAAACAAAACAATAATAAAAAAAAATAATAACCCTAAGTAGTAATAATAATAACAATAATATCTTTCGATGTCAAAATAATAATAATAATAATAATAATAATAATAATAATAATAATAATAATAATAATAATATCTTTAACTATTAATCCCTTCGTTCCTTTTTTTTGTCCAATTTAAGTATTTCCGCTTAATGAGAGAGAAATTTAAATTTGATTTTTGAAGAATATATTCAAGACAAAATATATTCATGTGGGATATTGTTAAATTCCGATTTGATGGAATTTTAATATATAATTTTTACAATTTTTTATAATGCGTACTACGAGATATCGAGGCTCAAATTTTGGTTTGAAACACTTGAAAAAGTAAAGTGGACAAACAAAAAGGAATGGAAGGAGTATTATTTATAATTAACAAAAGTATTACAATAACATTAACCATATGAAACTAAATAAGATCAGATCAGATCAGATCAGATCAAACCAAACCAGAGCAAACCAGAAAGATTCAAATCAAATCAAACTCAATTAGATTAGATCAGACCAATCAGCCCAAATCAGATCAAATCAAAACTTAATAAATTCATATCAAATCAAATCTGATGAAGAGAACATGCCCTAACTACATCACCACCACAAATACAAAAAAAATTAAGAGGCAATATGCAATTGATATAAAAAAAAAAAGTGAGTATGCAAAACAGAGCAAAGTACCATAAAATATCACCGCCATTATCACAAATTGAGCAACAAGTATCAAAGAGATCATCCCCATCATTAACTGAATCATTTAGTTCACAAGGTTTATCCACAAATTCATTGACTATAAATTTTGTTGACCTCTGACTCTGTAATCCTTCCTATTCAAAAAAAATAAATGTTATTTTTATCCATTACATAATTAGAAACATAATTAGAATCTACAATGATACTAACCATTGGAAGCACTTTCCCCTTTGTAGACTTTTCTATTAGAATGCCAAGTATAATCTGCCATAAAAAACGATTATGCCAACAATAGAGAATTATCACTTAAAAAGTAAATAAGGGACAACCAATTCTTTCATGTCCTAAAACTCTTAGCAAGTAGAATAACAAGTTCATAATCAAAAATAAAAAAGATCCAACAAAAATCCACAATGCCTCATATATGTTTATTTACATAAAAGCAAAAACTGTTGACTTAGGAAACCTTAATCTCCTCAAGAATTCATATAATTCAAATATATATAGTTGTAACTTAAAAATGTCTTAATAATGTCTCACAAAGTTATAATGTCATCTCAGTTTTATAGAGTAAAAATAAATTAACACTAGATAAGGTTAAAATAATCAATACATAGACATAGATATAACGCTAAAATGAACAACTTTCTCTCATGACATTCAAGAGAGCCTTATAATCAGTTATATACTATAAATTCTTCCAGGATTCCACACATATTTCATTATTATCCAATTTACACATACATATTGCTTACATAAACTAGGTTACGCAAATTGATAATGATTGACTTGTAAGTATAATGGGGTTGGATGAATTGCCAAATACTACCGCATACTTGGCCAATCTAAGAAATAGAAATCATAACAAAGGGCTTGTTTTCCAATTAAAAAATCTAGTTGTTAGTTATATCAGGTGGTTGCATAATGCAATTGTTTCAATTATGGTAATAAAATTAATACCAAGATATCGTTTTAAAAGTAATGAACCTGCCAAATTTAGTTGTTAGCACTACTTTCACCAACATTACTATTTAAAATTATAGTTTTTACACTTAAAAGCGTTCATAATGAACCTGCGAGGAATTCTAGTCTAATGGAAGGAATGAATTTTCAAATGAAAATTACCTCAGAATTCAAAAGCGTTATGTCACGTTCAGCAGCCTTTCTAATCAATGAAATATGACTCATACAGTCAACTTCAGAGGGGGCAATCTCAAATGTGCTGCAATATTTGCAAGCAAGTATAACTTCTTAAAAGTACAGTAACTATTATAATTTACAAAGAAAAAAAAAAAAAAAAAACACTAAATGTACTACATAGCAAATAACCAACTAAGAATATCCAATGTATAATTGTAAACTAATACTTTCTGAACCCATTTTACCATAAGAATACTACCTTTAACTAAATTCACAAAATCACCACTAGCAAAACATTCCCACATAAAAGTTTAGACCCTTGGAAATTCAAACTAAAACACGAATTACGCCATTGAAATTCTACTTAAGGTAGAAATTATCTAGCAAATAGGTTCAAAATGTAGCAATTTGAAAAAACTAAAAAGATTTAAAAAGCTACAAGCAGCAAACGACCTATAATGGCAAGCGCAAAGCAATAAATTGACAATAATTAGTACTTTAGTAGTATTATTGCCAATTCTCATGTTTAAAAAATTTAAAACTACTTAATAGTACCAAAGATGTAAAACAAACCTAAATACTCTTGACAAGTGAATCCACATAGAGTTTTTTGTTGCTATTGGATTATGTTTGACAAAATGAAGGCATTGGATTGTGATTAATATTGATCTAATCATAGCCTCAAAAACCTTTCTAGGCTTCAAAAGCTTAACCCAATGGTTATCCTTGCACAGCACCAAAATCTCAGGTTGTACACAGGAAATCTCAAACCTCCAAGCTACAACTTGTTTATAAATCTTTTGAAGGCCATCATCACAAGTACCGGATAAAAATATCTTAAGGTTTACATCATCCAAATAGTCGTCCTTGTGCCATAGAAGGGGTAAATATGCAAATGAAACATAATGGTCCTCCTGATTAATGAACTCATAATCACTGACAACATCAGGAAGAACCTCACCCTCCTCATCTGAAGATTCCATCTACTTGTTCACTGATAACTGCACAAACATTTGTTGAATTGAATAAGTTGTTTTGTTAACAAGCAAGAGAAAGATTGAGATAATAGCACAAAAAACCATAGCTAGTAACCTCCAAATCATATTTTTAAGCTTATGATCAAACAAAATCATTCTCTATTAGAAGTATGAAATGCTTTCTCAAATCATTACAAAATTATGATTAAAAAAAGAGTGACTCAAGGCGCTCAAGCTTAACACTCACTTGTGACAATCCCTTGGATGCCCTAGGCAAGCCATCTAGAAAAGGCACATTAAGGCATAAAAATGAACTGAGGCTCAAAAAGGCCCATTAAAGCGCACAAAAGTAGGCATTGTGGTGTACCCATGGCGCACATTTTATTATTTCAATGTTATTTGCATATGGAATCTTTTATTTTACGAATTGTGCCTCACTTTGATGAGACGCGCACCTCATGCTTGCGCTTTCCGCCTAGTTTCTACATCCTTTTGTCATCATAATGCACCTTAAACCTTTTTAAACACTGCGAAAAATGTCAATCTTTCTTTAACACGAAGGAAACGCGACTGTTTTACTACAGATGTTCTCAATCAATGTTTTTACTTCACCACTTAATTGCCATATTTCAGTATATAGTTCCATATTAATCAAATATTTCCAATTGAACAAACTTCACTTTGCCACTAACATAAACAATGCATGTTTATCTCTTGCTTCAATTTAATGTTGTTGAAACAAGCAAAGCAACTAAGACAAAAATAATGTGATTGGATTTCATTCACGTGAAAGGAAAATTCACATCAAATATTCATATACACAACATAAGCAGGGCCAGCCCTGCTTCAAGGCGTGCCTACACCTAGGGTTGGCCCTGCTTCAAGGCGTGCCTACGCCCAAGACCCCCAAAAATTTTAGTTTTCAATTAATGTTAAGGTTCGAACTTTTCTGTGTATACAATAGTTTAGGAGCACATAAACAATCTTTCGCCCCGGACCCCTGAAAACCTAGGGTCGGCCCTGCATACGTGGAAATATAGTCATTGCACCACAAGCTTGAATATTGCTTGCAAATTTCGTACTTACAAAATGATCACAAATTAACAAAAGTGAAAAAAATGCAACTCGTATTTTAAAAGCACGTCCGAGGCGCACCTAGACGTGAGGCGCTAAGAGGCAAACACTGAAACGCCTCGTTGAGTCTAGATAAAGTGCTATACAAGAGGCTCTTCAAAGTGTGCCACAAAACATTGCAAGTATCAAGAACCACTATTACTTTCATAACCTTTGTCTATGTTTTAATTTTTATTTATTTTGCAAACTCAAGACTATGTTATCAATTTATCATATGACTTTATATACTAAAGTTATGTTGATCTTACTTATATATTATTATAATATAAATTTCATGTTGTTTCAAGTGTTATATACGTTTTAAAATTGACTTAGCGACTCAAATGCTAAAAGTCCGCACCTGGAATAAAGGACATTTTGCGCCTCATACCTATCAAAACTAAGTATTCAACAAAGCATAACCAAGAACACAAAAATGATAAAACAGGCGGTAGATTAAGATTGCAAATGCAGAAAATTATAAACTAGCAAGCATGAAAATTTTAGGAAGAATTAGAACTCAAAAATACCCCCGAAAAAAAAGAATTCAATTTTCAAATCATTGCACCACGATCGTGTCATGTGAAAATTGCTTACAGATGTGAGATGTCGTACGTACCAAAAAAAACTCAACGAAAAATCAACAAATATCACAGATACTTTAAACAAAGCAAATTCAAACAGAACCAGAAAAAATAAAAGCAGAGAAGAAAAGCACTTCATACATGATCATAAACACAAAAACCACGCAACAGACTGTAGATTAACACTTTCAAATACAGAAAATTATGAGTTAGTAAGCATGAAAAATTTAGGAAAATTTAAAACTAAGAATACTCCAAACAAGAAGAATTCAAATGAAAAACAAAGTAAAAAATAGTATGAAAATCTTACAGAAGTTGGTTGAAGCAGTAACAATGGCGGAAAAACTGAATAGAGGAAAGAGAAAGTTATGAACCCTAGAAAAGAAGAAGTTGAAGGAACAGAAAGAGAAAGTGTGATTATATTTCCGGAAATGCAGTGAACGAGGGAGGGAAGTGGGAGAGGTAGTGCAGCAGTTGCAAGTTTTGCAGGTTTTTTTGATTTTGCTATTTGCAATAGTAAGTAGGAGTAAATAAAGTAAATAAAGTAAATATTTGCCAGTTTTAGAGTCTAGACGTCTGTAGTAATATGGCAGGCTCGAATCAAAAAAATATTGCAATTCAAACAAGTAAACGATTTTCATCCGTTGATTCTTTTCTTGTTTGATCCAAACCGTTGAAATGCATTCTCTAGTAATAATCCTTTAGTACAGTGTATCTTTCTATCCAGGAAAATGCATATTTCTTGTGCTTTGACGAGTTCCCCCTCCCCATTTATTTTATAGAACACGTGCTAATATTCAGTTTTAATGAAATGTTAATGATAATATTTTTTTAAGAAAAATTCACGTGATAATATCTAATTTATGCACTATTGAATTGTCATAGTGTTTTCCGTTAAGTTCTTGTTAAATTTCGTTTAATTCATCATTTTGTAAGTTTTTTCCACATGTTAACATCCAGTTTTTATTTAATTCATCATTTAAACGTTTAATTCATCATTTTAATGTTTAATTCACCGTTTAATTCATTACTGTTTATAAATGTTTAATAGTTTATGAAAAAAATAATAAGAACCTACTTAATTATAGGTCTACTAGTATAAAACTCGTGCAATGCACGGATTTTTAAATACGTTAATTATAGGTCTACTAGTATAAAACTCGTGCAATGCACGGATTTTTAAATACGTTAATATTTTAATAGTAAAATTTTAGACTAATACAAATATTATATGAAGGTGGGTAATAAGTATGTACACATATATATTGTAATTAAAAAAATTAAATATAAAGAAATTCAAAATACGTTGTTAATCAAAAGTTTATGGATTTTAAAACACATCAATAATATATACTACATTCTCAGTTTGATGACATATTTCAACATCTTTGTCACATATGAGAATTCTTCATCTTTTCCTTCTAGTCACTCTAAAAAGGCGACGTAAAATTGTTCATGACTAAAAACCGGCTAAGGTAGAAGTAGACCAATATGGGATACTGTTTGTCCTTGACTTTTATTAATAGTCAAATATTCCATGTTCTCATCTCACTATGAATTTCTTGAATGTAATTAAACTTATGGTTATTCTATCAAATATCATTAACCAACAATAAAAATTCATAGAAGAGAAATAATATGGTAAACAATTAAATGGTCATGTGGGTTATATTGTAATTTCAGCCATAAAAGTGTTTATACATTTTTATTTTCATAAAAGAATAATTAAATTACAAAAAAACTAACAATATTTTTAGTTTATTGATTTTTATGGCATTATATTTGGTAACTAAGATAGTTTGATTGCTTACACATTGATTGATGTTAGTTGATTTTTATGCATTAATTTATTTGTTTCCATAATTATCATCTGATTCAATATTTTTTTACACTTTTCCTAAATTCAAAATTGTTACTATGTATGGTAATCTAACAATTTAAATGACTAAATTTACTGATCAATTAATGAATATATGTTATTTAAGTTTTTAAAATTTATTGCTGGAAAAAAAGGACAATTATGTAATTCTAATAATTTAATGTGTTGCAGTATAATTGTAATGAAAGTAATTTTATTTGCAATATAATTTTCTACTAATGTATTTTCATTTTTATCTATTACCTACCTTCATATAATATTTGTATTAGTCTAGAATTTCATTAATTGAGAATTGATTTATTGCATTCATTAATGAAAAATTTATACATTAAATTTTCATTAATTGATCATAAAAATTATCTATTATTGGTGGGTAATAGATAAATCATAAATTCAAAATTGTTATTATGTATAGTAGCCTATAATATTGATGTGTTTCAAAACCTATAAACTTTTGATTAACAATTTATACATAAATTCATTAATTGATCATTAAAATTATGATTTATTGCATTTATTAATGTACAAATTTTTCCAAAAATGCAAACGACTAAATATGGAAAGTCAAAAAAATGTAAATAAATCAATTCCATTAATTGCATCCAATGAAAAAAAGACAAATGTCATGCTCACATTCAACTTGCCTTTTTCTAAAATACATTGTTATTAATAGATTGTATGATTTGCAAAAACCTACCTTATGTATTTTTTTTTTATTTTTTTATTTTTTGCAAAAAATACTTAATCTGATGTATTTCTCTGCAAATGACTATCACTTAACGGAAAACGTTAGTTGACCGTTAAGTTTGAGGGTTTGACCATTTTGAAAGGTTAAGTTGGCTACGTGGCAGTATCTCATTAGTCCTCGTATGTTTAAATATTTTAAAATTAAAACACATAAATTAACAAAATAAAAATAAAAGATATTTGATGTCATTTTTATCTATTATAACGATTTTTTTTTCAAAAAGCGGACGTTGCAATTACCCTTATGGGTTAACTCTTTCGAAAATCCGATCGAAACAACTACTTATTTACCTATTTTTCGATATGTAAACCGAAAACGATATTTGACGTCATTATTACCCATCATAACGTTTTTTTATAAAACGGATGTCGCGATTACACTTATGGGATAACTGCTTCAAAAATCGATCGAAACAAGTACTTATTTGAAAGAGTACTTGTTTCGATTGGTGAATTAAAACGTTAAAATTATTTTTCAAAAAAATTATTATTTAACATTTATAATTTTTCCATAAAAGTAATAAAATTTATGGGCGTTGATAAATTAAACGGTGAATTAAACATAAAAATGGTGAATTAAATGTTAAAATGATGAATTAAATAAAAATGGGATGCTACCATATGGAAAAAACTTACAAAATGATTAATTAAACAGAATTTAACAAGAACTTAACGGAAAATGCTATGGCAATTAGATAGTGCATAAATTGGATGTTACTATGTGGAATTTTCTTTAAAAAGTGTTACTACTAGCATTTCATTAAAACTGGATGCTACCATGTGAAATTTCTTTTTATTTTAATCGTTTATTTTACTTTGGAATTTTACATAAATTCTTATACGAGACAGTTATACGGTGTGACGTGTGAGCATTTTCATTGGTTGGCCTAATATACATTTATTTTTAAAATGATACTTCCTCCGTTCCTTTTTGTTTTTCCACCTTACTAAAACGGGTAGTTCCATAAGTTTTTCCACTATAGAATACTTTCTATATTTCGAAAGTTTTTATCCCACTTTTACCCCTTAAAACCCCACTTTTCTTACTTCATACTACTATTTAATTATTTTCTCTCTCATACTTCCAATCATGGTTATCAAAATCGCGATCTGGATCGTAGGATCGTACGATCCTACGACCCAGATTGGTGCCAGCGACTAGAATCGCGAATAGGATCGAAATCAGTCAGAATCGCGCATAGGATCGGTAGGATCGGTGGGATTGGTGGTGGGATCGGTCAGAATCGTGTAGAATCGTGGGTAGGATCGTTAGGATCATCTAGGATCGTTTGTAGGATCGTAGAATCAGTCAAAACTACAAATTAAAATTTTTTTTGCTAGTGTCTTTGTTCTTTTTTCCTTACAATGGTTTATTAATATATCCTTGTGTGTATGTGCTTTAAAATATATTATGTGTAGTGCATATCTTTTATATAGATTCCCATTTCATTAAGAATAGAGAAAAAAACGACATTAAAAAAGTAAGATATGTATGTATTTTATAATTAAAGAAAAATCTTAAGAAAATGTATGAGTTTTAAGAAAATTAAGGCAAAACAATAAACATAGACATAATATAACTTGTTAATTCTGCAAATTTGTAGGATCGTCCGATCCTACAATCCAATCCTACGATCCGATCTCGCAAGTTGATTTCGATCCTACGTAGAATTCCGATCCCGACAACGTTGCTTCCAATACAATCATTACATTACACTGTTATTTAATTATTTTTTCTCTCATACTTCCAATACAATCATTATTTCCCACTACTATATAATTAAAATAATATCCACTACCACCAAAAATTCTATTTTTCTTAACTTTGGTGAAAAACCGAAATAGGAACATCAAAAAGGAACGGAGGGAGTAACTTTTTATAGTTTTAAAGTTATGATTTGAAGCATAGATTAAAGTAATCACTTATAATTTCAAAGTAATCACTTAAAGAAATGAACTTATTTATATGGACTCGTTTTATGGTGAGCTGGTCTCATATAAGATGGGTTGTTATATTTATATTTATAGTTAAGTTATGTTTTTAACATTTTAATTTATTTTTATTCATTTATTTTCTTTAATTTTTCTCTTTAATAAAAAAATTTTTAATGTTCACAATTTTTAAAATTTTTGTATTATTTTATCTTATATATTAATCTTATGAGTACATTATAAGAAAAATTCTACAATTTTTCTGTATTCTGCAAAATTTATCATATTCTTTTTTTGTTTGTTTTACTATACTTATATATTTCAGAATTTTTCATCCAAAAAATTTATTTATATTTTAGTTTTCTTGGATCATATAAAGTATCTATTCAATTTTCTTTATTGGTTCTTTAAAAATATTTTTTAATTAATACTTCCAATATCCCAATAATAATTGTCTTATTGACAATTGGTGAGAAATTTTTTTTTTAAAAAAGTAAAATGATATTTTAACAGAAAGTGAGAGAAATATATAATTATAAAATTAAAAGATACGTTAAATGTGTCAATGAAAGTCAAAAATAACTATAAAACATAGTTTATAAGACAAAATAAAAAGAAAATAAGGCAAATTTTATGCTAGAATTAGAATATTACTAGCTTTTTTTAAAAAAAAGCTTAAATAAGTACTTCTATGGAATCTTTTCCCTAACTAATGTTAATTGGGAAATAATTTTCACCTTACATCAATGGGAAACATAATTCCCATGCTACCATCAATGTATGGATCTATTATTTTATTCTGCCAATGCAAACTAAACCTCTATCTGAGATAGGATTTATAGGTTTAGCCTAACTTATTTTCTTTTTTGGTTTTTATTTTTATTAATGATAAAACTGTCATTTGAGCTAGCGTTTTTGTTTGGCTAATTTTCTTCTTTTTTTTGGTTTTGCTTGAAAACCTTTTTTAAATTTCTTGCCTAAAAGCTAACCACTATCTAAGAAAGTGGTTTTCTAATAATACACTTTTTTGTGACAGGGAAAACCGCCATCTTGTCATAATACAATTTTTTTTCCATGATTTTTTGAAAAATATTGCCTGAAAGCTAACTGCCATCTGAGAAAGCTATTTTAATTTAATGTTCACATATATAAGGTGCAAATGAGAGGAGTCATCCATTCCATTATCAATGGTAGTAAGCACATTCAATGAATCTCCTTCAAGCAGTAGCAGCTTTACAAACCTCAACTAAGCACCTTGCTTTGATGCTTTCACTCTACAAACACCACCAACATAACAATACTTAACCCACATCATCAAAAATGACTACACCAAGACCACGATCCGAACCAGGCGCAACATTTGCATCAAAGTTCACTTTAAACCCACGCATCAAAGGAGTCCAAGACTAATAATATGTCTAACACGGGGCTGGTGTGGCACCGACATTTTAGCTGAGTACTCATTGTAGTAGGACACCAATTTGTTAAAACTAGCAGCCATAGCCATCAGACCCCATTAGTACCATCTAAGATATGTTTGTTACGGTGAAACCATACAGCCCATAATATGGCACAAATAAATGGAGCTTAATTTATCCGTCGACTCATAGATATGGATCCAGCTAAGCAAATCAGATAAAGAGGACTTGTTAGCATCGGTCAGCAGTCAACAAGCCATATGCATGGACCGCATTGGAGAAGACATGGGGTAATCTATAAGAGCATGTGTAATGGACTCAATACCATTACTACACCTATCACAAGTTGGAGATAAACACACAATATTTATGATATAACATATCTTTTGTAGCAAGTGAACCTTTACAAGCTCGCCAAAGAAAATGTCGTAGTTTTGGAGGAAACCTTGAGGTTAGAGAGTTTTATTTTCCTTACTTTTCTCTTGTTTTTGTGGTGAGAGTTATAATTTTTATTGGAAGATATATACTTGTATTATGGAAGATGCTTATTATTTTTAGGCAATATTAGGCGAATGAGCATCCAAAATTAGCAACAAGGCTCAAATGCTTCTGGAAATGGCGAATCAATTCTATTCAGTTAAATAGACTATCATTCAGTCGGATGATCAGTTCGTTCGATCAAATGGACCCTAGAATATGCGTGCTCTAATTTGTTCGCAAGTCTTATTTTGTGGGCTATTTTAGGGTTTTTGTTTCCTTTGTTTATACGCTATATATATCCCTTATTTCTGAATGTAACCCTCATATCTACTTTGAGAGACTCCATCTCAACTTAGAACATCAACTATTTATTACTTTCCATTTCATTTATGCCCTAGTTTAGTTTAAGCTTTCTTTATTGCTTTCACTTACATTCAAGCTTTGTATTTTTGGATTCAAATTTTTCTTTCTAATTTGAAGCTTTTGGTTTATGTAAGTTTTATTCATCTTTATTTCTTTTATGCCCTTCAATATTGTCATTTAATGTTATCATTTATTGTTGTTTGATTTCATTGCTTCCTTTATTGTTCTTGCTTCATTCATTGTCTTGTAGAGCAGTTTTTTGTTTCATTTCTCGAGTCTTTTATTGTTTTCTTGCTATCTTCATTCAAGTTGTTTATGCTTGTTTATTTTTTTTTGAAATGAATTTATGCTTGTTTATTGCTTTCCTCTAGTCATTTATAGTATGTGTGAGTAGTTTCTTAGGGGTTTGCATTGGTTTGGTGAAACCCTAGGTTTGGTCTTGTTCTTCGTGTGTTAGGTTAGGGTTTGAGATTGTTGATGATTAATTAGTGGATATTCAATGTGAATCTTGTCCTGCCACTCCTTAAAAGACATAGAGAAATTATAGGTTATTCTTGTGATTTATAGGGTCACAAACTTCCTCTCACCATCCCCGTGTGTGTTTCATTGATTGTTATCACTTCTATTCTCGCTTTATTATTATTCTAGCAGTTTAGTTTAAACACTCTTTCACCCTTTTAACCTCCCCACATCAAGTCCTTTGTTTTGCTAGCCTTGTCCTCGTAGTTCGGTACTCGACTTACCACTACACTAGTTGTAGTTGTATTAGGGTGTTATAAATATTATTTGATTAGGGTTTAGTATTAACAACGTGCAAAAAACCTTTATCACCTTGATTTATCAACCACTCTGTAGACCTTGATTTTGCAATCCTGATATAAATAAATACAATAAGAAATGAAGTTGTTCTTTGCATGAGTTACATAAGCCTACAACAACTAATAACAATACACAAAAGAGGGTCATACTTACTTGTCTTAAGAACTTTTTACATATGCTTTAAGTCGTTACCTTCTTAAGTTTTAGTTTTTGTAATTCATCTAAGTATATGTTAATTTGTAAAAGCAAAACACCGAACTATAGAGTGTTTTGGTTGAGAGTTTAGTGATAAAAGTGTTTTCTCATTAGACTTTATATAGTCTTATAAATTAGGTGATACTTAATAGTGTAAATGTGTTGAGTTATTATTTTTAGTTAGTGTAAGTGTGTTGAGAATTATTATTATTAGCTACTTGGTGAGTGCGTAGGTAGCAGGGATGAGGTTAGGGGTGTTCAAAACTACCCGACCCGCCCGACCCGACCCGTTGACCCGCCGACCCGCCTCATAAATGGCGGGTCAAAAACTAAAAAAAATTCAAAGTTTCGGGTCGGGTCATGGGCCGATAATTTATTGACCTGGGTACCCGTTTGACCTGGATAGCTTATTTTGAATTTTTTCTTTTAGTTTTCAAGGTTTCATCTTGTTTTTTCCTTCTTTTTTTTATTTGTAAATGACGGTCAAAATACCTTTAAAAAAGGTCTTCTACACCGGAAAGTCACCTTGAGCGATTTGGGTCGCGTTTCGTGGTGATTGGGGACGGATATTCACGGATGTTTAATTATAAGTTTTAATATAGTTCATTATAATACTAAACTAAATAACTAGGAGTATAAATCTTTGGCCCATTAAATAAGAAACTATTTTATAATATGTCAAATAATTAGCAGCAACCAGCAAAAAAATAGTTGTATTAGGTGCCCCATTTTTTTGTAAGGTAATATCCCAAGTAATCAATGAGAAAGCTTAGAATGCTCTCTTCTGTAGTATGAGAGTCATTGTTTTGAGTGTCTTAAATGATGCCGATATGGGCTACAGCGCGCAGGCATTCTGCTGCTTTGGTTGCGTACTTGCTTCTTTGTATTTGTAGTGTCTATTTTATGGTTGCTAGAGAGACAGACATTTGAAAAAGCGTTTGAAGTTTCTGAGAGCAGTTACTTAATATTGATTTTCTACCTTCGATTGTCTAATATCTACTCGGAATTCGATCTTAAAAATAATAAATAAATTTGAAAAATCACTAAAAATAATAACGGGGTACCCGGTGTCACGACCCGTTTTATCCGGGTACCCGCTAACCGGGTACCCGCATTAAATGGGCCGGGACACGGGCCGCAAAAATAGGTACCCGGCTTTCCGGGTACCTGTTTAGCCGGGTACCCGGTTATGAACACCCCTAGGTGAGGTGCTGCTAGGATGTTTAGGATAAGGAACTTCTTGTATTTAGTGTGTAACCTATAAGAAAGCCAAATACTACTAAGAAGAATTGAGTTTAGAAATCATATGAGGTGGAGAGAAACTAAAAGTGGAGACACAGATCCTTTTGAGAATTGAACTCCATGTTAACAAGCTTATTTGAATTTAAAGACAAACAAAAATAAGCTAAAACCTAAAAAAAAGTTAACCACCTGCATAGGATACCTAAAGAATCTTGTCAAGAATACTGCAAGACATTTTGCAAAAGTCTACAAGATTCTATTCAACCCCTATTTCTAGAGTATTGTTACTTAAGATTTTTTGAATGATCCTTTCAATTAGTGTTAGAGCACCAGATTAACAATCTTAGTGTCATCATGAATCCTAATTCCTAACGATGGAGTTTTTGCTCATGGAAGATCTTAAATCGTCCTCTAATGTTCACTAAAGGCAACTTCTTATTTACCAAGATATCTAAGTTTGGAAAATTGTCAAAAACTATGGCAATATGCCTATGAAGGCTCAAGGAGACATGGAAGTTGCAAAAAGTTAATGCGAATTATCATTCTTGTTTAGAGTTGGTTGCAAAAATTATCCTGCTTTGAACATGCTATATTGCTCCAGTGCTCCCTTAAGGCCTTAACCCAGATGAATTGAACGAAATCAAAGCTTGTAAAAGTGCAGCTATGAAGAAACAAGTCAAGTTAGTAATACTAACCTAAGCTTTATCATCGACACTATAAATCATTCAAAATGACTCCTAACAAAAGTATCAAGGATATTTTTACAAGGTTTACAAAAATTGCACACATCGAATTCTGTGGAAAGCCGTATTAGATGAAAGTCGTATGTCGGTTTGGAGGGAGATCTTTCATATCTTTCGAGATCCACCCTACAATATGGGGTCAAAAAAGCCAAAATAAGTGATTTTAGCCCTTATAAAAAGAAAAATGATTCTTGAACCCCTTTTACGCTCATGTCATGTCGAGGTATTATAGAAGAAAAAATTGCAAAATCCGATCCAATTTATCGTAATCAATTAGTTAGCACATTGGTTACCTGTATTCTGAAACATGAAAAAAAATCATTGGCTTATCAAATTCTCTATCGAGCCGTGTAAAAGATTCAACAAAAGACAGAAACAAATCCACTATCTGTTTTATGTCAAGCAATACGTGGAGTAACTCCCGATATAGCAGTAAAAGCAGGACGCGTAGGCGGATCAATTCATCAAGTTCCCATTGATTTGAAATAGGATCCACACAAGGAAAAACACTTGACATTCGTTGGTTATTAGGGGCAGCCCGAACACGCCCGGGTCAAAATATGGCTTTCAAATTAAGTTCCGAATTGGAAAACTAATTACACATAGTTCAGATAAAATGATGATAATTGAGTAGTTCTTCCTCTATAAAGAATATGACCTTAAAAGCTAAGATGGGGGAAGTTGCTACAAATAATGAAGAAAGCGACTCAAATGATGAAGCATATCCTCTTGCTCTTATTGCACATGACCTGTCAAGAATCCTGAAAATGAAAAAGCGTTTTATCAACAAAATGAAATACTTGGAAAACACATCACACTATTACAAAGGTAAAAATTTAACCACAATGAAGCATATCCTCTTGCTCTTATTTTTTATTGAAAAATGGATGATTAATTGTGTATCCTAGACTTACAATTTGAAATGGTAGAAAATCAGAATGAATATAATAAAGAAGAAAATTCACATCACATGGACGACCATTGAAACTAATATATTAGTTCATGTAGTCGGCTTCAATCTTTTGGGATTATGAGTCTGACATTATTATTACTAATAAAAAAATAACGCATTCGAGCTTACCCACAAGCAATTGAAATAAATAAAGATTTAAAAATAACCTTTATGCCTAATCTTAAACGAACAAACTTGACCTATCCATATTTTAAACATGTTTTGAAAACTATTATCGATGTCTGCCTATTTTCAAGCCGAATGAGCCAAACCTGACGGGCAACCCACATATGATGAGCTCTACCTCATTATATTTTTAGGAGATTTTTTTTTTTAAGATATTTTTAGGAGCTTTCTTTTTTCTTTTTTCTTTTTTCTTTTTTTTTCTTTTTTTTTTTTTTTTTCACAAAGTGCAAATCGAGCTTTGTCTTCCACGTTCAATATTTTTGATATTTTTGCTAGCTTCCCGGCAAAACTCCGCCATCCACTAAACCTACTCTATAATCTATATCCACCTTGCAAAACCTCTTCAGAACCCCAAAACTGTACAACCCACAAAAACATTCACAAATCACAATAATGTCAAAACCAAGTCTTTTCATCACCGACCTAACCGACATTGACCTAGAACCTCAAGATTTTGGCTCATCTCTCCCTATTAAGAAAGTCCCTTATGGCGACGTTTTTGAGGCGGCTCGTGCCGGAGACGTTGACCGCCTTAGCTATCTACTTGAATCCGGTATCAATGTCAACGCTCGAGATCAGTGGGATTCCGTTGCTCTGTACTATGCTTGTTTAGCTGGTCATCTTGATGCTGCTCGTATGCTCCTTGAAAATGGGGCTATTTGTGATGAACATACCTTTGATGGTGATCGTTGTCATTATGCTGCGCTTAATTTGAAGGTTCGGAAACTTCTTAAGGCGTTTGAGGCTCGACCGCCTCCTCTTGGACCACTTCAGTCCGCTTTGAGGGAGACTTTTCTTGGGTGTTTGGCTAATCGGGCATTCTTAGAGTTTTCTGATAGTCAGGGCCAATTGTCTGGTGAGTGTGTTTTGTTTTTGTTTGGTTTATTCATATGTTTCTGAACTGAATTGTGATTATGTTACTGACTTAGGATTGTTTGTGGGTTTTGGATTTAAGGATTTTTGTGAACTGTTTCTTGTTTAGAGATGCAAGTGGGTTTGTGTTCTTGTTTTTTGTTCCCCACCCCTGTAATTGGAGCTGTAATTTGAAAATAAATAGGTGTCACGTAATAAGGAATTCAATTTTTGGTTATTTTGTGAGAGAACATGATACATATGTTGTAATGGAAGATGTTAACTTTACCCAATGCCATTGCCATGTGGGTGGTTATGTTTATGAGCTTAAGTGACATAGAGATTGATTGCTGGTAGTTGTGAAGTTGGTTGTTTCATTTTCATAGTAATCCATTTGTTCAACCCTTAGTCTCGTAATTGACTTGTAGAGGAAACTAAAGATAAGAGATCATAGGTTCCAATATACGTACATAATTTGATTTTGAAGCATACTTGGAATGAAGCTTTTAGGTTCACTAAATTTAAAAATTAAAACATGGTCACGGAGTTATATATGTTTACGGGTGTACATTATGTACAGATTCCTAATGTAGTTGTTCTGGAGTTTTGCGGAATAATCTCTTGTACTTCTATGATATCACTATGTACAAGTTTTTGTAGAGTTTGCTGTTTGTGATTTGTTTCTTGTTCCAAGTTACTAATATGAAGAGTTCTACTGCTTAGCATGACTTGAGGATGATCTGTTAACCTGTTTTTATTCCCTAAGCAGAATATGCTAGATAGATAGACTTTGAGGGCTCAAATTAGGTCCTTAGTCCAAAATAGAATATTATATCTGCGACATAAAATTTACGATGATTTAGGAGCTATACTAAAAAATATAGCATTCTCTCAGTTGAAGAATTTTGTTGATGCAGAATCCTATCTATAGGATTACGTATGACAAAGGTTTAACCTTTATTGAATTTTATGCTAAGGGGAGGGTTTATGTTTCGAAATTTTGATGAATTGGAGGGAAAACTAGATCTTTTGGGGATGAGAATTTAGGGATAGATTATTTTTGTGGAATTATGGAAGCGCATGGAAAATTATTCGCAACGATCAAAGCCTTGGCTTTAATCTTGTGCCACTTTTGGGTTGTTGTTTTCGCTTCTTGATATTTTTAAGTACCAAAATAATCATTTATTAAGTGGAAATCTAAGAAATGATAGAAAAAGAAGTGTGAAGATCAAAGCTTTGTTAAAGCTTTAGGGTGTGTTTTGATGAAAGGAAACAATGAGAAAAGAAGGGGAGAGATTTGAAAGGATCAAGGATCCCTTATTTGTATAACAAAATGAGAGGAAAAGGATTTTGAGGGGAGATTATATGAATAATATTTGTTTAGGTCTCAATTTCTTTAAATTTGGAAAGATTTAAAGGGAAAAATTTCTTCTCTCTTCCTATTTCTTCGCGAATTTTAAACAAATAAGAGTTACTTTCATTCCATTTCTCTTTCCTTTCTTTCTCTTTCCCCTTTTCCTTCTCCTTCCCACCTTTCCCTTCCCTTTCTTTCTTTTCTTTCCAAAATTTTTATCCAAACATAGAGTCAGTTTTGGCATGAAAATGTAGTATGAGAGTATTTTGTTATATCAATTTTGGAAAGGAAGATGAAACCTTCTGGTTCTTAAAATTTGGGGATAAGGTTTTCTTTTCTTCTTTTTTTTTTTATATGGATGATCTTTGGGTGGATGAGATAAAATTATTTAAGATTATTACTTTGATAAATTTTAGTTTTGTGCACACGGGAGGAAGAGTGGAAGAATGGGTTTTGCTTTGTTTTTTTGTTAGGATAGGCAATTGGGATGGGAAATTAAGAAATGATATATTTGTTGTGATGACAGAAAATAGCACGTGGATTGGTTGAGAAATGATAAGATAGTTGTTGGTTTTTTGATGAATGGTTATGGCGTGTGGTAGAATGATTTTGGGTCAGTTATCCTAACCAAAAATAAAATTACACTTACTTTCTAGTATAATTCAAAGTATATAGTAAAAGTAAATCCACAGAGAAATCGATACCATGGTGTAAAACATGGCCGCATTGTAAAGGTTTTCAAAATAAACAAGTCGATATTTCTTGCATTGTAAAGGTGTAAAAAATCCGCATATCAAGGGATATCTCAGAATTTCGACGGATATTCAAGTGTAATGATAACCGCATCACTCTTGATACGACATCATCGTCCCATTACCGCGATCGCAACAAATACCACGTTTTTACATTGTAATCTGTACTTAGGCGCGTATTTAGTGTAGAGAGTAGTTTACTTAACAATAAGGGGATTGGGATAATTTCAAGGTGCTAATTAAGAAACGAACAATGCACAAAGGCAAAGTTAATAAAAGATTATATCAATGATAGAAGATTTTTGGAGTTCAATTTTTTGGTTTGCACTACTCATCTAAATGTTGTTATGTTTCTACAAACTATTTCAATACTAGTGATTGCCCATTGTGAAGTTAACTTCAATTTATCATCAATTTTAGCTTGATACTATGACTTTTATAGCTATTTAAACCTTACTATTGCTTAATTCACTCAATCACATATTAAATTCAATTTTATAGTAGCTTTTTACACAAGAGAAACAATATGTATAGTAATGTTAAAGCATTAAACATTTACTATGGTGGATTACTCTAATATTCTAATCCTCAATGAATCAACAAATTAAATCAGATTCTAAGTTGCTACCAACATTCAAAACCCAAAACAATAGGCCTTGAATTAGCAATTGATTACCAACGTTCAAAGCCCAAGAACTACAAGTAGTACTCAAGTAATCCAATGCTAAAAACCAAATTAATCAAGCATAAGTGATTACCAACGTTCAAAGGATAAATTATAGAAGACTTGGATCAAATTGGAAAAGCCAATGCCAAATTTACTCCAGAACTTGTGATTAAACTATAATCTCCGTTGATGCAACATAAGGGTTTTTGAGAAAATTTCACAAAATTTGAGAAAAGAGAGATGATTTTGAACATTAACCATTCTCATTTTATTTATAAAGCAAAAAGAAAGACTTAGCTTGATAGGGGTTGATGAGTAAGAGAAGCTAGGACAGGAAAAAAGTGCTCCCTCAACTTGATTACTTTGAAGTAAGTAAACCCAAGTGATGAGGAAAAGTCGAAATGGCGATTTTAAAAATCGGGGCAGCAGTCACGTGCCGGCTGGCTAGTAGTACATAGAAGTAAATAAAGTCCTAATGTACACTTCATTTTAAATGGCCCGTCACATGAACTCATTATTTTCCCAATGTCGTCTCATACCCATAAAAACTTTGTCTTATATCCATTATCAACCATCTCTCCAACAGCTTACAGCCATACACCCATATTGCACAAGCTTCTAAGAAGTTTGATATCCATTAGTACCTTCATTTCCAAGCTTTTTCTCCATTCTATTCTCGTAGTTGTGTTTCTCCTCTACTCTTAAAGACTTTATCTCATATCCTCTGTTCTCCATGAATTGCGGCTTTGTACAAGTCAAGTCAAGTCAAGTCAACTCAAATAAAATCCATTGATAGGGTTTTTGGTGAGGCTGCAGTGTTGAGTGGGTGTATGCTGTTGGAGAGATGGTTGATGTTGGTTTTGGCAATGGTTTAGGGTGCTTGTTTCTTTGATAGTTGAAGATGGCGGTAAGGGTTGGAGATTCACATGCATAATTTTGGGGGTGAGACAAGTTTTTTTAGGTGAGTTGTTTATGTTTCAATTGTGTTTAGTTAGATGATTTGAGGATATAGGTTTTGGGGTGAGGAAGTGTTTATGGGCTTAACCATAGCAAGTTATTCACCTTCCCTTCCTTTATTGAAGGTAAGTAAAAAATATCCATGCTTTATTCCTTTAAATTCACGCATAGAATATTCTTTTTCACCAAAATCTTCCTCACACCATTCACATAGACCCTTTCTCAATTTCCTGTACATCACTTCTACATAAAGTGACTCCAATGACTGGATAACTTTGTGTTCTACTTCTTAGAGTTTCTTTAATGGAGGGACTATGGTTGGATATCGATTGTTGGTATAGTTAAGCTAGTTGTACAAATTTTGTAGTAATCAACATGTTCACCTTCGGTTGATATTCTGTTATTGGGAGAAAAAAGGATAAGGGATCACTGTATGAATTTCTATTACGAGAGAATAATTGAAGATAAATATAGGTTATAGTAAGACCATACTTATCTAAACATGAGAATAATATAGGAAAGAAACTTTTGGTTTTTGATTTCTTGATTATATTCAAAATTGTAAACTTGGTTGTGGATCTATATGAAATGTTTGATGATTAAAGATATAGATGTCAATGCATAATGCGAATACCTTATGCGAAGTTTTGCTGGAAATTTCTTATACGTTTAGGATATACAAGAGCTTAATGAGATCAAGAGTTTTGCAACATAGAAATAGCTCTTTGTTCCAAGGTATTTATTGTGCTGAGTTATTAGCTGAGTTTCTAGAAAATTGGACATTTTCATTCATTTACATGATAGTAGATCACTTGTACCAATTTTTTGTCCCATAAATGTGCATAAGACTTGAGGGAAGGCATTTTAGTAGAGTTAAGATTATTAAAGGTCAGGAAGGTCTGTTATTGTATATCTTATTCCTATCTAGAAGTTGACATCTCCGGCTTTTCTGGGTCAAATTTAATATCTAGTTTGAATATAGGATATTCAATCAACACAATAAAAGCACAATAAAAGTTGCTGTGATGCAGCAACTAGAATTGTCTGCTGTAAGCTTTTTCAGTCTAATAATGTAAAAACTTTATGTCCAAAAGTCTTACATTTGCAACTTAATTTTAAAAGGCTATCGATGTTCATTTTGAAATGAACTAGCTCTGGTAACAACAATGTGTCATGCTATAAAATAATTTTCTGGCAATCAAATACATTTTATAATAGCTTTCTTCTATAGTATTGAAGGCAACATGTGTTTCTTTTGCCTTTAAACACAAGCATACAATGTTGTAGCCAACGGGTGGGAGAGAACGATTTATCACAAATATGAATCCTATATTTGTATACACGCTAAGAAAACTAAAAATTATAAATGGTGAAACAAATGACTAAAATTGATAGACTAACAATTATGGGATATGATTAACAACTTACAGTCTAGGGGCTAGGATAATTAATTTTCCAGTTATCATGCATAACTCAAACAATCATTCTCCATTCAATCCAAAATAGAACATAAAAAAGGTCCCGTACCAAACATATTGTACTAGCAGACCCTAATGTCCTCACAAAATTCATGGTATTGGTTCAATTGTTCGATAATTGTTAGGACTTTATAGTTCAAGACCTCACAAGATTTATGGTATTGGTCAAGTTGCAAGACTAACCTAATATTTTACATTTCAACTTAGCAAATTCCAAATTCCAATTATTGGATGAATTATGGAAATGTATACTACATAGTTAATCGTTCATTCATCTTCCTAGTGATAAAATCTGCACATTAAACATGATAGCAAATGATACATGATACCAAAAATAAAAGATCTTTTAGAGGTCTTCCAGCATTTCCTTTGGTCACTGTGGGAATCTATTGAGGAAGTTGCCGAAGGTTTTAGAGAAGACTGAAGAACGTAGGCTCGTATCATAAGCCAGAATAACACTTAGAGATTGTGCCACTATTTTAATAATAAACATATTTTAGAATCATGGGTTGGCCTAGTGATTTAAGGCTTTCCCTTCCATTCTTGTTATAGGCGTTTGATTCTCATAGTTTGATTTCTCCACCCCCTTTTGCTTGTATGGAACTCTAGCCTTACCCAGAATCACAAAAGCACTATTTTTGTGTCCGCCCCATCAACCATTCTCTTAGTAACAATATTGAAGCGATATTCATAGCTACATGTATTTCCTTTTTTCTTCCTTTCCATTTGGGTGCTTCTGGAACCTGGAGGTTTCATGTTAATCTTTGTTGATGATGTTCAAATTAGCATATATGTCTTGTGTTTAACATTTGGTTTGTGTCTTTGTAGGTTCTTTGATGTTGGAAGGACCCAATTACTGTCACTTTCCTCCAGACGTTGTCTTTTATGTGCATGGTAGGCCTATAGAAGCTCATAGAGTAATTTTAAGTGCTCGTTCTCCATTTTTCAGAAAGAAGTTTGAGACTGATTGGAAGGATAGAAGAGAAGTAAGATTCTCAAAAGAGAAATTATCGTACCCTGCTCTCTACAGCCTCCTTCACTTCTTTTATTCTGACCGGCTTGAAGTTGCAGTGGATGACATGGAAGATTTAATTAGAATTTGTAAAGTCTGTGGATGTGAGGCATTACGAAGAGTAATTGAGAAAGAGCAAGTTCACCAAAGATATGCAGATTACAAAGCTTTGAATGAAATAGACAACTCTCAGAGACGTTTTATACTGCAGGGTTTATCCCTTCCTGAGGAACACCGTCTTCCTGCTTCTTTACATCATACTCTTCAGCTATCAATATCATTGACCAATTCCTCTATGAAACAAGATTTAGATAATCTTGCTGATAAGCTAGGATCTTTACAGATTCATGAACATGTGAATGATCTTGCTGATATATGCATACGTGTTGATGCACGAGTTTTCCGCTGTCATCAAGTGATCCTGGCTTCCAGATCAGAGTATTTTAGAACAAGGATTTCACGCATGGACGATTTTCTCGAGGCAAACAACGACTTGCATGGTGATGCTCTTCCCTGTCTAGAAGAGCATGATTTGAGCCACGAGGCATTTGAGAAAATGATAGAATATATGTATGTGGTTTTCTCTATTCACCTTTTGCAGCCATTTAGCCATTATCATGACAAATGGCTGATTAATTATCTGATTGAATGCGGGCTATAAAATACTTTTTAAACTGCTTGCGATGATTATTTTTGTATTGCATTATACATAAACTGCCACCTTATATTTCTTTTGGGTAGGATTAAAATTCTGCGTTTATAAAAATTCCTGGATTAACCACTCATTTGGGACTGTTGCGTTTGAAGTAATTCTGTAAACATATGGTCCACTTTGTCATTTCTTGCCATCTTCATATTTTTTTCTCTTTGGCGTGTGCTAAATTTGTCATTATTTCTTTGGTCAAGGTACACTGATGGTTTGAAAGATGTGGACCCTCAACAGGTAAACTACTTAAAAATTTACTCGCTCCATTACAATGCAAGTGTATTCACTTCCACAAAAATTTTAAGAAAGTCTAAGCTGATGCATTAAAATTGAAGTTTAGGAATCTTATGAAGCTCAAATAAATATGAACCACAATAGCTTTCTAAATAGGAAAATGGGACACTTGTTATGATATTGCCCTAGATAGATATGAGAGTCTGAGACACTTGCATTGTAATGGAGGGATTTGTATGCTTCTTTTTAGTTGCTTATTAAGTGATCTTTCATGATATCAGGCAGAGGAATTATTTGATGCTGCTTCAAGATATTTATTGTTTCCACTGAAGCGTGCTGTAGCAGATGCTCTACTCCCACACCTAGAATTGGCCTCACCTTCAGATTTATGCCATTGGCTGTTATTAGCTGATATGTAAGTACTTTATTAAGGCATTGCATTTCACAAGGTATATAAAATCCGTGGGATCAAGTTGCAATCCTTGTTACCTTTGCCATTTCTGTTTGCACTCTGCTGTGTTCTGTGGCACATTTGTACACCACACAATCAACGCCGTTACACAATTTAGTACTACATTTTCTTAGTTAAGTAGTTAGCACCAAGTACTGATCAACTTCTTGCTAGCTACCTAGTGTTGAATTTATTATCAATTACATATTAAATGTGCGTACAACCCTAACATCCAAAATGCTTTTAGCATTAGAGAGTAATTCAGATGTTTATATACAACTACAAGAGTCAAGACCATGCATCTTAATTCGTTTAGACAATTTTTAACATATCCCAACACCCTTACATGTGGATTTACACACAGTAAGCAACTTGGAATTTTGAAAAAGGCAACTCTCACAAGATTTACTAAATCACTCACATTCAAGGTACTCATCTCACAAAACCCATAAAGTCGAAGATTGAAAGTTCAAACAAAAAATAATAATAAATGAATTGTAGATTACCAAAAGCACCCTAATGTTACACAAACTCCATCAAAACAAGTTTGTATTCAAGCAAGGGAAAAGTATGAATCAATGAAACAATCAATTATCTCAACACCCTATGGAATAATCATAAACAAGATAGAGAATGGCAATTCAAACGTAACTACCCTAAAGTTCAAACCACTCCATCCTTATTTTATACAACCTCCTCGTGCTATAATAAGTGTGAAATTTTGTTGAAAAGCACCCCCAATCTTAATTGTACATTGTCGCAAATTTTGTACAACAAGCTATGGATGTAACGGGAAACTTGAAAAAGCACGAATCAACCACATTCCCAAGTGTTTGAATGTTATTTAGGCTAAACGTGAAAATAATTTTACCTGAATCTAGCGCTGGTTTCGCCATTGGGTACCATATACCATTATAACCCATTCCCTCAGAGGCCTACACCACATTATTGGTAAAATCACATATTACCATAGAAAATAATATTAGTCCTTTATCATCAAATTGAACTCTAAGAATACTAGTCCTATGATTTTGTTCCTTGTTCATGTTCTGGAAAGTATCTCTGGAGTTGGTTTCATTGGTTTGAAAAACATATTTGGTTTCTTTTCGTAAACCCTTCAATTTGTCACGTAGAACGACATTCGGTTTGGAAGGGGAAACGGGAACACGGAACGCAACCTAGATTCACTTGGGAACGATTGGGTACGAGATACATTATGTATAAAATATATATTTGAAAACAAAAGTCAAAACTAAATTAAAATGATTATTTTACTTTTAAGAAATTTATTTTTAAGTGGTTTTTTTTTAGATTTCTAGGTTTCATCTCGTGTTTTTCTACCTTCTTTTTTCATTTATTTGTAAATGAAGGCCAAAATACCTTTTAAAAAGGTCTTCTAAACCGGAACAACTTGAGCAATTTGGGTCGCGTTTCGTGGTTATTGGGGATGGATGTTCCCAGATTGCGGAACGTGGCTATGTTCCACGTTCCATGTAACTATGGCTCCAATGCTAGAGTCCTCGAGCAATCTCACTTTTTTTTTCTTTATTCCAATTCAAATAAGCATGAAACCATCAACTACCATTTTTTCCCCAACACAAATATTCAAATGACAATTTAATTAACTTATAGCTCAAGGGGAACCGATCATGCCACCACTTGGAGAGTCGTCCATCTCAAATGATGTGCATCAATTATGAATAGGTGCGAGAATCCTTAACTCCGAACTTCCTAGTTCATGTGATTCGGGTTAGGAGACTGAATCTACTAAGCATTATCTAGAGAGTCTGATGTATACAATTTTACCCTCTATAAAGACAAAAAAGTTATTTCCAATTGATCCTTGATAGCAAACATTACATGCAACATCCTTGATTGCAAACATTCAATTGATCGGAATTTCAAGTATAATATCTTGAATCATTTTAGATTCAGTTCTTAAGTACTGTATGATTGATGATTCGATTCGATTTTTATGTACGAGTTATTTTGATTCGATTTGGGTCAGATCATATAGGCTACAACTTTAGTAGCATCACATAAATTAGAAGTGCACTAAAGCATTGTCAATTAGTCTTTATTTTACTCTGTGACCAAAGAAATATAAATCTTTGCCTACATTGATAAGTTTTCATATGATAAGAAATAGAATTAGAGTTGAGAAAGACAAAAAGTTATAACTCATAACCTCCTTAGTTTTAAAGAGCGCAAGGCGCAAATGGGTCTCGAAGCCTAGTCATATGGCGCAAGGCGAAAACACGAGCTTTTCGTAGATAAGGCACCCCTTTAACTCAAAAGCTTATATTGGGTTGTAACTAAGCTTTGGTGTAACTTGATGATATTGGGTTGTAGTTTGCCGAAGAGCTATTATTATGATACTCTTTCTGTTCCTCTAAGATTGAAAAAAGATCTCAGGGCAAACTCATTAGGACCAAGGAAGTATCTGTTTTCTTTGTAAAATTGCTTTTTTATTTTCTGGAAAAATTGTTGGGAATAATCCAACCTATTTCTCATTACCTATCAATAATCCCACCTTTTGATATTTTTGTTAATAATCCAACCTTTGCTATCAATTTGTTGCCAATGGACCCTTTAGATTATGACCTGCTATATCAGGTTATTTTCATCTTTTGTCTTCTTTACAATAATCCAACATATTTCCTATTACCTACCAATAATCCCATCTTTTGAAATTTTTATTAATAATCCAACCTTTGCTTTTAGTTTGCTGCCAATGGAACCTTCAAGAAGTAAATTGAAATTTCTATTATTTCCGAAGCTTATGAACTTCATCATTGCTTTAATAGTAATTTTCTTTATATACATATCCCATCAACATTGTGGATTACAAAATATCATCCAATAAGGATTAAGGCTCCGTGTGTTAGTTAACTAGTTTGCTAAATACAAAATGATTAAATTAGTTGGCTAATTACAAAAGCCTTAGTTAAGTGTTGCCAATTACAAAATGACTAGCAAAATGATTAGTTAACTACACATTCTTTGGTACACTCGAGGTAGATGTTTGCGTTGAATAAATGACCACTTTTTGAGATGTTTGTGAAGACATTGACCTTGCCACCCTGTATGAATGAAGTTTAATAAACTTAATTATTAACATGATTAAGTTTATCAAACTTATCTAATCGTTTTGTAAGCCATTTTGTAATTGGCAAACTTAACTAAGACATTTTGTAATTGGCTAACTAATCAAATCAATTTGTATCTAGCAAACTAGTCAACTAACACATGTAGCCTTAGTCCTTGTATGATATTTTGTAATCTACAATGTTAATGGGAAATGTATGTAAAGAAAATTACTATTAATGCAATGATGTTCATAAGCTTCGGAAATAATAGAAATTTCAATTTACTTCTTGAAGGGTCCATTGGCAGCAAATTGAAAGCAAAGGTTGGATTATTAATAAAAAATTCTAAAGATGGGATTATTAGTAGGTAATGGGAAATAGGTTGGATTATTGTAAAGAAGACAAAAGATGAGAATAACCTGATATAGCAGGTCATAATCTGAAGGGTCTATTGGCAACAAATTGATAGCAAAGGTTGGATTATTAACAAAAATATCAAAAGGTGGGATTATTGGTAGGTAATGGGAAATAAGTTGGATTATTCCCAACAATTTTTCCTTTTTTTTTTCGTTTGGATTTAGATATTTGTTCCCGAATCTTGCAATATATTGCCATTGTTCTTATTGTTTACTGCAAAATCTCTTTCTTTGTTGCTTTAGTCTTCAACATCCATCTCATTTCCTCTAGGGAAACAGACATTTTAGCCATTGGGAGTCAAGAAAGGATACAGGGCAAATCTGTTTTTAGCAGCTGAAATATCCAACATACAACTGCTAGTTCTCAATCTTTGCTTGCTTCATTCTTCTGAGCTTCATTTGTTTGACCTTACGTGTGTGGCTGCTTATGCAGGTACGGTGTCCTTAAAATTAGAGAGTATTGTTTGGATGCAATGGCATGCAACTTTGAGACATTTGCCGATACAAAAGATTTTCGAGCCATGCTTTTGACGCTTCCACCACCATCAGGGGATTCCTCCCTCCGGACCACTGCCCCTAGTGCCCCAGGAGCAGGAGGAAACAATGACCAAGGGAATATTCTTGATGATTTGCGGGAAAAGTGGCTTGAGATTGAAGCCGCTGAGCTGGATAAGAGAGATGAGAGTGCCTTGCTTTTCGACAATCGACTTGAGATGCTAATGCATATTGCAGAACAGGAAAAAGAGACTTTCGATTCCATTGATGAGACTGTAGTTTAGGACCTACGATGATTGTGCGACAGGGAAGCTAATTATAATCGGCTTTGAGAAGCACAAGCTAATACTGTAAATATGTAAACTGATGTCATTGTAAGCAAATGTAGTATATGTTTCACAGGGCTGTCATAGCCTGTGAGTAAGTGCCTGGAATGGGACTTAGTAACTTAAGCTTGTAAAATGACATCATTCTTTTTCTTACAATCCTTTAAAATAAAATCAATTTCACTTTCAGGAGTATCTTTTACACTTTCAGGAGTGAAAGTCCCTGAGCACGCTGGACCTCTTATACTCTAGAAATGGATATGTTATCCTCCTTCAACTTGTAATGTTCCAGATAACGTGTGACCTTCGTATATTATATTATATTTTATTTTGGTTATAAGATTGGCTGGGATAAGGGTCAATGAGAATCGAATTCAAGTCTCGCTTGGGGTATGGATTTGCTACCACTCCGTACATTATATTTTTATTACAAATTCTTTATAAAGACCGTCTCATAGTGAGACATCTTTATATGAAATGACACTATAAAAGTAAATAAAAAATAGATTAGCTTCATCTTACAAAATCAAAATTTTACTTTATGGGTTGTAATTATACAAGAACGGATTGATTTTGTTATGAGATCTTCCATGTATTAGTTTTACTTTGATTGTTTTAATGCTAGTGTAATCAATTTGGTTATATTTGATTATTTAAAGGAAAATTATACATGGTAAGCACTAGGTATAGAGAAATGTGAGTCGTAACCAATCTTATTTTTCATTATACAAAATAGCACCTAGCTTTTGCAAAACTAACTATCGTAACTATATTGCACCAAAAATGTTTATAAACGGTACTAAATATGGAAATTACTATTTTGCCATTGTTTAATTCTCATAAAAATCATCTTCATCTACCTTATTAAAGTCCCTGTATGGTTAGCTTCATCTTCCATTTTACTCCTCCATTCTCATTATGTATCAGTGTGCTTTGATTCACACGGAAATGTAACATCAATCACTGATGAGGCTCAACTCAAAAGCTTTGATAATTCTTCGTTTATATTTAATGCTACTCCATTTGATTTGTATTCGGACTCGAACCATTTGAGAAGACTTGAAAGAAAGAAATTGGGAATGAGCTGCACCACTATTATTTGCAAAAGAAATTGGAAATAAGCAGATTCTCTATTTTTAATCATTCGTTTATGCCTACGAGTAGTACGCTTACGACCAACGGAAACTTCTTCATCCTCACATCCCCCATAAACAGATAACCTTTTTCTTGTTAGTTTGATCATGATGAATACCTCCATTAAAACCAGAGGAAGAAACAAGAGCATCTAAAGAAGAAATGTCATTATGATAATCATTACCATTCAAATCCAGCTGAAAGTTGTTGATCATTTGATCATCAAAAAACTGAAATTCTTGAGTTGTAGGTTTGATGATTTGGGAAGATAATAAAGTAGGAGAAGCCATGGATGATCTGGTTGATGGGTTTTTAGTTTGAAGAAATCTTGAAAAACCATAGCCTTAAAGTGAGAAGTAGAAGTAGAAGTATGATTGTGAATAATGTGATCAGGATTTGGGGTGTTGGGGAGAGAAGTTATGGAGATATATTTCCAAACTTCTTCCATGGTTATTTGGAAGATGAAGCTAACCATTCATGGACTTTAATGACGAAGATGAAGATTACTTATATAAGAATTAAACAAGGGGTCAATAGTAATTTTTAGATTTACCGGTTCTTAAACACTTTTGGTGCAATATAGTTACGGTAGTTAGTTTTGCAAAAGTTAGGTGCTATTTTGTAGAATGAAAAATGAGATTGACTATCACTGACATTTTTCTATATCTGGTGCTTACCATGTAGAATTTCCCTTATTTAAAATTAAAAGTGATCAAATTGCACTTAAAGTAGCTAAGGATGTAAGTCAGTAAGTTAAAACTTAAAACTAATTTAAGTAGTCATTTTAATGTTATGAATGATGATTTTAGGACTATAAGTGATCATTTTAAGCTTGCAAGTAAAGACTATAAGAATGAAGTAAACATTTCGTAACTATAACATAAGTGATCATTTTAAGTTCATTACTGATCATTTTAAGACTATATGTAAGTGAGTGTTAGAGTAGGCTAACGAATGCGGAAGTGTGGCCTAAAGGTGGCACGAAAGGTTAACGACCATGGCTTGAAGGTGTACTAATGAGACATGGTTTATATGCAAGTATTAAGGTAATTAAAGCAATAAAAATAAGTAAAAACAATAACACCAAGATTTAAGGTGGTTCACCATTAATTAGGCTACAACCACCATCCTAGGCTAGTGTATCATTAAGTGTTTAAAGGATAGAGAGCTTGAAAGCTCATTACAAATGTTGAAGGAATTACATCTATGGAGATAGTGTGTATGAGCATTACATATGGAGTAGAGAATTATAGTAAGAATGGTAAGGATAATGTGGGAGGCTCAAGCTCTAAGCTTGGCTCTACTTTACATAAACAATACTACTACAATATATAGGCAAATGGGAAAAAATTGGGTGTGCCACTTGTCCCTTGGTCCCCAATCTTGTACTAGTTCTAGAATACTTCCTTGGAGCCCAAGTAGTGCATCAACCATGCTTACAAACACCCAAGTTTTCACTACCACTTAGTACTATTGTACTAATGGTACTTGAAGATACTCAAACACCCAATCAAAGCATAGTACTTTGTCCTTTATCATTATCAAAATGCTTAAGGTCTAATAATCTTAATTAGTTATTTAACCTTTAAGACCAAATTTTTCTACTCATTAATTGTCATCTAATTACATGACTAATTAACTCCAAGACTCAAGTCACACTTCTTTCAATGAGCAATTTTAAACTAATGTAGTGATCACCATAACTTATAATTGATCATTTTAAGGCTATAAATGATTATTTTAAGTATACAAGTATCTAAGAATGTAAGTGAGCAACATAAAAGTAATTTAAGTTATTACTTAAAGATTATAATTGAGTATTTTTAAACTACATGTGTTCTCTTGAGAGACCGTCTTTTGTAAAGATGACTCTCAAAAGCCCAACCCAAATCTATATTTAGAATTGGATTGAGCTTTTGAGAGCCGTCTTTACAAAAAGACGGTCTCAAGTAAGAATTTGTGTTAAAACTAATGTAAGTGATCACTTTAATGTTTTAAGGTTGTACTTGATCATTTTAAGACTATAAATGATCAATTTTAAGGATACAAGTAAAATATTTAAGAATCTAAGTGATCACTAACAACCTTTTAAGTCTTAAAATTTTCAAATTGCATGTCTTAAAATGCCAATTTCAAACTCTTGAAATTGACATTTTAATTTGTGAAATTGTTAAAAAAGAGTATAATTGGGCCGCCCAATAAGATGTGTCTCACAAGTGAGGCGGTCTCGCACAAGTTTTTGTGTAATTTGATTATTTAGATTTAAACATTTTATATTCAAAGGTTTTTTAGTACTACATTGAGTCTATAGGCTGTAAATAAAACTAAATTGAGTTTAAGTGAATATAAAATAGAATTAGAATGAAATTAAACTTGATTTTAGGTTGTATAACAGATTTAGTCTAAAGTGGGTCGGGCAAAATCGATAGGGGTTTTAAGCCTTAAATGGGTCCAGAGAAAGAGTCCGAGTGGAATCTGGGTCCGAAGATGCTAGACTCAAATTTAAAACATTTTGTAGGCCCGCTAAATTCGAATATGATGGGTCTAAAAAAGATAACAAGGCCGTCAAAATAGGAAAATTTGGAATGGATAAGATCAATTATCAAAAAAAGCACAAAATAAGAATGAAATGAACTAATTTCATTTATCAGCGCCTACGGCCCCAGAGCTCAGATTCGGTACTGTTTGCAGTTACTAACTGCGAACATAAGGTTGAACAAGTCAAAAAAAGTCAAACAAGTTCTCCCACTTAGTAAGTGGGAACAACCTGGTTGACTTTTTTTGACCAGTCTCTTTATTTGCAGTTACTAACTGCGAATATAGGGTTAATCCTGTTTGACTAAGTTTTCCTCTGTCCGTACAATTTGTAAGTGGAAACTACTTGGTTGACTTTTTTTGATCAGTTTGCCTTTGTTCGCAGTTACTAACTGCGAACAATACCGAACCTGAGCTCTGGAGCTGGAAGCGCTTATATTTGAAAATAAGTTGATTTTGCTTTTATTTTATGCTTTTTTTTTTTATAATTAATCTTATTCATTTTAAATTTTCTCAAAATAGAGACATATCTATAGCGAATCTTGGATTAATGACATCCTTAAAAAAGAGTACTATTCTAGTTAGAAAGCCGAGCATCAAACCATTTCATTTATCACAAATACTTGCAAGAGACGGTCTTAATATGAGACTGTTCATACGGGCCGGCCTAAAAGCTAAAAATTTAAAAATAAAAATGGTTCAAATTTTATGATGTAAAGTATAAAAATTCTATTTTGACCTTAAAGTTATCAATTTGGAACTTAACGGTATGAATATCAACTTAAAGTAAATCTTAAGTACATCAACTAAAATAAAATTTTCAATTTTTACCTAAAAGTGATCATTTTGACATTAAGCTAATCAATATTTACTTACTAGTTTATAACCTTAAATGAATCAATTATTTTAAAATCTTCAATTTTGATGTTAAATTGATCAATTCAGCTCTTTAAGAGATCAATTATATGTAAATTGAAGTGATCGATTACATGATTAATTATAGTTTTAAAAGAAATCAATAGAATAAAAAAAATTTTATTTTGATATTAAAGTGATAAATTTTGACATTAACTAATCAATTTCTACTAACAAGTTTATAACTTTAAAAGGAATCAATTTTAGCTAGTCTTCTGAGAGACCGTCCGTCTTTCTGAGAGACGTCTTTCAGGCCTAATCCATTAAAGCTTATTGTTTACAAAATTTTACATTTCCCTAATGGACTAATCCAATTAGAGATGGTCTCTCAAAGAGACCGTCTGTCACAAAATTTGTGATTTTTTATAGTCTTCAATTTCGACGTATAAGTGATCAATTCAGATGGTTCAAAAATGTGATAAATTCAAACCTTAAAGTAATCAATTATACTTCTAAAACGAACAATCATATGATCGGTTATAATTTATAAGAAAAATCAGTTTTAACGTTAAGTATTAATTTTAAACCTTATTTAGATCAATTAACGATTCAGTATTAAAAAAACATAAATTGTTGTGAGAGACGATCTTTCCAAAAGACGCATTAAATAGATTGGCTAAATAGCCCAATTAATACAATATAAAGAGAAAATAAGAATGTTGACTTCTTGTTTTAAAGTCGTCTTTTTGAGAGACGGTCTCTCACAAGAATAGCTGTTATAAAAAAAAAAAATAATGGGGCTATTAGTCTATATTGAGACTTCTCATTTTGTACTTCATTTACGCATTCACCATTTTCATTTGCTTTTGCTATGGATTGTCCTCCCTCTGCTTCCGCTGCGACGCCTCCTCATATGGACAATTTCGATTGGAAAAAACCGACTTCAACTTCAATCTCGCCAAAGAATCGTCACTAAGATGTGAGTTTTCCTCTGTTTTGATCAATTAATTCATGCTCTTTCAAATTTAATTGATGTATGAACTGTAATAAAAAATTGGTTCTGATACAGAAATTCGGTGTTTTCCCTAATACAGTACGAACACTTTGAAGAGATATCTCCCTTTTTCTGGCGAAAAAAATGGTTTCTAATTTGCTATTGTACTGAGATTTCAGCGTGATTACCTGCTAAAGATTGCATGGAAGATGGTTAGGAACTTAGGATGGAAAAAAATGTACCATAACAAATCTTTTGATGAACTATAGTCTGGCTTTGCTGGTATTTGAATAAATCTTAAAATTCAGGTTTTTAAGCTTCATATATGATTGCTATTACATTTATTTTGCACTATAATTTTTCTTCCAATAGAATGAATCCAAGTATGGTGCTTGTTGAGAATTTTGTACATCTAGGTAGAGCGACTAGTCTGTATTGATGATGATGTTATTTGATGCTTTTGTAGAAGACATGATGGAAATCTGGTTCTCCAATTTGCTGGGATATGTTATTTTTGTTTTTACACTAATTCGCAGGTTTTAGAGGTTTTTTTAAGCAGGCATTGTGTTGTCCTATTAGCTTGTGTTGTATACTTGTATGAGCTCGTCTCATCATAAAAGATCCATACAATCTGCCAATTACTTAAATTGATCACTTTAAATTTATAAGTGATCGCTTTAACGTTATAAGTGATCAATTTTATATTATAAAAAGTGATCATTTCATAAGATTATAATTTATCACTTAAATGATCACTTTAAGGTTAACTCTAAAGTTATAATGATCACTTTAGAATTATAAATGATCAATTTAAGACTAAAAGTCTACAGTGAAATTGTCTCATTTGAAAATTTGTGTGCAAAATACTGGTTATTCCTTTTTGTTTGTCTAATGTTTTTATCTAGGCCGTTTGTTTTGTTCATTTTTCTATTGTGGCATATTTTTTGCTCACCATTTTGTTTTGACCAGTTTCTTTTTGTTTATCCTCTTTCCTCTTTGGCATACATGTCTTCTCAATATAACTCAAATCACAATGGATAACATTATCATCATCATACCCAGTGTATCTCGCTCATAGCAAACTATGATCAAGGTCTGGGAAGGGAAGAATGACGGCAACTCACGCCCATGAAGGAGAGTGCGATCAAAGAGTCCCCGGCTCGAGAATGGCCTTTCAAGAGAGAGAAACCTGCAACTTACAAATAAGTTAAATAGAATACATACAAATAACAAAAAAACTTTTAAAAAAAGGTATAAGTAAAGAAGAAGGAAAGAGCGATAAATAAAGACAATGAATAGAAACAAACACTTGGCGAAAAGGACGGGTTTAGTAGTCTAGGATGTGGATAAGGCGCCGCCACTTGCCCCTATTCCATGGTCAAGTGCTTAGAGAGGTGAAGCTCATGCATGTCACTTTTAATATGCTCTCCCACGATCTCCTAGGTCTTTCTTGACATCTCATTCCTTCTACTATGATGCTTTCGATCCTTCTTACTGGGGCGTCATGTGTCTTTCTCTGCACATTTCCATACCATCTCAACCTGTTCTCCCGTATCCTTGCAGAGATCGGTGCAACCCCTAACTTCTCCTTGATAAAAAAAAAAATCAGACCAAGCAAATCTCGAAGGAAACAGATCATGCCCCAAAGTTGAGTCTACTTTCTTATGGCTATCAAGAAAAGCCAACTCGGCTTAAACTTCTGCCTCCTAACCAAATTATAATTTCAACTCTTCTTTAAAGCTACTTCTAGGGAACCATTATTACACTAAGTAGATCCTAGTAATATGTAAATACAAAATCAATATTCTTGAGGACTCAAGGCACCTAAAAACTCCAACAATCTCCACCTCGACTTAAACTCACAAGCTACATCCCTTCGCCACAAACATAAGTGACCAATTTTCAAACAATCATTGAAGCTGCCTGCATGATGATGATGTAGATCACATATATACCAAAGCTGTGTAAATCTCATACATCATTCATGTTGAATAACTCACATACTCCTTTGTGCAAATCACATGCACCACCTCATGAGTTAAATCACATACTCCTTGTTACCTCAACACATTATCAAAATAAATATTAAAAAGGTGAAAGGCCAATCGAGTCACACAAACCTTAAACTTGTTGGGTGTCAAATTTTGATTCATCGTGATCGAGGGGTTGTATTCAATAGAAATCTTTGCCAAAGTTAAACCATATGATTGTATCTCCTCGAATGAAATTATACTTACGGATCCCACTTTGAGACCTTTCAACCGTTGTGTTTCCTTTTAAGACTCTGCAATGTCCATGAATTCCACCTTGGTCAAAAATAAGGTCGTGACATCTTTTGATGATGACAACCAATAAACCATAGTACCACCTTATGTGAATACATATCTTGAAGTTGAATTCCCTTCATCCAAGCCTCCACCATAAACCGAGTAACAATACTCGATTAGGTTGGTTTTGTCTTTACCAAATTTGATACAAACATCTAAAGTTCCCTTCACCAACCTAAAGAATAACTTGACTAGTGGGATTGATCTATTCCAGGACCCGTAAGGGATTGATCCTCTACCTCAAGGAGTACATTAGTTATCAATAGAAACACAACTATGGTAAGAATGGGGGAGTTAGACAACAAGTTGATGAGGATCTACAAAATGTTGAAAAAATTTATGTAGAATAAATTGTTCATGACACTAAACAAGATTAGAACCTCAGGTTAAACAACATGATCATAACGAGATTGTTGATCAAAATTTAACATAGTCTACAAGGAAAAGAAGATCAACTTTCCTTATAACTATATGGTATATTTACAAAAACTAGACAATGCTATTAGAGTTGATAATGATCCTAAATCCTTTAGTAAAGGAATTAATTGTGACGGTTCAAAATTGTGGTACAATGGCATAAAAGAATAGATAAACTCTATGAAAAGCAATGGAGTATGGAATGTAAGTTAATTATGTCCAATCATGGAAACACGCATCCTGCCAATGGTACTTAAAATTTCATGATGTTATCCCTTCATTTAGTTTTGTTGTGAGTATTGAAGTTTATAACTCATTAGAGTGTGTTCATATTTCGTGGAACCATAGATTTAGAGTTTTTTTGGTATCATATTATATTGGACTAAAATATCATGAATCATTTTGATCTTACACTTTTAATTTATGTGTAATTCAAATAATCTATGAAAGCTAGGCTTTATCGATAATACTCCCTCTAATTCACCACTAAAGTCTCATTTGCTTTAACACTCTATCCAATGCACTTACTCAATCGTTAATATCTCTAATTGTGCATAATTAAAAATCACGGAAAGTTGATATATACAATCCTTGTATTGAGACAAATCAAACAAGATCCCGCTTGACTGTGTTTTAACTTATAGATTAATAATAAAAAACATGGATTATAAAAATGTTAAAATGATGTTAGTGAAAAAAATGTAGGGAGTAGGGACCATAGGCATAATGGGGATGAGTAAGGTTATTTTTGTCCAAAATTTGTGATATAAATAGAAAAATTCCTAATGAGAATTGAAAACGATGACGTATTAGGGATCGAATGTTGTGTTTCAATCTCTAATACCACCAAGATCGAAAGTATGTGAAGTCTTGTGAAACAAATTACGCAAATTATAACTCAATGTTTGTAGGAAAAAAATGCAATAATAAAATGACACAAATGTTTAAGGAGGTTCACCCAATATTGGCTACGTCCCTCGTGGTGTAGTAACTCTTATATTATCAAAAAGGAGCTCAAAGAACTCTCAAGTATAGAGTATTACAATTAGAGAAGAGATGGGGCTAAGTGTTTGACTTGGGGTAATTTTGTGGATGTCTTTAGTGAGTATATATGCTCACTATTTATAGTGGTAATTGAGTTTCTGCACTTAAGACTAAGATTAATACAATTCATACTCTTAAAACTAGGTAATTAATGAGTGAAATGTAACAACCCAAGAAAACATAAAGTCTAAAGCAGTATCCAAGAAGCAGGCTGCAGTTTCTGATTTCTTCATAGTGCACTGCTTGTTCGAGCTAATTATCGCTCGTTCGAGCCTAGCTTTCAGGATGTCTCTGACTGCTACTGAATTATATCAGTCCAAAAAACTTTTGCAATGCCTCATTAACTTTCATCAACTCATTAATACCCATGTTTAAGTTATACTCTTAATTCTTCATAACTTCATGAGTTAAGCACCACACTTAAACACCACATTAAAACACCCATTTAACTTACTCCATAGGATACCATCCTAAAAGTCACACTTGATTTATTTTGGTGGACTCAAGTCACACCATTCATAACAAGAACAAATGAAACACCTAAGAGAAAAGTGTGGACTTCTTTAAGAAACAGAAGTGTTTGTTAATGTAATTTGATAAGGTGTAACCTGAATTAAAATTCCACTACAAAAAATTATAATAAAAGAATCATAGTTAATAAAAAAAGGATTAAATACATTAAAAAAAAAAGCAAGGGAAAGTTCATAACTAATTTAAGACCGTCTAAATGGTGAAATAACTTCTAAACAAACATGACATTTATCAAATTCAAAACCATCAATTTAATTATAAGGAGCGTTCAGAGCCGTACTAGAAAAATAAAAACAATACAAATATCAATTTCCTTGATAATCCATAAAAAGTCTTGCTTTCTAAAGTGAATTTACCTCTAGGTAAATTCTTATTTTTGTGCTTAATAAAGTAAATTTACTTCTATATTGCAATAAAGATGGGAGGGAGGCAGTACTATACTACTCAATGATCAATTCAAGTACTATAAGTCAAGATCCGAGAGAAGGAAGATAGCGGACATATTACAACTGTACCCCTCCAAGTTGTAATATATTAATGTTAGCCGGGAATATGTTCAAGGATAATGGCAGGGTTGTCAGGATCAAAGACTAGGGTATGGAAGGCGTAACCGTTCATTCCCTTAAAAACACCATCACTAAGATTGTATACAACACGCTCACCATTGGCCAACACATCAACTTGTTCGTAAGAAAATGGTACATCACATTTTCCCCTCATCGCCACCTTTCTTGCAGCTCTCTTGCTGTGGGGCGGTACTGTAACTTGAACAGAGTCACTAACGACCTGGGTTTCATTGTGTTCTACTCCAAAACTGGTCTCAATGCTAACCCCCAATTCAACCGTAATCTCGGCCTCGGCAATTAGGGGTATTCCCCCGCTAATGGTGGTACTCACGCTGGTGCTTATAGTGGCACTCACAGAAAAAGTGAAAGTCTTGCTTCTAGTATATTCTACTGTTAAAGTAGACACAACCGGCTCAGGAGTGGTGTTCTCAGTTGTATCAGCCGCAAAAGAGAGTGGCTCCAAGTCATACATGACAGCATCCTCCAATCGGTACCTAACCTGGATGTTCCTTCTGATAACAGGCTCCTCCACCTGCACAACGGCTTCAGTTACAGCGCTAGATACGTCTGCAATGTAAAATCCTTCCGGGGTCTTTCGAAGAAAAGTTCCTGTAAAGTCGACGAGACTAATGGAGTTGCCACTCGTGTGAAGTACCTTGAAATACGTGTATGATGGCGGCATAATAGGAATTAAAGGTAAGGGAGTTCGCAGACCGCGAAACACATCGTGGTAGATAAAGCAAAATTGATCATAATTGCCTTGCGACGAGTAATAGAAGGGAAGGAGGCGCAACATACCCAGGGGATCATAACTCGTGACGTACCAGGTGATCGTGTTGTTTCGATCAGTTCTATCAAATTTCTGAATTTTTAAGGGATCTTCCGGAATTGGTCGTAGATATTCCCCGGTAAAGCACTTTATCACCACTATTTTGGGTAATTTGATTACCTCATTTTTTAAGTCAACTACAACTAAAATTGATGGATAACCATTACTCAGCATTGGGCGAAAGGGTTGATCATTTTGTCGTAACGAGTCGTCCAAGTACATCCCTGTCTGGACGTGCTTCAATGCCACTGATCTATAACCCCTATTCTCTACTGTAAACAATGTGCAGTTCTGGGCTGTTGTGTCCTCCACTGCGTCATCACCCTTTGCGCTTACATAGTTGCTTGACGCATCCCTTAAATTCACATATATCGATATAGTATATTATTAGCTTAGTATTAGTATGTATATACACACTCATTTATCAAATCAACCAACATTTTGAAGACAATTTAATTCGTAGCTACATAAATACAGAACATATATGAAGATCCTATTGAATCGTAGCCCTAGGTGTTGAAAACCGGATACCGGACGGATAGTAAAATCACTATCTATCCGGTTCCGGTCCGAAAAGCGAATATCCAGAATCCGGATACTCGGGATAATTCGGATCGGATACCGAATACCCGATTTCGCATTTTCTAATTTTTTGTCAGTTTTTTTTCCACATAAATATAAATCTTAAGCTCATTTCGCTTTCTTTCTTGAATCAAGCTTATTTTTTAAACCATTTAAAAAAAACTTATTTTTTAAACTTAGAATACAAATCATTTTGGAAATATGATTGGAAGTTCAAAAGTCTAAAAGTAATTAACAATACATTAGTTATACATTTTAGTTAGGAGTGAGACATTAGTAAATTTAACAACTAAAACAAAATATTTTATGAAAATTATTTATATATTTTTTAAAAAATCAAAAATAATAAGTAATAAAAAAAGTACAAAACTGGATATATATATCCGATTTTGCCAATATGCTAATCTAGATTCAAATTCAGTTTCGGTTTAAAAATCGGATACCCAGTTTGAATTATCCGCTTTTTAAAAACGAATACCGAATATTTCATATTGGATATTTTTGAACACCCCTAGCCCTATGCATGCCACCATGTGTATTGGTATACTCACATAAAAATCCACTTTCTATGTTTTTAATTATAAGTAAAAATATGGTTATGTGAAATCTTCTTTTCTCGTGGCATATTTTCATAATATCAAATTTTTATAATTTTAAGTTATGTTTAATTGTATATAATTAATATAATCCGATAAACACATTGGACTGCGTAATATGTGTTCGAGTGCAAGTAAAAATAACTGAGAAAGTATTTGGTTTTTCATTACTTTTCATAAATCAATTTCAATATTTATAGTTTTTCTTAATCTATAAAAGTTTAAACGTAGTAAAATGTGGTTTTTTTTTTATCATTTATATATTGAACTTACACATTTGAATCTAAAAATTATAAAAAGTTAATAATATAAAAGTATACAATTAGATGATTTAAACAAGATTCTTTTTGACTATTTTTTTCTTACACATTAGCGACAATATATAAAATAAAATTGAATAATAAATAGTGTCGATTATAGTAATACAGCGTATACTATTTGAGAACGAAGCAAGTATTATGTAACAGAGGTGTCATATAATAGAGAAAAAAAAAAGTAAATGCATACTTGATAAGGTACTTGTTGTTAAACAAGCTTCTCAAATGAACTCCATTTAGAGCCCTGACAGCCTCAAACTTGGCGGAGCCACTAAAAACTCCTTCTTCAGTATCGACCTCGCCCCACAATTCACCATTTGCACCCTCTCTAACTCGAAGATGGAAGGAGGTGTAATTGATATTGAAGGCTGTGATTTCTGGCAAAGACATATTTTATCTCTTACTTTCTTTTACACTTGTTATTGTTTGTGTCTTAGCTTGATGCTAATTACATTTCCTTCATTCTATTTATAGGCTAAACAATTCCTTTTTTTTTCTATTTTTATTTCCGAACTCCCATCTATCCCACGTTGCTGCACATGATGCATTCAAATTAATGCTTATCTACACTTGCTGCATTTCTTATTGATTTTTCTATAAGAAACATGATAATTTTCCGCTTGTTCGCAATTACTATATAGGAGGCGAGTTTACTACACATAAATTTGATGAGTTTTCATCCTAAAATCATTGTTCGGGAAAGTAGCTAGCCCGGCCATGAAGTATATATTAGTATGTGATAGCTAGTCAACCTTTGTGCTCTCTTAGTCTCTCTAATTCTACGATGTGCGATTATAAGTAGATTCTTTTCCAATTAATATTTATAGAAATTAAAAAATTAAATTTAATATAGTGGATATATAGGTAATGGATAAATGTGGGATCATATAGACATAAAGAAAAATTAAAATAGAGTTAATGGAAAAAATATGAGTACCTTAATTATTATAAAATGTTTGAATAAAGGTAATTGAAAACTTGTGAAAACCTTAAGTAATATAAAAATATAAAAATATAATTAGTGAAAAATATATAGAAATTACAAACATTAATAAATATTAAAATTTGGATGAACAATATTAATTATGATTAAAATTTGTGATATAAATAGAACAACACAAATTCTTACTTGACACCATCATTTGTAAAGACGGCTTTCAAACTCATTCCAATTCTTAATATATATTGTTACAACTCTAAATATAGATTTGAGCTTGACTTTTAAAAATCGTCTTTACAAAAGACGGTCTCTCAAGAGAGCATCTGATAGAAAAATTATTTAGCGGAACAACAAATTAATCAATTGATCCAAATGACAAATTGAAATATTATTAAAAATGGAGGAAATATTATTTAGATTCAAATTACATTTTTAATTTATTGATTATCCCAATAACATTGCATGCTTTTTTAATTCTAATTTCTCTGCTCTGCATTAATGGCCATTATCGATAGGACATTACCAAGAAATTGACCTCATATTTATTAATTAATGGTAAACTCCATGATAATCACATTGCACGGGTTTATTGTCTCCATATTTTATCTATTTTTTAACATTATTGATGGCCGGTCATCTTTAAGAGAGGATTTTTTTATCAGATAGTCTTTTGAAAGATCGTATCTCTGAGATATGTGTCTCAAGTCCAACTCAATGAAAATTAATGCATGCTTACTATATTCTTAATGTTTACTTACAATATTCTTTATACTTACTTACCATATCTTCAATGCCTACTTAAAATATGTTGAAGGTCTACATACATTGTTCTTAGTGTCTACTTACAATATTTTAAACAATATAAATAATAAACTAACCCATAACTAACAAGGCTTTGAACATGCTATAATGCCTCCGTTCATATACTTGTTTATACATTCAATTATGACACGTCTATCGATGAATTACTTCAATTAATGTGAGATTTGTATATTTAACATTACTGACATTATTAATTACAAATAATGTATTTAGTTGTCCTTATTTGCGCCATTAATTGGAAAAATAAATTTATATTATTGTAAACTATTTATTAATTATACACAAATTCATCTATATCCAATATTTCGTATATGAAACGACGAAGTATGAAAGGCACGTGAGATACCTGAAGTGGAAGTGGTATAGCAGTGAACGGTCAACAGAGAGGAGGTGGAACGCCTTTCAAAGGTGACCTGAAGTCATACATCACTACACGTTAGTCTAATCTCCCAGAAAATCCCTTCGACGCTCAAGTCAGATCGGAGAATCAGATAAGTGATAATCGAGGAAAATAGAAAATGATGATGGTGAAGACAAGATAATAGCGGTGGCGATGGTGATGTATAACCGATTAGGGTGGTGAAGAGGAAGATAACTGTTGAGTAGTGATTTTGACAGAGTAACGATAGGGTTTCGGTGCTTAGGGCGCCAATGATGCTGGCTCTCCCTGTTTGTAGTGATAAAGGGTGGTTATTTCTGGAGTGGATGAATGGTAGTGGGAATGAAGTTGGTTACTGTAGGAAGTGGGAAGTTACATGGTAGTTATGAGGTGGTTACATACTTGGAAATTGAGTGTATTAGGCTGATTGTCAAGAAGGCGCCCTGACCAAGGGTCAAGGTCAACAGGGGGTTAAGAACTGTCAATGTAATATGTCAATAATAATTAATAACATAAATGAAATTAAATGTTACCATAACATTTAGCTCCATGCATGAAGGATGACGTGAGAGCCGGGTTGAATCGTAACATCTTTCTTTATGCGGAACAAATGTAGATATGTTAGACAAATGGTGAGTAGGGATGGCAATGGGTATTGGACCCGACCCGAGTCCGTGGATCCATATCCGTTTTAACGGATCTGAGGCTTTAAAAAATAGACCCGTCGGGTCCGGGTCAGGTCAGGGTCTAATTATGTAACACCCCTGAATTTCCGACCCTCTAAACGGAACCAAAACCGGAAGAAAACGGAGGAAATTCGGGTGTTACATTTAAAATAATTTAAAATAAAGAAAAAAAAATAAAATAAAATAAAAGGATAATGTTTAAGTTTAATTAAAGAGGTTATAGAAAAACTTTCAAACAAAATCCTACGGAAATTTCGGCAGCATCTGCCTTAAATTTTAACGCACCAAAAGAATCACAAACATTAAAACGTCATGAGAAGAGGCATTAATAGCCTTGTAACAAAATCACGGCGGAATGGTCATCGCCAAAACCTTTGTCGACATGCTAAGCATGGATCGTGGTTCCCATGTAAACACTTAGGTTTTCAAAAACATAACCAGCTAAACAGGCCATTCAAGATACTATAACGAAATATAAAGCGAAATAAACTTTGCAGCGGAACTAATTACATCAAAAGGAGGACACTCGCCTCAACCAAAAATATACGCAATTACAATTCAAAAACTACATGTGTTGTCAAAAACAGTTAGGACATGGCACGTGTCAAGATTCTCACTCAATCCCCCGTATGCAATGCAAATAAACTCCAAAAAAAAAAACCTGCAAGTGCTATCTATGATACCCCTACTGCTCAACGTAAAGTCATAGACCAACGTGTCATAGCAGGGCCATCAAAGACAAGCCATCAACAAGGAAACAGACAGTACACGTCAGTAACTAACAATAAATATAATTATGCATACGTAACTAATAAACGATTTCGACAAAGCAAGGTGAGGAAGGTATCCAAACGTGTAAACCTCTACTCCATCTATTTCTCAATTCAATACCCTTCTCAATTTCTTCACCGTCTTCTATCTCTTCAATTGCTCTTATATATCTTCTTATGTGACTAGAGGCCACCATATTGGGGTTTGCAAGACCCACATGGCAACACCTCAGCCAAGGACGGTGACGGCCATGCCGGCGCCCAATGGCAAAGTATGATCATACCCCCGTACAGCGACCATATATAGACGGTCAATGCCTCCGGGAACTAATCCATCTGGGGTACCAATCCAGTGGAGTCACAGTAAATATCCAACTTAATATCTCACCAAATAAGGGGACTCATTCCCATTCCAATCTCATACAATCCAACATTCTAATCTTGCGATATCTGAACTCATCCTCTACTATCTCTACGACTGATTCCCACTTGTAGCACTAACTTAATAATATTTAATAGCAAACCATATCCAACATAGCTCATATAATATTGTTACGCAGAGAAAACATATTCAAGATACAGGAATTAGCTACTGCGTGTACTTACCTGCTGCTGCAAGACAACAAGTCGCAAAAATCACTTCGAATGAGGTTCTTACGGCCCTCTTATGAACCGGGCACCTATACACGTTAAAAGTAAGACTAATAAGCCTACTTCACATCATTCAAGGAGCACTGACTCCATACAAACTACACTATTAGCCGAACAAGTTTCAATTCAAACTAATACGCATTCTAAACGCACTCATGCAATAAATTCAACTCATGCTCACACATGAACCACGTCATCAATTCCAATCAAACCATAACATTAGAGTCCAATGAATTCTACACAAAGATGGGTTCAAGTGAACTAACACGACTCTATGCTTGTGCTTTAATCAAACTACTAATGGGAAAGTTTAGGGACACATAATATATGATATTACACCAAATCATCAATCATATTACTTATGGTAGTGATGATTTATTACTTTTCCAAGGTTTTAGAATAAAACGATTAAGAATAAATTAAATTTGTAGCTTGACGAATTAATAACGATTCGTATAACTTGGGTCAAAGTCGTATAATTTAGCATCACCATTAAACATATCAATATAACGACCAAGCTCAAAACTAATCACCTCATCAAACGACTATAACCACGGCAATACTTTCATTAATGACAATCGCGACCTTAATTTTTCTTAGTAATTATTATTATCATTTATTCTACAACAATGGGTATCAACAATACTAGTCACACCACCATGAGTAAAGTCATATAAACAATAACTAGCCATCATTCATCAACCATGTCACATACACAAGCTTATACAAGATTTTCAATTATTAAACACCATCCAAGCCACAAACAAAAGTAGTACATACTACATTTAAATTCATCAAACCCTAACTTATACAAGTTCAAATCATACCTTCTAATACTTACCCACTTTAAATTCTATCAAGATATAACTTAATCTAAACCAAGGTTCATCAATTTACCCAAAATACCACATCTAAATTCATTATAATATAAACTCTAAATATCTATTTTCAATTCACCATAATCACCAAACCCATAAAAAAAAAAATCAAGATAACATACTCAAATTTAACAAATATAGACTCTAAATAATAAGAGATTAAATATGAAAAAAACATACAAACTTAAATTAGGTAAAGGATTTCTTACAAAGAGGGGGAAATATAGCTTACAATGAGAAGAAATAAGAGAAGAGGAACATGAGGCAGCCTAGGCTGCTGTCGGTGGTGGCGCGCGAGGTCAAGCCACCCGGGTGTTGTGGCTGCCGGACGTGAGAGAAGGGGAAGGAGGGTGGCCGCCGGCTGCTGTCTGGGCGGTGCCGCCAGTGGCTGGTGGGGGAAGGGAGAAGAGTGGAAAGGAGGAAGAAAGAGAAGGGAGAATGGAAATGGGTTTGTCTCTTAGAAAAACAAATTGAAATGACGGCTCTTGAGTCTTAAGTGCTAGGGTTTTATTAGTACTCTTATCATGGCTATTATTATTAATATTAATTTATTATTATTATTATTATTATTATTATTATTATTATTATTATTATTATTATTATTATTATTATTATTATTATTATTATTATTATTATTATTATTATTCCTAGATTCACTTTATTGAAATGCCCCCTTATAAAACTCGTTTTCATGTGCCCACACATTTTAATAAAATAATAATTTGATTCGAACCTCTTTAATTTAGAAGTCGTAGTTGTATTTTTAATATAAACATACGTTAATATTTAAATTCGTTTACAAACGAAACTTATTAAACTACTTGAAAATTAATATAATATAATTATAAAATCCCTAAAAGTTATTAAGATATTAATTAATGAAGTCGGAAAATCTCGGGGTGTTACAAATTATAAATTCACGGGTTTGGATCTGGATATGAGTAGACAGCAACATTGAACTCTTCAACAATCTTTATGAAAACAATAACTTATATTCCTAATTTTCTAAGTAAAAAAATAACATTGAACTCTTCAGTTAATAACTTTTATTCCCAAGACTCCCTCCCAATCCCATTACAGCTGTCTCTGTAACACACCGGCCCAACGGACCACCGGTGACTACTCATGGAGACTATAGACTAGCCCCACAGACCAACACAAGTCTTTCCAGCGCACTTTGGCCTCACTCGTGCGCACCCAGGAAAACTTCCCAGGAGGTTACCCATCCTAAGATTGCTCCCTACCAAGCACGCTTAACTGTGAAATTCTTAGCAAATGGGCTCCCTAGAAAAGAAGATGCACCTTGTTGATATGAGTAGTCTATCAATCCCTTTTCAATCTAAATCTGGGGTATCACACTCACCCTCATTTAAGAATACAACGTCCTCGTTGGACCGACATTTCAGGATCTTTTCCCCCGCTAGGTGCGCTGAACACACAATCAGCCACGGTCGCAGGGTTGCTCTGATACCATTTGTAAACCCCGGCCCAACGGACCACCGGTGACTACTCATGGAGACTATTGACTAGCCCCACAGACCAACACAAGTCTTGCCGGCACACTTTGGCCTCATGCGCACCCAAGAAAACTTCCCAGGAGGTCACCCATCCTAAGATTGCTCCCCACCAAGCACGCTTAACTGTGGAGTTCTTAGCAAATGGGCTCCCTAAAAAAGAAGATGCACCTTGTTGATATGAGTAGTCTACCAATCCCTTTTCAATCTAAATCTGGGGTATCACAGTCTCCCACTCTTACCACCCACTTTATTTCAAAATTCCCTCCTAACTCCCTAGTGAAGAACTCAGAAACCCTACCTAATTTTCTACCCTCCCTCCCAACTCTTCCCACCCACTTTATTTCAAAATTCCAGTCCCACGCCACGCCGCCTCCTTGACCCCAGCAACCAGCGGCCAACCACGCCAGATGCCCACTATTTGGGGTATAAACTCTAGTTTTGTTTTGTTTTATTTCCTACATTTCTTTTGATTTATGTTGATTAGTTTAATTTATGTTGAAGACAATTTGTAGTTGTATAATATTTTTTTTAAGTGATCGATTGTGAAATTATATATTTATTATCATTAGTCTATGAATAGCATCATTGCAATCCCAAAACGATTCGAAAATACATCAAAAAGGGCAAAAACAAGTCAGATCCGTTTTGGAACCGGACCGGGTACCGGACCCACAATACCCACAAATCCGGATCTGGGCCTTAGAAAAATAGACCCGCGGATCCGGATCTGGACCCTATTCTTGAAAACGGATCTGGATCCGGGTCCACCTAGACCCGGCCTAGATCCGACCCGTTGCCATCCCTACTGGTGAGAGAACTGAAGATTTTGTGAAAAATTTAATGTCACGGAAAATTGTCGTGGTATCGTGTTACCGTGGGACACTGCTAGAGCTGTTCAAAAGTGACCCGACCCGAAAATCCGAACCGAAACCGAAAGTAAATCGACCCGAAAATATCTTTCGTTTTCAGGTTTATCGAACCGACAATACCTGAACTGATGTTGTACCCGAACCGATTGACAACCGAAAATAGGAAAGCTGAACCCGAACTGTAACTGAGTTTTGTAACCGACACATAACCGTTAACCGATATTACTCGAACCTAAAAATGACCGACCCGAGTCATATCTGACCCGAATCATGCTCGAAACCGAACTCGATCCGGCTAAAACCGACTTAACCCGAACGAATTTTAGATCGAATTGCTTAAAATCTGAACCAATTTTTAAGATAGAAGTATGATATACTTATATTCATTCATTTTATTAGTTAATCTAATAAATACATGATTTCATATATTTAGAGCTAATAATCAATGGTCAATGTTTATTAAACTACTTTTAATCGTACTAAAGGAAAATTTATAGAACTTTATATTTTTAATTTTCGGTCAAACATGTAAAAGTAACAAAGTAATAATGATCACTAATTAATTTGCATTTTAACTATTTTGTTTTTGATCGATAGTAATTAGTAATACGTAGCCGAATTCTGTTTTCTAAAAAACCGAACCCGATCCGTACCCGACAAAACCGAACCAATTATTAACCGATGACAACCCGACACCGATTAACACTCGATCCGAACTTCAACCGGCACCGAACCGATGCTAACGCGATAGCTCGAATAACCGACCTTTAACCGAACCGTGACTAACCGACCCGACCCGAGTGTGACCCGTCATAACAAACAGCCGAAATATAACCGATCTGAAATACAACCGAACCAAATGACACCCGTCCGAAACCGACCCGATCACCCGAATGAACACCTCTAGACACTGCACATCTTAAGTTTGAACATTGAATCATTGTTACGAGAATATTTCGAAGAATAGTATGAAAAATGACCGAGCTTCATTGAGGTGTCACATTTTGGCGATTCTAGGGACAATGGCATCTCAAAGAACTTAGCCCCAGGATCCTGATCTTGAGCAAAATAAGGGTCTGAATAGTATTTTTATTGCTGGTACGATGTCGCGGGTGTCCGAATAGATCCTGATCTTAAAGAACTACATCAGTTGTATTGGAGTAAGCTATTCTGCGAGAGTATCACGGTTCAAGGACTAATTCGACCTGCATGTGGCTCTTTTATGTTCTCCGTGGCATTACCGCGACTCTTGAGCAAAATAATTAGAATATTTTAGCCCCAGGATTTATCCATGAAATAAAATAGGGTCCGAATCTACTTCCTTCTATAAGGGCGGTGCAACGGAAAACTTGGAAAATCTTCCAAAATCTGAATATCGTGAGTTGTGTTGGGGCATTGTCTCAGACTGAAGATTAATTTGTTTCAAACTGAAGATCCCATTCTTGGGCTGAAAATAGGTCTAAATCACATTTCTTCTTGTGAGGCGGACAAGGAAGAATTTTTAGCCCCAAGATCCCATTCTTGGGCTAAAAACATGATCAAATTACATTTCTTCTTGTGAGGCGGACAAGGGAAAAATAATTAGAATTTTTAGCCCTAAGATCCCATTCTTGGGCTAAAAACAGGTGAGGCGGACAAAGATGAAAATTGATTATTTCTCCCACCTTACCTGGGGCATATCTCTAACATGAATAGTGTTTTGGTGGTTGAGCATTTATTGACCATATAAATAGTGGAATTCAAGTCAAAGTCTCCTTACTTTGTTTGACTCATGTTCTCAAGATTTCAAATTTAGAGAGATAAAGCTAGAGAGAGACGCTTTGACAATCCTCATTTCTTCAAATTCCTGACAAATCTTCAAGATCACAAACAAGGTATTTTTGATTTTTCCTCAAATTTTTCGATTGATTGATGAATTTTGATTGAATTTGTTTGAAGATCTTCATTTTAATTAACCCTAGAAGAAACATGGACAATAGGGGCACCCTTTTCTCCGAACACGCACATTGTGATGATTGATTTGAAGGTTTGGGTTGTGTACTTATGAAAGAAGGAATGGTCATAGCTTATGCATTGAGGCAATTGAGGCCACACAAGGTGAATTACCCTATGCACGACATTGAACTTGTTGTAGTGATCTTTACTCTGAAGTTGTGGAGACATTATTTGTATAGGTATGTAAGATTTACAACAATCATCAGTAGTTTAGGTATGTCTTCATCCAGAAGGAATAGAACATGCGCCAAAGGCGATGGCTTGAGGTTATTAACGATTATGATTTTGAAATTGTGTACCATCGTGGGCAAGTGAACATTGTAGCTGTTGCTAGGGGTGTAACTAATTTGGTGAAAAACCGAACATCGAACCTTATCACACTGAATAAGCAATTTGGTTTGGAGATATTTTGCATATAATTTGATTTCGTTTGAAATTTTAAAGTAATTCGGTGTTTACTTTGATTTCTGTTCTGGAACTACGTAGCCGAAAAACCGAAATAACTGAACTATAATAAGTTAAAGCATAGTCATGTGGGATGTTACTTGATTCGTTATGATTATTAATATCAACTTTTATAATTTTTAATTATACATAACTCGATATATTTAGGATCAAATAAGTGCATCGGATAAAAGTGCATAAAGTAAATGAGACACTTAAGATGAATAGGAGGTATTATAATTTTTGATAAACATATAACACATGTTTTCTATAAGAATTGATATTATTTATGCAATTTTAAAAATGGGAAAATCTACATATTAGCATTGTGATTTGGCGAACGCAATGGTAATCAAAATCAAACCGAACATTATGATAAATCAAAAATAAAAATAGTAAAAAAAATTAGGAATAACAATTACTACGATTAGAAATAAAAGAAAGACATTAGAAAGAAAAATATCACGAAATAAAAGAAAGACATTAGAAAGAAAAATATCACGAACAAGTGGGATTGGGGATGAATGATCCAAAAGCTTGAGTAAATATGAAGAAAAAATGATGAGAATAATTATAAAAAATGACGAAGAAAGGTGAAAAGAAGATGTGAATGGACGTTGCTTCCAATTTGAAAATATCAAATAGGTCAAGAATTGCCACATGACCTATGGGGTACTATTTAAGAATTTGCGAATGAAATTCTCATTTTGTAAAATTGTTAAAATCGTACGATTCTACGAATGGTAGGATTTTTACCGAGAAACGATTTTAATCCCTATTTAGCTTGATAAATGCATCAATTAGAATTGTAAAATTATATACTTATACAATTCCAATCACGATTTTAACAACCTTGGTCAGCCGTAATTGTATAATACAAAGACCACGATGAACAAAGAAATTTCCAATAGAATTGAAAAATTGTTTGGACGCACCAAGAATCAAATTGGAGCAGAAATAACAAATGCGGCTACTCCTACTACACAACATCTTTCAACATTTTTCTTTCTTTTCATCATCTTTTCCCCCATCTTATGTTTAAAACAACGAAATGTTGCGCAGGTTGAAATGATCATGTCATGCTAAGAGAGTTGTGATACTTGATCATTCCCCAATATCTTGACTCATGTACTTGACCAATCTTTACGAATGTCGAATGTGTAATTGATCTCCAAGTAGCATTTCTTATCATCGTCAAGGAACTGCAAAATAAAAATGATTCTTTGTTTATTAATGTCCGACTTGGGATTTGCACGAAATTTGGTCAAATGCATTTTCAAAGAAATCAACTTTCTACGAAGCAACTAAACCAAAAGCTTAAATTAATAGTGGAAGCCCCTAATATATTTAATATTGTACAAGGATATAAAATGAGCCTAATAAATATTTTGAGAATCGGTATTTTACTAAGCATGATGTATTTATTGGTAGCATACAAAATCATATAATGCTCATATCCAAATGGGGAGCATGATACCCCCCAAGACAGGGCAACAAAACATTAAATGAAAACTAGGCATTTCACATCTTTTATATGAATGTTGGGATCACCATCAATGCATCCCAAAGAATATGCAAGATTGTTGAGGCCTTATTAATATCAAGATTATGGAAATGGGACAGGATGGCTACCTACATTGTTTAAGGATAAAACATATTGTTTAATAGCAATTCTTTTATGAGATCGTCTCACAATGAAATAAACCCATATAATTTGCTGATTCCTTTAATCAATCAATTTAGAAGTGTATCTAGTCTTTTTAAGTTTATAACTGATCACTCTAAAATTACAAAACAGTAAGAAATCACTTTGACATTATGAAAGAAAATTTTAAAAAAATAGTAAGTATATATTAAGCTCAAATAGAAATGGTCTCACAGTAGACCATTTCATTTGAGCACTTGTGTTTGTTTAAAGTTCGATTAAAATGATTCGGAACTCAATTTATCTGTTTATAGTCCGAAACGAAAGGTTAAGAGAAATAAGACAAGTTCAATTCAAATTTATTACCATTAACCTCATTTAATCATGCAACCGTTCTCTGAAATGATTTCTATTAGAGTATATAACGTATCTTAGGGTCTAAACCATGAGCTTAAGCTTTTGAAATGATTTCTACCTATCTTCTGAATAAGATAAAACCAAAAAATCTCGGGTGATTGATGAATTTCATAGTTATAAATAGATGTGGAGACGACAATGAAACGAAGTTTGCACAGAAGCAGATAAATTGTAGTTTACAGAATGAGGCTGACCTTTGTTCTTGCAGAGTATGATCCACGGGCAAAGTAACCCGAAGGGGTAGTCTCTTCAGGCATCTCATGATCATATGGTTCTGCTTGAGGACTAAAAGTTCCAAGCATCTCCTTTGTGCTATCCACTGAAATTAAGTTTTATTATATTATAAGTTTAATGTTTTCGATTTTAATGTTCAATATTTGATACTCCCTTTTACTCACACAAAAGGGACATTTGGGTTGGGCACGATTTTTAAGAGTGGAATGGTGGGATATTTTAATTAGTTAAAATAATTGTAAAGGTAGTAGCTGAGTATTGGGAGTTGTAAAAGTGGGGGTAGTTGGATATTTTAATTGATTAAATTAATTGTAAAGGTCAGAGTAAAAATAGAAAAGGACATTTTGTGTGAATTGACCCAAAATAAAAATGTCTCTTTTTGTGTGAATTGGAGGGAGTATAATTAGTTAGAAAACAATATACCTTTGATTCCAGTTTTCCATACAGTGTTGGCGTACTTAAGGCCAAGAACAATGTTGTTGTTAACCTGAAACGTAAATTTCAATTTGTAACGGCTACCTTCCTTCAATGTAAACCAAGGTGATTTCGGTTTTCCATCCTGAGGCATCGGAAGATAGATGTCCGGCCTGTCTGGTGACAGAATCGTAAGGCTTAGGATCTTCACTTCTGGTTCCAAACTTTCTGCAATAATTAAACACTGATTTTATTTCATGGAGAAAGAGTGAATTATTAAAACAACAGAGTAGTATAATCATCACTTTCCCTTTTTCATAGAAAAACAACATAATGCTCAAAGTTTCTAATGTATTCAACAAGCTAAGCAAATATGACTATCATCATCTTAAATAATCGTGGAATCGTAGATCAAAATTGAGATTGTTTCAGTATAAGAAGAGAAATGAAGAGACTAAAGAAATTTTACATAAAACCTTTTGTACTTCTATTATTACACTTTAATTAAATATGGGTATATGGTATGGGATATATGAATAAATATTATCTTAAAACTTATCTTAAATCATTAATTCTCTTACAGGTAAGATTATATCTAACTCTAATGTGATCACCTACGATTTTAAAATGACTAATTCTAACCTCAAAGTAATCATTTGTAAATCTTAAAGTTAATATGTATAATATTAAATTAACAAAGTGATCAATTCGAAAATGAGCTGATTGTATAAGCCCCATTTCAATTACCTCAAAACTTAATTTATGATATGAATGTATGATACCAATAGCAAATATGTATTACAATAACAAAAAAAATCAAATGCCTGATTAATTGACCTATGATTGATTCTAACTTTTAGTCTAACAATGAGAATTTTGAAGTGTAGGAATTAAAAAAAACAGAGGATACTAAATATTATGATCTTATAACACTCTGCAATATAGATCAAGGATATTGATTGCATTCACCTAGCTTTTTAAAAATAAAATAAAATTTCATAAATCTGTTGTACATTATTTATCATGGAAAACAAAGATTAAAAATAATGAGGACAAATTAAATATACCTCCAATTTCATTCAAATCAACACTTCCAAGGAGTTGTTCCTTCCACTTTCTCAAACTTTCATCATCCTGTATTCTCCATTCCAGAGCACAATCAGATATAACTACATATTAGATCATCAAAATTAACTGAAAAATATTTAATATATTGAAAACAAAAATACATTTTAAAAAATTAAAAAATATTAGACCTTATCTTTTTCCAATTGCTCTTTAATGGTGTATTGTGGACCCAAATCAATTTTACCATCATAATCTTCATCTTCATGTTCATGGTCAGTTGTACAGATAGAATTCTCACTCATTTGTCTCCCAAGTTTCTCTAATTCTTCATTATCTTGGTTTCCAATCTCTTTTTCTGCTTCACTTTTCTCTCCAATTTCCTTCTTCTCATCAAACCCCATTTTTTAAATCTAAATGAATAAATACCCAAAAAAAAAAACAGAACAGAAAACGAAAAAAAGGGGAACACCCCAGATTGTGACAATGGCGAGCTAAAAATGAAGAAGAAAAATTGTGAGTGTGACAATGGTGAGCTGAAAATGGAATGAAACAAACAGAAGAATGAGAAGCAAAAGGAAAAAAGTCAAAAGAAAGAAGTTGGGAAATGTTGTGTTGGATTAGTAGTTGTTGTTGTGGGTAGTTGGTTAACTGATTAAAGAACGGAAAAAGGAAATTGTGGTGATCCGAAAGGAGCGAGAAACATACTCATACGTTAAGAAAGAGTTAAAAAAACAAAAAGATAGATCTCGGTCGTGAGCCGCACTAACATGAGTAACATCGTGAGCGTCACTATTATCAATTATGGATAAAGATGTTCAAAATAGATTTGATGACTTGAAATTTATTTGATATTGTAATCGAATTTGATTTGATCTGAATTTTAGAATTTTTACAACTATGTAAAATATAATATGGAAACAAAATCTGATTTCAAATCGATCAATAATATCTAACTCAAAATCAACCTTATATCTTGAATATGGCCAATCTAATTTTCTCTAATTCTTATTTCCTAACCTCCTAATTGTATTTGTTACTATTACGCAGATTGCTTTTTTAAAATAAAATTATATATTAGCTAATAATCTTATTTAATGTAATTAATAACCTTTAACCTCTCAAGTAATTCAATTGTAGTAACATTAGTAATTGTTTCTTTGATTTAGTTAAAAAATCAATGAGTTTGAATATTGATTAGAAGCTACTTTTGCCACATAATTATCTTTAAATGTATTTTTTATTATTTCATTCACTAACGTAATTGCTAGATTTACAATTTTGAAATACTTACGACATTTTATCTCATTTAACTTGCACATATTTAATAATATAAATTCTTTTAAAAGTTAAATGTAGCAAATTTATTGAAGAGAATTGTTAGAGTAGGCTAACAAATAAGAAAGCGTAGGACCAAAGATGGCATGAAAGATTAATGACCATGACTTAAAGTTACACTATTGAAACATTGTTTTATACAAGTATTAAGGTGATTTTAAGCAATGATAGTAATGCAAACAGTTACACCATGATTTAATGTGGTTCACCATTGATTAGAAGCAATAAAAATATCTTGGGGGTGACATGTGTGTATTGGTTCTGATTTAAGATGGCATGAATGTGTGCTTATTCAAGTATATGATTAAATTATGTAGGATCTGGATTTGCAACTAGAAGTTGATAAGTGCGTTTAAAGTTTCTTTTGTCTTCTAAAGTTACGTACACGTACTAGAAAATTATATCACGTTGATTCTCTTATTGGTAAGTGAATATAGTGAGTAAAGATGATAATACATTTTTTTAAATTAGGAGGCATGATTTCGAGAAATTCATAGGAAGAGGTAGTATGTCTTAACTAACATAATAAGTGGACGTAGTATGACGTCAATTGGTGGATTGTTTTAGTCGCGGTATATGGGGGCATTATAAGCCACCGGTATGTATACTTAACCATATGCACCAAAGTATGACGTGTTACATAAGGTAGATACTTGCTTAGTGGTTAGCCCCCTTAATATATTGTCTCACACTTGGAGTATTGTTTGATACCAATATAGCGGGTTTATTCCAGCAATATGGCTGGGTAGTTACAGAAATATGACTGACTATGTTAATTATTAGAGAATTAATAATAAACATTGAAGTCGACATTAAAAAAAGTAACTAAAATAATTACGATGGCTCATGTCTTAATGAAATGCTGTTATTTTAATATTATGATTTATTTTGTATAGTACTTTGTTGATGTGTATCTTTGGTCTTAACGTTTTTAGGATGATGTTGTTCCTCTTGTGGTTACAAATTAGTAGTTAGTTAAGTTGCAGGTTGGGGAGTGAGGTTTAATTCACTCGTGAAGAATAAATTTGCTTAAGTATGAAAGAAACATACTTTAGATTTTATATCTTCTACCCGAACAATTATGTTTTAAGTTTAGAGGCGTCACTACAACATAGTTTGCTTTTAGTGGGATATATTTAGCGTCATTTGATTTAAATGTCGCCATTTCCAATTTCTTACTGTGTATATACAGGATTTAGTGACATTTATTAAACCCTGTAGCAGCATATTAAAAAGTCACACTAAAGCGTTTAACGACATAGGATCTAGTGACATTTCTCACAAATGCCACTATAGACCGTAGTGACAATTACATATGCCACTAAAGACCAAATAAATGTCACTAAATCACTTTATGGTGAAACTAAAAATAAAAATCAATAATTATTACACTAAAAATATGAATCAGTGGCATTTTTTTAATGCCACTAAATCCAATGTCGCAAAAGGCTAAATTTGTTGTAGTGCGTTAACGCTCTTGAGTTGTATTTCTCTTGGATAGTTAATGGTTCGTACTAATTTACTTTAATTTCCGCTACTAGATTTTAATCTTTAATAAAATCTTAATAACTCTAATAGGACTCGATCAAATGAGTTTTCTTATTCTATTTAAAAATATAATTGTTTTATCGGAATGTTACATAATCTCTGAACAATAACACATTTAGAAAATCATAAAGGGTAGATGTGGCATATGTATGATCATACTCGTCATTACGAAAAAGAAGCAAACATACTAGTAAAGAAGAGAAAACACCCTAACTAATTTTTTAAAAGTTTAATATAATTTCAAAATAAAAAATTTTAAAATAATAAAAAATTGGAAAACTGGATGTTATATTATGCTAATATTCTCTAGAATGAATATTAAGACTCCTAATTAACAAATACAAAAATAGACCTAAAGAAATAAAATTCTAAAGAAATAAAATTCTAAACCCTAACAATCATATGATATGTTATCATCCAACGTACATTCGAATCCGACGATCTTCATCTTTGGCAAGTAATATTTACTCCAACCGAGACAAAATTACCTGATTTTTTTTAAAAAAAATACCCGATTTGAGTTTTGATAAGAGGCTTAAAAGATTTAGAGCTTGACTAACAGAGCAAGAGATTTACGATTATGTCTTCTAACTTCACCGAGTAGAAATTCACGACTGATAGCAATGACATCCACGACAGAATTATAAGACACTGGATTTATATTATCATGTTTTTCGAGTTCCTCAAAAACATCCATTTGTATTTCTAAATAATCAAGTTCTTTATCCAATGTGAAATTTAGGGTTGAATTATTTTCAATGTTGCGGTGATCTTCGTAAGATAAATGCACACTAAAATAATCGTCGATCATTCCATCTTCTTTGGAGTTGCTTGTATTACAAGGCTTGAGTGCCCAAGATTGTGCTACGATTTCACCTTCTTCATTTGACACAGTTTCAATCACGTTTACGCCGTCGATCATTATCTTGTGTAAATCCTAATCGTTCATACTTTTGGCCTTCATCTTCATGAAAGGAGAAAAACTAAATGGGATGAGAGAGCAAAAGTAATCAAGGTTTATTCTTTTTTTTTTTTTTTAAATTAAAGCTAGATTTTTGTTTCTAAGACTGTATTATTTATAAATTTTTTCTTGGGTTTATGGATTTCTTTGACTTTTTCTTATATCTAAAAATAGTAAATTTCCATGGGATTATTGATTTTCTTGATTATATCTTACCGAAGTACACTCCAACAAATTAGGTTAATCGTTCTAATAATTAAAAATTCATTCCGTAACATAAGATTTTTGCCAATATAAGTTATTATGGAAATAATACATTTTGAGACTAAGGTTCAAACGTGTCCAGTTTTTGTTGTTGTAAATTATAAACAATATGTTTTGTTTTGTAGGATGACCTAAAAATTTTCAGTCGCTTTGCATCTACTTTTTTTTAAGTTACAAATGATATTTGCCAATATAGGCCATTGAAAAGCAAACTATTTGTACATTTGGTGTCGTTCTTGCCCCTGGCAAACAATAGAATTGAACCCTTTTTAAGGAATGTCGATTCAAAAATTTAACAAGTGTTTGAAAAAAAATTATAGAGACACATTTTTAAGTATCTATTTTATTAACCAAAATTTTCAAATGTTAGAGGTCTTTTTTTTTTTTGGAAATTTGGAAATCTCATAAAAGAAAAAAGAGCAAAAAACACTGAGACTTGGGGACCAAGGGACCGCCGGCATAAAAAACCCCGCGAGGGGAAAAAGCCATTGGAGCCAAGGGCCAAGAAACATGCCACCCAGGAACAGAGCATAGGGGTGGACTATGCATATACACCAACGGACCGACTAACTATCAGATCCGCACTCAACACACCCAACACTAGCTCCTAACACCTTACACACCAGAAATCTAAACAGCACCAACAATAATGGTGCACAGAACACCATCAACATACATAAACTCACCAATCTAGCCTCAAACTCAAAAATTAAGCAATACAACAATACAAGACTAGGACAACAGCTCCCTAATATTAGGTGCGGTGACCACGTGAGGGGGTATATCTACGCCAAGTAGTTCTCTAGCCCACAATGCCACACGAATCTTCAGAGTCAGTTGAAATCTGCCCACATCACAATTGCCTTTTTCGAACTTAATTTTATTTCTCTCGAGCCAAAGGTACCAGAGTACGCATCCCATAGTAAGATTCCAGATTTTACCTCTATGTTTCCTCGAAACCAATCCTTTCCATGCTATCATAAAAGAGCTGCAATGGTTATGTAGCACACCCGACACACTCCACCAATTAAGTACCTCCATCCATATACCCCAAGAGAAATTACAAGAGAACAAAACATGGGCATTTGTTTCCAACGAGCTCGCACAAAAAGGGCACAATCCCTGATCACGTTCAATCACTCCTCTCTCAACAAGGGTGTCACCCCTCTTCAACTTTTCCAGGTTAGCAAGCCAGATCACCAATTGTACTCTAGGAGGCACCTTCATCTTCCAAATGTAATTGATGACTTCCATTGGTAGGATAGGAGTGTAATCATCATACAACTTATCACTAATTTCCTTAATGGGGAACTTGGGGCACTCCACCCCTAACCAACAAACCCCCTCCTTGTTTCCAATTTGGGGGGTACCCTGCATTACAATGAGGCTAAGTCTTTTCGCATCCTCAGATTCCCAATCATATAGGCGACGTCTCCAAACAAAGTTCCAGACCCAAGCGTCCCCTTGCCATTGCCCCATTTGGCTGATAACTGCGTCACGTTGGTTCGAGATTGAGAATAGCCTAGGAAAGGATAGCTTCAACGGACCCCTAAAACACCAACTATCATGCCAAAATAGTGTTGACTTCCCTTCACCAATACTAATTTGCATACCCGACTCCACAATTCCTCTGTTCTTTGTCGTTTCCAAATCATCGTTGAGTAGCTTTCCCCAGATTCCTCCCTTCATTGCACCCATAGTATACGAGGACGCCTTTAAACCTTTGATATTTTATATGGAGATGAGAATACGCTTTCATAATGTAGTATCACACTCCGAGAATCTCCACCACCAACAGGACAATTAAGTTCTTGTACAGAATATTCCCAACTCCAAGTCCGCCCAAGCTTTTTGGTAGAGAGATTGATGACCATTTCACTATGGGTATCACCATTTTGCCCCTAGCCGATTCCCCCCAAAAGAATTTTCTTTGTAGCTTTACTATTTTCAATGCAACTGCCTTTGGCATCACAAACATACTCATATAGTAGACGGGCAGACTATTGAGAACACTCTTTATTAGTGTCAATCTACTTGCTCTCGACAGTAGTTTTGCTTTCCATGAGGAGAGTTTGCTTTCGATCTTTGAAATCACAGGCTTCCATGCACTACACTTGTTCATACTATCACCGAGCGGTAGCCCAAGATATATTATAGGGTAAACATCATAACAACACCCATTTTCAAGGGCTATTGCCTTAGCCCAATCATGTACTCCGGTGCACCAAGATATGATTTGAGACTTGCGGTAATTTAATCGCAGCCCTGACATTAGGGCAAAGACATCCAATATGCGAAAGTAGTATGTGACTACTCCGTTGTTCCTTGGAACAAAGATCAAGGTGTCGTCTCCAAACTGCAGGTGCTTCAATCAGATCTCATTCTTACCAATGGAGACACCCTCTATCAAACCAAGGTTCTCGGCTTTCTTTAGCAAGCAAACAAGAGCTTCACTAACTAGGATGAAGAGGTAGGGGGACAACGGGTCGCCATGGCGCAGATCTTTCCCCATCTTAACCGGTTTGAGAGGGGAACCATTGAGCAATATCGCAGGGATGCTGAGCTGACACACGTCATGATCTACTTTATCCATTTCTCACCAAACCCCAACCTCACCATAACCATCTTAAGGAAAGACCACTTGACGGAATCATATGCCTTCTTGAAATCAAGCTTAAGAAGAGCACCTGGAATTTTCCTTTTCTTCAACCAAGAGATCGCCTCATTTGCCACTAGGACACCATCAAGGATTGTCTATCTAGCACAAAAGCACTATGGGATTCATCAATGAGCGGGCCAATGACCTCCTTCAGCCTATTTGAGAGCAACTTTGAGACAATCTTATATAGTGCCCCCACCATGCTAATAGGTCTAAAGTCATCAAGAGAGATCGGATTTGTCACTTTAGGGATAAGAGTGACCCAAGTAATGTTGATTGCCCTTGCTGCATCACCACTATCTAAGAACCGGATAACAAAAGAGTATATATCATCCTCTATGAAATCTCACATTTCTCTAAAGAATCTAAGATTTGGTCAGATTCTTGGCTTGGTGGGGAAGAATCGGGCAGAATTGTCTCTCCTCCATCAAAGTTGCCCATTGAGGCTACCGTTCGTGAGCTTTTCGACCCAAATAGTAAGAGTTGGAAGAAGGAGGTCCTCCGTTAGATCTTCCTTCCTATCGACGTCGACCGTATTTTGAGCGTCCCCTTAAGTTTGGAGGACAAGGATGACGAACGTGTTTAGGTGGGAAAAAAAGATGGCATTTTCAAGGTCAAAGACGCCTATAGAATTGCTCTCTCTTCCCAATCCTTTGCGTCTAGTTCTACTGGTCCGGACCCGGTTTGGAAAAAGCTGTGGAAATTAAATATTCCTCCGAAAGCCAAAATCTTTCTTTGGAGAGCGATTTGGGATATTATTCCGCACAACGAAAACCTTAAAAAGAAAATGATTTTGGATACGTGTAGCTGTCCCCGTTGTGGTGATCATGAATCCTCATTACACATTTTTCGAGATTATAGTTGGGCGCGTAGTCTGTGGAAGCTTGCCCCAACCAGCTTTCACAATCATGAGGCCTTGAGCCTCCGCGATTGGATCTCGTACTTTATCCTTAACTCTTCGTCGTCCGATGCTAATTTTTTGCTATTTTGCTTTGGAAAATGTGGTACTCCAGAAACGAGTACTGCTTTGATCATATTCACACTTCATCGGAAGCTTGCTTTCAAAGGTCAAAAGACACCTTACAGGACTATCACCGGTGGAACAGTTCCTCCCTTCCGGATAAACCTCATCGTGAAGTCTCTAAATGGTGCAAGCCAAGTCAGGGTAGTATTAAGATCAATTTTGATGCTGCTTTGAATTGTTCTCAGGTTTGTACGGGCCTTGGTGTGGTGGCTCGAGATGATGAAAGAAATATCTTGCTTGCTGCGGCTCGAAAAGTAGCGGCCAAGGCAGATGCAGAGCTGGCGGAATTAGAGGCGGTTGGCTGGGCAGTGCGGCTGGCGGTGGACAAAGGCTGGAACAACATCACCATCGAAAGAGATGCTCGTCTAGTCATCGAAGCTCTCAATCAAAATAGAGCTAGGGGCTTTTATGCCCAAACTCTCGTCAAAAATATCCATTTCATGTCTAGTGCTATTAGCTCTATTACTTTTTCCTTTTGTTTTAGGGAGTCGAATGAAGTCGCCCACATGCTTGCCCATTGAGCCTTGAGGCGCAACTATAATAATGTCTGGACTCGGTCGTATCCGATTTGGATTAGCAATGTTGTTTTTTCGGATCGTCTTCCATAATAAAGTGGAGGTACTTTTTTAAAAAAATAAAAATTTTAAAATAATAAAAAAAGGGAAAATTGGATGTTCTATTACACTAATACTCTAGAATAAATATTAAGACTCCTAATTAACAAACAAAAAAAGTAGCCCGAAAGAAATAAAATTCTAAATCCTAACAATCTATATGATATGTTATCCACCAACGTACAATCGAACCCATGATCTTCACCTGTGGCAAGTAATATTTACTCCAACTGAGACAAGATTACCTGATTATGAGTTTTGATAAGAGGCTTAAAGGACTTGAAGCTTGACAAACAGAGCAAGAGATTTCCGATTATGTTTTCAAACTTCACCGAGTAGAAATTCATAACTGATAGCAATGACATCCATGGCACAATAATAAGGCATTGGATTTATATTATCATGCTTTTCGAGTTTCTTAAAAACATCCACTTGTATTTCTAAAAAATCAAGTTCTTTATCTAAATTGAAATCTAAGGTTGAATTATTTTCGATGTTGCGGTGATCTTCGTAAGATAAATGCACACTAAAATAATCGTCGATCATTCCATCTTCTTTGGAGTTTCCTGTATTACAAGGCTTGAGTGCCCAAGATTGTGCTAGGATTTCACCTTCTTTATTTGATACGGTATCAATCACGTTTACGTTGTCGACCATTATCTTATTAAAATCCTGATCGTTCATACTTTTGGCCTTCATAATCGTCAAAGGAGAAAAGCTTAATGGGATGAGAGAGTAAAAATAATCAAGGTTTTTGTTTTTTTATTTATTTTGAAATTAAAGCTAAGTGTTTGTTTCTAAGACTGTATTATTTATAGATTTTTTTCATGGGCTTATGGATTTCTTTGACTTTTTCTTATATCTAAAAAAGTAAATTTTCATGGGATTATTTGATTTGTCGATTATATCTAACCGAAGTACACTCAGACTAATTAGGTTAATCCTTCTAAAAATAGTCACAGCGGATACTAATTCAAATCTCAACCTAAAATTCGGGAAGGTAGTTTTAATAATTAAAAATTCATTCCGTAACATAAGATATTTGCCAATATAAGTTAATAAAGAAATATAAATAATTTGGAGATTAAGGTTCAAAAGTGTTCAGCTTTTGTTGTTGTCGTAAATTATAAAAAATCTGTTTTGTTTTGTGGGATGACCCAAAAATTTTCAGTGGCTTTGTCTCATGACTTGCTCCAACGAAAACCTGCATCTACTTTTTTTTAAGTTATAGATGATATTTGACAATATAGGCCATTGAAAAACAAACTATTTGTAGTAGTTCTTGCCCCAGGAAAACAATATAAAGGACCCTTTTTATGGAATGTCAATTCATAAATTTAACAAGTGTTTGGAAAAATAACATAAACGAATTTTTAAGTATCTATTTTACTAACCAATATGTAAAAATGTCAGGGGTCTTTCTAGCAATGGGCCCTATAAAAATGTTTACTTTACCTAGAGTGAAGAACGGTTTTGTATATAATTATGAAGGGTAGCCTAAAGTTACATACATTTAAATTCTGAAGCTCTGTCTGAGTGAGAGTCATTAAATAGTATGAAAATAATGGGATGAAATTTTAAATTTGGGCATATCTAAACGCAAAAATTAGTTTGACAATTCAAATGTTATTAATCACACATCTTTTGGAGGTAACTTTGCAATTATTATTATTAAAGGTTAATTTTTAAATTTAAATGTGGTAAAGTGTATAGGGCTTTAATCATAAGACACTTAGATTATCTTGATTAGTTTAGTTATTTAACTAGATAGATTCTCGTGCCATGCACGTAGATCGGAAAGAAACGTTTTGGAGTCAATCTTATAATTGCATAATATTTATAAAATATTCTAAATATATTTCCGAAATTTTTATATTATATGTTTTTCCCACAAAGATGATGCTATTGTAATTATATTATGGCTGGTAAATAAATTCAAAAAATTACACTGGTTTATAAATTTAGGAACCATATTATTCTACAGCTGTTAAATAAAGTTGAAAAATAATTTTGCTATATATAAAAATTATTTCTTCTAATTTGAAATCATATTGAAAACGATATTTATTTACATTTTAGTCACATCCTAGTTTGGAAATCAGTTACAGTTCCAATATAAATATCTTAATTAGATCAGTTTTCTTATTTTATTTAAAAATAGAATTCTTTTATCGGGATGTTACATAATCTATGAACAATAACTCATTTAGAAAATCATAGAGGGTAGATATGGCATATGTATGATCATACTTGCCATTACGAAAAACAAGCTAAAAAATATAATAAATAAGAGAATACAACCACATTAATTTTTTTTTAAGTTTAGTATAATTTCAAAATATTAGATGAATAAAAATATGGAAAACCGGATGTTCTATTACGCTAATACTCTAGAATGAATATTAAGACTTCTAATTAACAAACACAAAAATGGCCCTAAAGAAATAAAATTCTAAACCCTAACAATCTATATAATATGTTATCCACCAACGTATAATCGAACCCACGATCTTCACCTGTAGCAAGTAATTTTTACTCGAACCGATAAAAGATTACCGATTTGAGTTTTGATTAGAGTCTTAAAAGACTTGAAGCTTGACTAACAAAGCAAGAGATTTCCGGTTATGTTTTCTAACTTCACGGAGTAGAAATTCATAACTGATAGCAATGACATCCATGACACAAAAATAAGACATTGGATTTATATTATCATGCTTTTCGAGTTCCTTTAAAACATCCACTTGTATTTCTAAAAAATCAAGTTCTTTATCTAACTTGAAATCTAGGGTTGAATTATTTTCGATGTTGCGGTGATCTTCGTAAGATAAATGCACACTAAAATAATCGTCGATCATTCCATCTTCATTGGAGTTGTCTGTATTACAAGGCTTGAGTGCCCAAGATTGTGCTACGATTTCACCTTCTTTATTTAATACAGTATCAATCACGTTTACGTTATCGATCATTATCTTATCAAAATCCTGATCGTTCATAATTTTGGCCTTCATAATCGTCAAAGGAGAAAAACTTAATGGGATGAGAGAGCAAAAATAATCAAGGTTTTTATTTTTTTATTTATTTTGAAATTAAAGCTAAGTGTTTGTTTCTAAGACGGTAATATTTATAGTTTTTTTTTCATGGGCTTATGTATTTCTTTGACTTTTTCTTATATCTAAAAAACTAAATTTTACAAGTGTTTGGAAAAATTAAAGCTAAGTGTTGTTGTCGTAAATTATAAACAATCTGTTTTGCTTTGTGGGATGACCCAAAAATTTTCAGTGGCTTTGCCTCATGACTTGCTCCAGCGAAATCCTGCATCTACTTTTTTTTAAGTTATAGATGATATTTGACTATATAGGCCATTGAAAAACTAACCATTTGTACATTTGGTGTCGTTCTTGCCCCAGAAAAACAATATAAAGGACCCTTTTTATGGAATGTCGATTCTTAAATTTTACAAGTGTTTGGAAAAATAACAGAAACGATTTTTTAAGTATCTATTTTACTAACCAATATGATAAAATGTCATGGGTCTTTCTAGCTCTAGGCCCTATATATAAAAATGTCAACTTTACCTAGAGTAAAGAACGGTTTTGTTTGTAATTATGAAGGGTAGCCTAAAGTTACATACATTTAAACTCTGAAGCTCTGCCTGAGTGAGAGTTATTAAATAGTATGAAAATAATGGGATGAAATTTTAAATTTGGACATATCTAAGCCCTAAAACTAGTTTGACAATTCAAATGTAATTAATCACATGTCTTTTGGAGGTAACTTTGCAATTATTATTATTAAAGGTTAATTTTGAAATTCAAATGTGGTAAATTGTATAGGGCGTTAATCATAAGACACTTACATCATCTTGATTAGTTTAGTTATCTAACTAGATAGATTCCCGTGCCATGCACGTAGATCGGAAAGAAACGTTTTAGAGTCAATTTTATACTTGCATAATATTTATAAAATATTCTAAATATATGTCCATAGACAATGCTATGAAATTTTTATATTATATGTTTTTCCCTAAAAGATGATGCTATTGTAATTATATTATGGCTGGTAAATAAATTCAAAAAATTACACTGGTTTATAAATCTAGGAACAATATTATTCTACAACTGTTAAATAAAGTTGAAAAATAATTTTGCTATATCAAAAACTTATTTCTTCTAATTTGAAATCATATTGAAAACGTTATTAATTTACATTTTAGTCACATCCTAGATTGGAAATCAGTTACAGTTCCAATATAAATATCTTAATTAAATCAGTTTTCTTATTTTATTTAAAAATAGAATTCTTTTATCGGGATGTTACATAATCTATGAACAATAACTCATTTGGAAAATCATAGAGGGTAGATATGGCATATGTATGATCATACTTGCCATTACGAAAAACAAGCTAAAAGATATAATAAATAAGAGAATACAACCACATTAATTTTTTTTAAGTTTAGTACAATTTCAAAATATTAAATGAATAAAAATATGGAAAACCGGATGTTCTATTACGCTAATACTCTAGAATGAATATTAAGACTCCTAATTAACAAACACAAAAATAGCCCTAAAGAAATAAAATTCTAAACCCTAACAATCTATATAATATGTTATCCACCAACGTATATTCGAACCCACGATCTTCACCTGTAGCAATTAATTTTTACTCGAACTGAGAAAAGATTACCGATTTGAGTTTTGATGAGAGTCTTAATAGACTTGAAGCTTGACTAACAAAGCAAGAGATTTCCGATTATGTTTTCTAACTTCACGGAGTAGAAATTCATAACTGATAGCAATGACATCCATGACACAAAAGTAAGACATTGGATTTATATTATCATGCTTTTCGAGTTCCTTAAAAACATCCACTTGTATTTCTAAAAAATCAAGTTCTTTATCTAACTTGAAATCTAGGGTTGAATTATTTTCGATGTTGCGGTGATCTTCGTAAGATAAATGCACACTAAAATAATCGTCGATCATTCCATCTTCTTTGGAGTTGCCTGTATTACAAGGCTTGAGTGCCCAAGATTGTGCTAGGATTTCACCTTCTTTATTTGATACAGTATCAATCACGTTTACGTTGTCGACCATTATCTTATTAAAATCCTGATCGTTCATAATTTTGGCCTTCATAATCGTCAAAGGAGAAAAGCTTAATGGGATGAGAAAGTAAAAATAATCAAGGTTTTTGTTTTTTTTTTATTTATTTTGAAATTAAAGCTAAGTGTTTGTTTCTAAGACTGTATTATTTATAGATTTTTTTCATGGGCTTATGGATTTCTTTGACTTTTTCTTATATCTAAAAAAGTAAATTTTCATGGGATTATTTAATTTGTCGATTATATCTAACCGAAGTACACTCCAACTAATTAGGTTAATCCTTCTAAAAATAGTCACAGCGGATACTAATTCAAATCTCAGCCTAAAATTCGGGAAGGTAGTTTTAATAATTAAAAATTCATTCCGTAACATAAGATATTTGCCAATATAAGTTAATAAAGAAATATAAATAATTTGGAGATTAAGGTTCAAAAGTGTTCAGTTTTTGTTGTTGTCGTAAATTATAAACAATCTGTTTTGTTTTGTGGGATGACCCAAAAGTTTTCAGTGGCTTTGCCTCATGACTTGCTCCAACGAAAACTTGCATCTACTTTTTTAAAGTTATAGATGATATTTGACAATATAGGCCATTGAAAAACAAACTATTTGTACATTTGGTGTCGTTCTTGCCCCAGAAAAACAATATAAAGGACCCTTTTTATGGAATGTCGATTCTTAAATTATACAAGTGTTTGGAAAAATAACAGAAACGATTTTTTAAGTATCTATTTTACTAACCAAAATGTTAAAATGTCAGGGGTCTTTCTAGCTCTAGGCCCTATAAAAATGTCTAGTTTACCTAGAGTGAAAAACGGTTTTGTTTGTAATTATGAAGGGTAGCCTAAAGTTACATACATTTAAACTCTGAAGCTCTACCTGAGTGAGAGTCATTAAATAGTATGAAAATAATGGAATGAAATTTTAAATTTGGGCATATCTAAGCGCAAAAAACTAGTTTGACAATTCAAATGCTATTAATCACACATCTTTTGGAGGTAACTTTGCAATTATTATTATTAAAGATTAATTTTGAAATTCAAATGTGGTAAATTGTATGTGGCTTTAATCATAAGACACTTACATCATCTTGATTAGTTTAGTTATTTAACTAGATATATTCCCGTGCCATGCACGTAGATCGGAAAGATACGTTTTTGAGTTAATTTTATACTTGCATAATATTTATAAAATATTCTAAATATATGTTCATAGACAATGCTACGAAATTTTTATATTATATGTTTTTCCCACAATGATGATGCTATTGTAATTATAATAGGCTGGTAAATAAATTCAAAAAATTACACTGGTTTATAAATTTAGGAACAATATTATTCTACAGCTGTTAAATAAAGTTGAAATATAATTTTGCTATATCAAAAAATTCTTTCTTCTAATTTGAAATCATATTGAAAACAATATTTATTTACATTTCAGTCACATCCTAGTTTGGAAATCAGTTACAGTTCCAATATAAATATCTTAATTAGATCAGTTTGCTATATTCAGTTTTCTTATTTTATTTAAAAATAGATCAATTCTTTTATCGGTATGTTACATAATCAATGAACCATAAATCCTTTAGAAAATCATAGAGGGTAGATATGACATATGTATGATCATACTCGCCATTACGAAAAACAAGCTAAAATATATAATAAATAAGAGAACATAACCACATTAATTTTTTTTTAAGTTTAGTACAATTTCAAAATATTAGATGAATAAAAATATGGATAATCGGATGTTCTATTACACTAATACTCTAGAATGAATATTAAGACTTCTAATTAACAAACACAAAAATAGCCCTAAAGAAATAAAATTCTAAACCCTAACAATCTATATAATATGTTATCCACCAACGTATATTCGAACCCACGATCTTCACCTGTAGCAATTAATTTTTACTCGAACTGAGCAAAGATTACCGATTTGAGTTTTGATGAGAGTCTTAATAGACTTGAAGCTTGACTAACAAAGCAAGAGATTTCCGATTAGGTTTTCTAACTTCACGGAGTAGAAATTCATAACTGATAGCAATGACATCCATGACACAAAAGTAAGACATTGGATTTATATTATCATGCTTTTCGAGTTCCTTAAAAACATCCACTTTTATTTCTAAAAAATCAAGTTCTTTATCTAACTTGAAATCTAGGGTTGAATTATTTTCGATGTTGCGGTGATCTTCGTAAGATAAATGCACACTAAAATAATCGTCGATCATTCCATCTTCTTTGGAGTTGCCTGTATTACAAGGCTTGAGTGCCCAAGATTGTGCTACGATATCACCTTCTTTATTTGATACAGTATCAATCACGTTTACGTTATCAATCATTATCTTATCAAAATCTTGATCGTTCATAATTTTGGCCTTCATAATCGTCAAAGGATAAAAGCTTAATGGGATGAGAGAGCAAAAATAATCAAGGTTTTTGTTTTTTTTATTTATTTTGAAATTAAAGCTAAGTGTTTGTTTCTATGACTGTATTATTTTTAGATTTTTTTCATGGGCTTATGGATTTCTTTGACTTTTTCTTATATCTAAAAAACTAAATTTTCATAGGATTATTGATTTTGTCGATTATATCTTACCGAAGTACACTCCAACAAATTAGGTTAATCCTTCTAAAAATAGTAACAGCGGATACTAATTCAAATCTCAGCCTAAAATTCGGGAAAGTAGTTTTAATAATTAAAAATTCATTCCGTAACATAAGATATTTGCCAATATAAGTTAATAAAGAAATATAAATAATTTGGAGATTAAGGTTCAAAAGTGTTCAGTTTTTGTTGTTGTCGTAAATTATAAACAATCTGTTTTGTTTTGTGGGATGACCCAAAAATTTTCAGTGGCTTTGCCTCATGACTTGCTCCAACGAAAACTTGCATCTACTTTTTTAAAGTTATAGATGATATTTGACAATATAGGCCATTGAAAAACAAACTATTTGTACATTTGGTGTCGTTCTTGCCCCAGAAAAAAAATATAAAGGACCCTTTTTATGGAATGTCGATTCTTAAATTTTACAAGTGTTTGGAAAAATAACAGAAACGATTTTTTAAGTATCTATTTTACTAACCAAAATGTTAAAATTTCAGGGGTCTTTCTAGCTCTAGGCCCTATAAAAATGTCTACTTTACCTAGAGTGAAAAACGGTTTTGTTTGTAATTATGAAGGGTAGCCTAAACTTACATACATTTAAACTCTGAAGCTCTGCCTGAGTGAGAGTCATTAAATAGTATGAAAATAATGGGATGAAATTTTAAATTTGGGCATATCTAAGCGCAAAAACTAGTTTGACAATTCAAATGCTATTAATCACACAACTTTTGGAGGTAACTTTGCAATTATTATTATTAAAAATTAATTTTGAAATTCAAATGTGGTAAATTGTATGAGGCTTTAATCATAAGACACTTACATCATCTTGATTAGTTTAGTTATTTAACTAGATAGATTCCCGTGTCTAAACGTAGATCGGAAAGATACGTTTTTGAGTTAATTTTATACTTGCATAATATTTATAAAATATTCTAAATAGATGTCCATAGACAATGCTACGAAATTTTTATATTATATGTTTTTCCCACAATGATGATGCTAATGTAATTATAATAGGCTGGTAAATAAATTCAAAAAATTACACTGGTTTATAAATTTAGGAACAATATTATTCTACAACTGTTAAATAAAGTTGAAATATAATTTTGCTATATCCAAAAATTCTTTCTTCTAATTTGAAATCATATTGAAAACAATATTTATTTACATTTCAGTCACATCCTAGTTTGGAAATCAGTTACAGTTCCAATATAAATATCTTAATTAGATCAGTTTGCTATATTCAGTTTTCTTATTTTATTTAAAAATAGATCAATTCTTTTATCGGTATGTTACATAATCAATGAACCATAAATCCTTTAGAAAATCATAGAGGGTAGATATGACATATGTATGATCATACTCGTCATTACGAAAAACAAGCTAAAATATATAATAAATAAGAGAACATAACCACATTAATTTTTTTTTTAAGTTTAGTACAATTTCAAAATATTAGATGAATAAAAATATGGATAATCGGATGTTCTATTACGCTAATACTCTAGAATGAATATTAAGACTTCTAATTAATAAACACAAAAATAGCCCCAAAGAAATAAAATTCTAAACCCTAACAATCTATATAATATGTTATCCACCAACGTATAATTGAACCCACGATCTTCACCTGTAGCAAGTAATTTTTACTCGAACCGAGAAAAGATTACCGATTTGAGTTTTGATGAGAGTCTTAAAAGACTTGAAGCTTGACTAACAAAGCAAGAGATTTCCGATTATGTTTTCTAACTTCACGGAGTAGAAATTCATAACTGATGGCAATGACATCCATGACACAAAAATAAGACATTGGATTTATATTATCATGCTTTTCGAGTTCCTTAAAAACATCCACTTGTATTTCTAAAAAATCAAGTTCTTTATCTAACTTGAAATCTAGGGTTGAATTATTTTCAATGTTGCGGTGATCTTTGTAAGATAAATGCACACTAAAATAATCGTCGATCATTCCATCTTCTTTGGAGTTGCCTGTATCACAAGGCTTGAGTGCCCAAGATTGTGCTACGATATCACCTTTTTTATTTGATACAGTATCAATCACGTTTACGTTATCAATCATTATCTTATCAAAATCTTGATCGTTCATAATTTTAGCCTTCATAATCGTCAAAGGAGAAAAGCTTAATGGGATGAGAGAGCAAAAATAATCAAGGTTTTTGTTTTTTTTTATTTATTTTGAAATTAAAGCTAAGTGTTTGTTTCTAAGACTGTATTATTTATAGATTTTTTTCATGGGCTTATGGATTTCTTTGACTTTTTCTTATATTTAAAAAACTAAATTTTCATAGGATTATTGATTTTGTCGATTATATCTTACCGAAGTACACTACAACAAATTAGGTTGATCCTTCTAAAAATAGTAACAGCGGATACTAATTCAAATCTCAGCCTAAAATTCGGGAAAGTAGTTTTAATAATTAAAAATTCATTCCGTAACATAAGATATTTGCCAATATAAGTTAATAAAGAAATATAAATAATTTGGAGATTAAGGTTCAAAAGTGTTCAGCTTTTGTTGTTGTCGTAAATTATAAACAATCTGTTTTATTTTGTGAGATGACCCAAAAATTTTCAATGGCTTTGCCTCATGACTTGCTCCAACGAAAACCTGCATCTACTTTTTTTAAGTTATAAAAGATATTTGACAATATAGGCCATTGAAAAACGAACTATTTGTAGTCGTTCTTGCCCCAGGAAAACAATATAGAGGACCCTTTTTATGCAATGTCGATTCTTAAATTTTACAAGTGTTGGAAAAATAACATAAACGAATTTTTAAGTATCTATGTTACTAACCAATATGTTAAAATGTCAGGGGTCTTTCTAGCTATAGGCCCTATAAAAATGTCTACTTTACCTAGAGTGAAGAACGGTTTTGTTTGTAATTATGAAGGGTAGCCTAAAGTTACATATATTTAAATTCTGAAGCTCCGTCTGAGTGAGAGTCATTAAATAGTATGGAAATAATGGGATGAAATTTTAAATTTGGGCATATCTAACCGCAAAAACTAGTTTGACAATTCAAATGTTATTAATCATACATCTTTTGGAAGTTACTTTGCAATTATTATTATTAAAGGTTAATTTTGAAATTCAAATGTGGTAAATTGTATAGGGCTTTAATCATAAGACACTTACATCATCTTGATTAGTTTAGTTATTTAACTAGATAGATTCCCGTGCCATGCACCTAGATCGGAAAGAAACGTTTTTGAGTCAATTTTATAATTGCATAATATTTATAAAATATTCTAAATATATGTCCATAGACAATGCTACGAAATTTTTATATTATATGTTTTTCCCACAAAGATGATGCTATTGTAATTATATTATGGCTGGTAAATAAATTCAAAAGCTTACACTGGTTTATAAATTTCTTTAGAGATGTTACATAATCAATGAACAATAACTCATTTAGAAAATCATAGAGGGTAGATATGGCATATGTATGATCATACTTGCCATTACGAAAAACAAGCTAAAAAATATAATAAATAAGAGAATACAACCACATTAATTTTTTTTAAGATTAGTACAATTTCAAAATATTAAATGAATAAAAATATGGAAAACCGGATGTTCTATTACGCTAATACTCTAGAATGAATATTAAGACTCCTAATTAACAAACACAAAAATAGCCCTAAAGAAATAAAATTCTAAACCCTAACAATCTATATAATATGTTATCCACCAACGTATATTCGAACCCACGATCTTCACCTGTAGCAGTTAATTTTTACTCGAACTGAGAAAAGATTACCGATTTGAGTTTTGATGAGAGTCTTAATAGACTTGAAGCTTGACTAACAAAGCAAGAGATTTCCGATTATGTTTTCTAACTTCACGGAGTAGAAATTCATAACTGATAGCAATGACATCCATGACACAAAAGTAAGACATTGGATTTATATTATCATGCTTTTCGAGTTCCTTAAAAACATCCACTTGTATTTCTAAAAAATCAAGTTATTTATCTAACTTGAAATCTAGGGTTGAATTATTTTCGATGTTGCGGTGATCTTCGTAAGATAAATGCATACTAAAATAATCGTCGATCATTCCATCTTCTTTGGAGTTGCCTGTATTACAAGGCTTGAGTGCCCAAGATTGTGCTACGATTTCACCTTCTTTATTTGTGACAGTATCAATCACGTTTACGTCATCGATCATTATCTTATCAAAATCCTGATCGTTCATAATTTTGGCCTTCAGAATCGTCAAAGGAGAAAAGCTTAATGAGATGAGAGAGCAAAAAAATTACAGTTTGAGTCAAACCAGGGCGTTAAACGGATAGTTTAAAACGGATTTCGTAACGAAACAAAACTTGCGGATCGAGTTCTATTAGAGTTATTACGAGCTACCAAACATAAAGAAAAACTTAGCAGCGGATAAGTTTGTAAAGGTAGGTTTACATCTTACAACTTGAGAGCGTTCACGCCTCATAAACTAAACATTCAAAAATACGAAAACTTATGTTTATAACAAAATCTTGAATCTAGCAATTTATTTCTCCCAGGGTAATCCTCACTCCCCATACCTGCAATTAACTTACTGCTAGTCATTGTCCAGGAAGGAAACGACATCATCGCAGGTTCGTTAAGACCAAAAGTACACGTCAGCAAGAAGTCGTAATTCATTTAATTCGGGTACAATAAATTTAAAGATAATAACTTAAATAATTTCTTATTTCAGTTAGTCAGCCATACTGCTGTATCTTTTTCAGCCACACTGCTGTATCTTTTCCAGCCATACTGCTGTATCTTTTCCAGCCATACTGCCGGTACCACTTCAAACTCCATAGGCGAGACAATACGCTAGGGGGAGCTAACCCCTAAGCAATTCCCTACCATAGACACACGTCCTACTTCGGTGCCTATGGTTAAGTATGCATACCCTCGCGGTGGCCCATAGGGCTCCATATGCCGCGAGTAATTCTTTCCACCAATTGACGTCATACTACGTCCACTTTCAAGTTAGTGAGGTCATACTACCTCTGCTTATCAAAATATTATAATAAAATAACTTATTCGGGAAGCGTATCGTTATTCATACTACACGTCCATATTTTACCTTTGTTACCATTATCATATGGTACATAACATATACAATGAATCTATGCTGCGTGTACGTACCTTGATCAAGCAAACAAAGCACAAGGTCCTAATCAATTTACGGTCACGAATCGGCTTCCTACAAGGTTTAACCGTATTCAGAAATAAGAACACATTCACATCCTCCTCAAAGCAAACCATAACACATACACACGACTACCATCACACATAGAACACATACACATCTCATGAGTCAAACACCACAATCCTAAGACACATCAAACACTTAAAAAAACACAGCATATGAATCTGTCCAGAAACTTGTCATAACACTGTCAAACTGGAAATCCGACTTCATCGTAGCGTCCGGAAGGCATCAAAATCACCGGGTACAAATTTTCATGATTTATAACATAGTATAAGTATTTTTAACCTAATTCCAAAGCCAAAAATGCTCCAAAAACACCATTTTTTCACCATTTTCAAAACCTACGGGTTTATTATATTTTTATTAAAAATACATACAAATTCCAATGTTCATATTACTTATTAAATCCATACCATCCAAATCATAAACTCATGCCCAAATATTAAAAATAATTTTCATGATTCCAAATACTTCATTTCTTACAATACCATTTTTTTCTTCAAAAATCATTCACTAATACATTAAAATTTCACATACTACACTAAAAATAATTTATTACACTACAACACAATTTTCCATGAACAATCACAATTTATATTTATAGATCCTTCAAATTCACACATCATAACAACAAATCCTAACTTAACATACTAATATAAAATAAATCCCTAAAAACATCCAACACTAAAATTGATAAAGACATATATAAAAATTCATACCATCATTTTAAATCATTAAAAGAAATAACCATGGATCCAAAACTCACACATGCCACACATCACATATTTGAAATTGAAACTTAATAATAAAAATAATTAAAGAATTATACTTACAATTTCAATGAAAGAACACCAAAATGATGAGTAAAAATGGAAGAAGTGGTGTGTGGAAAGGGTGGTATATGCTATGGTTTTCTCTTGAGTTTTTAGCAAAGAAAGTATAGAATAAATAGAAATGTTTAGGAAATAATGAAGGAAGTAGTGCAAGAATAACTATGTGATCTTTCAAATTCTCAAATGGGAGTTACACCCATTCCAAGAGACCATCTAAGAGCCGGTCAACACTCCACTTTTCTTTCTCATTTTATTTATTTTTTTAATTTAATTTTTGAAAGAAGAAAATGGGTTAAAAGTTTTGGGCCCGAATAAAAAAGACTGAAAAATACCATGATCAAGCCCAAACTAAATAAATAAAAATATTATTTGTATAAAATAATATTACTAGTAAATAATTAAATATATCGGGAAAATATCGGAGTTTTACAGACTACCCCCCTTAAAAAGGTTTTGACCCCAAAACCACAACTTACTAACACAAAACACAAAACAACCACACACACACACAACAAAAAAAAAAAAAAAAAACAAAACAAGCACATAACAAAAGAAACTAGGTCAAAACAACTCAAAGCGCAGAAATCCTACCTTCTACCCCCCATAAAAAGTTACGTCCCCGTAACTTACTAACCCGAGAGCAAAGGTGCGGATCCTGTTCTCACATGGAAGCTTATGTTTCCCAAGTTGCCTCTTGTGACCGATGATTTGACCATAGAACCCTAACCAATTCAACATCCTTTCGCTGAGTACTACGAACCTTTCTATCTAAAATCTGAACAGGTTGCTCCTCATAGGTTAGACTCTCATCAAGCTCTAACGGCTCTAGGTCTAAGACATACGAAAAAGCCGCAACATAACGTTTTGACTGGGAGATATGAAAAACGTCATGTACCTTACCCAGCGCATTAGGCAATGCTAACCGGTAAGCTAACTTCTCTATCTTTTCCACAATATCATAAGGACCAATGAAACGTGGTCTTAACTTCCAACGAGCACCAAAACAAACCATGCCTGTCACTGAAGACACACGGAGGTGAACTTTGTCGCCTATTGCGTACTCATCAGGCCGACGACGAAGATTAAAGTATGTTTTCTGTCTATTTTGGGCTGCCTTCATTTTCTTGCGAATTAACTTCACTTGTTCAGTCATTTGAACAAGCATATCTGGTCCTAAGGTGATAGACTCAGTGAAATCATCCCAAGACACTGGGCTACGACAGTTGTGACCATATAGTGCCTCAAACGGAGCCATCTGAGTTGTGGCCTGATAACTGTTATTATAAGAGAACTCCACCAGATCCAAATGTTCATCCCATGAACCCTGCCATTCCATGGCTTCGCTCTTAACATGTCCTTCAATACCTGATTAACACGTTCAGTTTGACCATCCGTCATAGGGTGGAAAGATGTACTATAGAGAAGAGTGGTTCCTAAAGCTTGCTGTAAGATTTCCAGAAATGTGACAAGTATTGAGTGTCCCGATCAGAAACTATAGTACGAGGTATCCCGTGATAGCGCATCACGTATTTAATGTAAGCGTGAGCAAGTTTTTCCATATCCACTTACAGTTCATCGGAATAAACCTTGCAGACTTAGTAAGCCTATCCACAATAACCCAAAGAGTATTATTACCAGCCTTAGATCGTGGCAGACCTAAGACAAAGTCCATTGAAACATCATCCTACTTACACACCAGAACTTCCAAGGGTTGTAGCAATCCAGCTGGCCTTTGGTGTTCGCTCTTAACCTTTTGGCACGTTAAACACGTAAAAACAAATTCGGCAACGTTCTTTCTCATACCCGACCACCAAAACATACCTTTTAGATCTTGGTTTATTTTGTCCCCTCCAGGGTGAACAGAGTATCTAGAGTTGTGTGCCTCGTTCAACAGATTTTCCTTTAAAGAGTTGCACCAACCCAGTACACACCATCGTCCTTTAAAACAAAGGCTATCATCCTCATGAATTGTAAAACCTTCAGCTTTACTTTCACTGGCCTGCTCACGAAGCTTAACGAGCTTAGGGTCGTCCATTTGCCTAGCCATAATTTCCTCGAAGAACGTAGGTCAAATGGACAGAGCTCCCAACTTGGCCTCCAACTCCCGTTCTTTGATTATCTCCAAATTCATTCTCTCAAACTCCTTACTCAACTCTTCCGAAGTTATCAATGTTGCAATTGAATGTTTTGATTTCCTACTCAAGGCATCAACGACCACATTTGTGCGACCCTCGTCATAAGAAATCTCGAAATTGTAATCACTAATTAATTCCAAACAACGTTGTTGACGCAGATTCAATTCAAGTTGAGAAAACAGAAATTGTAAGCTTTGGTGATCTGTATGGATCTTACATTTCACGTCTACAAGCTTGATAAAGCTCTTTATGGCCTAAAACAAGCACCTAGACAATGGTACGAGAGATTATCTATGTTTTTTATTGATAATAAGTTCATACGAGATAAAATTGATAAAACCTTATTCTTTAAGAATAAAGGTTTTAGTATTTTAGTTGTTCAAATATATGTTGATGATATTATTTTTGGTGCTACTAATGAATCGTTATGTAAGGAATTTGCTGACCTAATGAGTAATGAATTCGAAATGAGTATGATGGGAGAGTTAAATTTCTTTCTTGGTTTACAAATTAAACAAACTGCTAACGGTATTTTTATTCATCAACAAAAATACATTAAAGAACTTCTAAAGAAATATGGACTAGATAATGCTAAGACAAACCATACACCCATGGCCACTAACATTAGATTAGACGAAGACTCTAACGGTATTAGTGTTGACCAAACGATGTATAGAGGCATGATATGATCACTACTATACTTAACAGCTAGTAGACCCGATATATCCTTTAGTGTTGGATTGTGTGCTAGATTTCAATCAAATCCTAAAGAATCACATCATACGGCAGTAAAAAGGATTCTAAGATATTTAAAGGGAACAGATGACTTATCCCTATTTTATCCGAAAAGTGATGTCTATGACTTGAAAGAGTATAGTGATGCAGATTACGCAGGTGATCTTGTGAATAGAAAAAGCACTTCAGGAATGGTACAGTTTCTTGGATCTTGCTTGGTATCATGGAGTTCCAAGAAACAGAACACAGTAGCTTTATCCACTGTAGAAGCTGAATATGTAGCAGCAGCAGCCTGCTGTTCCCAAATGCTGTGGATTAAACAACGGCTAAGAGATTTTGGTATTAAACTTGAATGTGTTCCTATTTATTGTGATAATACTAGTGCCATTTGCATTTCTAAAGATCTGGTGCATCATTCTAAAGTTAAACATTCATATTAGACACCATTTTCTTAAGGATAATATAGACCATAAAAATATTATTGTTAAACATGTCAATACTAGTGATCAAGTTGCAGATATTATGACTAAACCGCTTCCAAGGGAACAATTCGAAAAGATAAGGTTGGAGCTAGGTATGATCAAGCTTCACTAAAGTTTAATGCTAGTATTCCTCCTCAAAACAACTTGAAAAATTGGAAGGGTTCAATCAACCACAACAACCAAGATTGATTACTCAATCATTGCGAGATTTAGGTATGCATCTATTTAAGTACGTGTCTTAAACTGTATCTTGATTGCTTGCTTTAACTGATTAGACCAAGTAGCATTATTTATTTTATATTATATATTATCCATATATTATGAATTTTTTTTTTTCTTTTTTTCCAAAATCACAAAAATTTATTTTTATTTTCCACAAATTCCAGCATTTCATTTTATTTTAATTTATTTTGGTGAGCCAACTTAATTTAAGAAATGGAAGACGGATCATCGAGGTGTTTCGGAAAGTAGTCGTCTAAATCGATATATTCAACAAACTAAGCTTAATTAATAACTACCCATTACACTTCCTAAAACCACCAATATAGAAGTAGTACAAACTCTTCACTAATCGTCCCTTCACACCTTTATAACCCCTACACTCCTCACGTCACATCCATCATTCATAAACCCACTACTTGTACTACTCCTAGCAAACCGTCAAACCCATTTGCCTCTTTCTACAATCCCTAACCTTCATCAATTCATCTCATCATCACCATGAAATCTCCCAAGACTTCATCAACCAAGAACACCAAAGGAAAGGCACCCAAATTCATCCAACCGGAACCGCTTCAAGTTATTCACCCTTCATCAGACAACCCTCAATCATCAACTCCATCATCTAAACCCAAAACATCAAAACCCATGCATGTCGGCACAAAAAGGGCTTTTTCCACCACAAAAGGAAGCTCATCTTCAAAACCCGCAAAGAAGGCCAAGGTTGTGGATCCTGATTGTGCTGTGGAAGTTGCAAAGGAGATGTCCGTAGGTTTTGGTTTGGACAAATATTGGTATGATTCTACTCCCTTTCCTCAATTACACGCCATTTTAAGTAATCAAGGTTGGGAAGAATTAATGAGTAATTTTTCTTGCAATCCGATTTACCCACATCTAGATGCGAGAGTTTATTCACAATTTTACAATAGATAATGGGGTTTGTTCAAGCATGATTAAAGACATTAAAATTGAGTTTAACAGTTTAATGTTGGGAGAATGGTTTGAAGTTCCAGTGGTAGAGTTTGATACGTATTATGTAGGGTCAAAGATTGTCTTTTCCGGCATTACTGAGAAAACGATGTTAAAATTTCTTGGTCAAGAAGATAAAAAACGATTTAGTCACATGTCTTTGTCTCCACTACACAAGTTACTTTACAACATCGCTCGTCGATTCATTTTACCCCGCAATTCCAAGCGGAGTGAAGTCAATCTACGCGATGCAACGTTAATTTATTGCATGGCCAATCACATAAAAATCAATTTTCTGTCGTTGATAGTGTCACATTTATCTGAATGTATTGAGAAGGGTCTTATGGTTGGATACAGAGCTTTGTTAACTTGTATTTTTAAGAAGTTTGGAGTCCCATTGGATGGACTAGAATTCCTTATGAGCGCCAACAATAAAATCAGTGAAAGGTGCCTTACTAATTTGCACCTCCAGTTAAATGAAAAAGGGATTCTAAAACATGTCATTGAGGAGGTGGATGTAAGTTCTGATGATGAAGAGGAAGAGAAAACAGAAAAAGAAGGTGAGGGAGAAAAAGAAAAAGAAGAAGAAGAGGTAGAAGAAGAAAAAGGAGATCAGGAGACTGTTCCCACTGCCACCACAGAGGCAGAAACTGAAAGGGAACAGGAGGAAGCTATAAGTAAGGGGGAACAGTTTGAGGGAGAAGAAGAAGTAGAACTGGAAGAGGATGAGGACCTCAATGTGCCTCTCAAGAAAATCAAGAAACCTTCCGTGCTCACACCAAGAAAGAGCAGGAGGTTAGCTTCCAAAAGTTCCTCGAGCCTACATGCTGATGTTACTTCTCCAACCCCTCCATCACCGAAACCAGAATCACCCATACCATTCCACATTCCATCATCACCACCATCACCTATTCCCACTTCACCAACACCTACTGGTTTTGATAGGGATTCCTCTCCTTTTCCTCCTACTCCAATTGATCTTATCCTCACCAAGTTTGATACTTTGCAGTCCCAACTTAGTGCTTTCTAGAGTGAAGTCCGCGTCTCACTCTCCACACTTGAAGAGCAGCTGTCCCAGATGGAGTCCCGTCTTGGTGCAAAGCTCGACACTGTGGAAGTGCAGACGGAATATGTTGATGAGGAGACTGCTGCCTGATCCCTCCTTCCTCTGTTTACTGTTTTATTAATGTTTGTTGGCCACATCATATGTAATTTCTAAACAATTTTTTTGCTTTATTTTGCTGTACCAGTTGGGGTACAAACAATTATTTTATGATTATGCTACTAACCATCCTTTTAATCCTTAATCTATTATCCTTCATTCTCTATCCCTTATGGTCTATGATGTTTATATGCGTGCATTTCTTGATTCATGTTTGGGCATTTGCTTTCTTAGTTTGCTGCTTACTTTCTTAATTTGTCTAATGCTTGCCTTAGAGCTGTGGATTGATATATACCCCTACTTTTTGATTGATGTCAAAAGGGGGAAGAAGGCAACAAACTTAACTTGACGCTTGTGAATGCTACGCTTTTACTTTAATCTTTGGATTAATTGGTTCTCTATTTGTTCTAAAACTTTATAATGTTCTTAGTATATGATATAGGTTTCTGTTTTATAAAAGACAATGTTTGATATACTTAGGCTTAGTATATGATATAATCATAGTTTGGTTTATTAATTTTATTGGTTTAATTATATGGAATTAGTTGTTAATTGTTGTTTTTCACTTTTGTTTAACTTTGATTCTTACAACTCCATAATATTTTGAAGTACTAAGATTGTTGTGTTTCTTAATTTTATGTTTTTCTTACTTTATAAGTTTTTTTTGTTTATTAATCTTTATGTTTTGTTTTGATTTATTTTTGAAAACGTAAGTCATGTTTAACCACATGATTTTCGAAAAAGTTTTAAAATTTAATTCATTAGAGTAATGTGTTTATTTAGAATTTAGTAGATTATTTGTAATGATTTAATTTACTAGATATGGTTGAACTCGTGTTAATCTCTAGCATGTTCAATTTATTTGTTTTACTCTATTTTTAATTAAGTTTGTTTATAAAGTTTGCCATCATCAAAAATGGGGAATTTGTTGGCCCATTTGGTTTTGATGATAACTTAAACGTTTATAAACAAACATATTACGTTTTGAGATTGTTGTGTTAGGTTATATATCCGGTCTTTGAAAGGTCGTCGATGGAACCTTAAGAAGTTGTAAAAGGACATTGCTACTCTGCGTTCCTAGGTTAAGTCAAATTCGAAGAATGGTCAATCAGAGACAGTGCAGTGTTCCCAGATCAACCGGTCAGAGAAGTAGTCAACGAATTTATTAAGAAAATCATTTTTTAGTTTTATTTTTCTTTTTATTTTTGTTGTACGGTTGAATAAATTAAGGTAGCACAAGGAAGTTAATCTGGAATTAAAATAACTAACTCTTAAATTAATTAATCTTAAAATAGATTTCTAAAATTAGGTCTTGGTTATTTTTAGCTAAAAGACAAGGAAAGACTTGAAGTAACTTCCAAGTATTCTTGCGCATGATCCCACGGTTATTGCCCACTAATCCCACATCAAAAGATCATGGGATTATGGCATGACATAATCTAAAATGGGTATTTAAATAATTTTTACAACCGACACAATTTGGTGATCAACAAGAGAAAACTATGTGCGAAAAATATTTTGTGCCCAAATCATTTTGTGAGATCCAAAAATCAAGAAGAGGAGATATAAAGAGTTCTTAATTACTTATTAATTCCAAAAATATTTCCTTGTGCGATTCTTGTTTGCTCATCCAATTTAGAAGAATTATTTTGTAAGGATTTTTGAGAGAAGTTGTAATTAGACTTGGGGAAGTCTACGGGGAATTGTGAGAAATTTTGTAAAGAGAGAAAAAGAAACAAGAAGGAGAACCGAGAAGGAGAAGAAGAGAATTAGGCCTAGAGTAGAGAAGAGAAGGAGAAAAAGTTTTATGTAATAGGGAATTGTATTTACATAAAATTTAATAAGAGAAGTTGAAATCCTTAGTGGGTCGTGGCTTTCTTTCTTTTAAGGCCAAGAAAGTTTCCACGTTAAATTCTTGTGTTCTTTGAGTTTCTTTAATTTGCTTTGAGTATTTTTAGTGTTAGAAATTCCGCAAGAAAATAGGGCAAAAAATACTCCTAGGGCAACACAACAATTTACCCCCCTCTCTTGTTGAGTTCATTATCTCTAAGTGTTTCTACAGTTAAAAATAAAAATATCTAAATAAAGAGTTAAAAGAAATAAAAATATCCAAGATATTAAATTAGAACTTCCTAGAAAAAGAATTTAAAAATTATAAATATCTTAGATATCATCCTAGAAGATCCTATATTATGTAATTAAAAAATAAAATATCTAAGATATTTTAGTTAACTTGTAACAAAACTCATCACTATAAATACCCCATTGATGTAATGAATTTTGGTAATAAAAAAATAGCCATTTTACAAATTCACCCCCTTTCTTTCCAAAACAAATCACTTCACCACTCTCCTATCCAAATTTTCCTACGTTATTAACTAAAAATTCATTCGGTAACATAATATATTTGCCAATATAAATTATTATGGAAATAATAAATTTGGGACAAAAGTGTCCAGCTTTTGTTATTGTAAATTATAAACAATATGTTTTGTTTTGTAGAATGACCAAAAAATTTTCAGTGCCTTTGCATCTATTTTTTAAGTTACATATGATATTTCCCGATATAGGTCATTGAAAAGCAAACTATTTGTACATTTATTGTCGTGATCTTGCCCCAGACAAACGAATAGAAATTGACCCTTTTTATAGAATGTTGATTCTGAACTTTAAGAAGTGTTTAGAAAGATAATACAGATAGGTTTTTAAGAATCTATTTTAATAACCAAATTTTTTGAAATGTCAGGGGCTTTTCTAGCTCTATGTCCTATCAAAATGTCTACTTTGCCTATAGTCAAGAATGGTTTAATTTGTAATTATAATGGGTAGCGTAAAGTTACATACATTTAAACCTTGAAACTTGTCCTAAGTGAGAGTTATTAAAAAGTATTAAAATAATGGGATGAAATTATAAATTTGGATATATCTTAGCGCAATAATTAGTTGGACAATTCAATTGTTATTAATCACACATCTTTTGGAGGTAACTTTGCAATTATTATCATTAAAGGTTAATTTTGAAATACAAATATGGTAAATTATACAGGGCATTAATCATAAGACACTTAAAATTCTAAATCCTAACAATTTATATGATATGTTATCCATCAACATAGAATCGAACCCGACGATCTTCACTTTTGGCAAGTAATATTTACTCCAACCGAAAAAAAATTACCCAATTTGAGTTTGATAAGAGGCTTAAAAGACTTGAAGCTTGACTAGCAAAGCAAGAGATTTGCGATTATAACTTCTAACTTCACTGAGTAGAAATTCACAACTGATAGCAATAACATCCATGACACAATTATAAGACATTGGATTAATATTATCATGCTTTTCGAGTTCCGTAAAAACATCCATTAATATTTCTAAAGAATCAAGTTCTTTATCTAACTTGAATTCTAGGGTTGAATTATTTTTGATGTTGCGGTGATCTTCGTAAGATAAATGCACACTAAAATAATCGTCGATCATTCCATCTTCTTTGGAGTTGCTTGTATTACGAGGCTTAAGTGCCCAAGATTGTGCTACGATTTCACCTTCTTCATTTGATACAGTTTCAATCACGTTTACGTCGTCGATCATTATCTTATCTGAATCCTGAAAGTTCATACTTTTGGCCTTCATCATCGTCAAAGGAGAAAAGCTAAATGGGATGAGAGAGGCCTATGTTTTTTTATTTTTTATATTTTGAAATTAAAGCTAGGTAATTTTTGTTTCTAAGACTGTACTATTTGTAGATTTTTTTCTTGGGTTTATGTTTTTTCGTTGACTCTTTCATATATTTAAAAATAGTAAATTTTTCATGGGATTATGGATTTTCTTTATTTTATCTTACCGAAGTACACTCCAACAAATTAGGTTAATCCTTCTAAAAATAGTAACAGCGGATACTAATTTAAATCTCAACCCAAATTTCGAGAAGGTAGTTTTAATAATTAAAAATTCATTCCGTATCATAAGATATTTGCCAATATAAGTTATTACGTAAATAATAAATTTAAGAACAATATTATTCTACAGCTATTAAATAAGGTTAAAAATTAATTTTTCTATATCAAATTTTTATTTATTCTATTTTGAAATCATATTGAAAACTGATATTGATTTACATCTTAGTCACATTCTAGTTTAGAAATATTTATCAATAACTAGTTGTGGGGTGCACTATCAAATTTGTATATGTTATAACACAAATGAAAATATTATAATCTCTATGTCGTAGTACGAAGAGAGTCCAATGACATATTGTTAGCTGAATTGTTGCATATTAGGCCGTGACAATTCATCCACTACTAAAAAACCATGAGTTTTTAGACAGTTTATTTTAGACACTTAAATAACTGTCTAAAAAAAGGAACGGAGACTTTAGACGCTTGATTAAAAGCGTCGAAAAACCTTAAAAAAAAAAGGAAAAATAGGTGTAAAAAACTGAAAAAATCCCGCTTTGTTCTCCCTTCATCATTCAAAATCAGTTTCCTTCTCAAGTCCCTCTCTAATAAACCCTAACCCTAACCCGACTTCCCCTTCTTCCTCCTCTCACTGTAACTGGCGGCCATGTTCCAAGCCCATCTGTTCTCCTCCAATCCGGCCGGCAGAGCACGTTTATCCTCTCAAGCACTTCACACGTTCATCTCCGGCAGCCTGTAGTACCGCAGGTATGGAGTTCTTGTTGTTTTCTTTTTCTCTGTAAAGTTTAGCATTAATTGTTCTAATTTTCTTGAATTATTTCATTCTCAATCGAAACTTGTTTTTAGATTTTTTTTTTAAGTTCCAATTTTCAAATCTTCAATCAAAAAAGATGGATTGGAACATTGGCTCAACATAAACGGGTTTCCAGCAACATAAACATCCTTAAGCTTTTCTTTTGTCCTTGTTTGTTCGGAGTGAATTGTTGACCTAAATCTAGAATGTGTTGTTTATTAACTACCTGGTTTCGAGCTGCCAACTTGTTTTTTAGAAAAAATTGTATGGAATTACTTGTGATAATTTTTTAGCGAAATACTTTAAATATGTTTCTCCGATTTGCCGTTTTGATGTTGGGTTTTTGCTTCTTGATGTGTGATCCTGTCTTTGTAAGCTGCTGCTGCTGGTGTTCATGGGCTTTATTCCTTGGCAAAGTTGATTGTTGCTGTGTGTTTTAATGCGCACTTTGTTGGGTCATCCATTTATCTGAGTGGCTGATACAATGCAAGTGTTTTGGGTTTTGTTTTGGGTTTTAATGCGCCGTCACCATCTCATCCTCGCCATCGTCACCATCTTTACCTCGCCGTCAAATTTACCATCATCGCCTTTACTATCACCATCGTTGCCGCCAGGTTCAGTGATTGTTGCAATTGCTTGTCTGTCTTTCTCCTTTATAACTCAATTTTCTAGTTAATATCTATACACTTGAATTTTTTGCATCTTTAAATGTTCTAATAACTAGAGATTTAGTGGATGTATGTTTATCATATGTTTTTGTTCAGATTAGTGTGATTATTGTAGTCTTAGTTAATAGTTATAATTTGCTTTTTTGGTATTTTTTATTCAAATAAATCGAAGCTTGTTTGAGTTTTATAAGCGTACTTGAGTTTTGTCTTATTGAATTTCGTTTACATAATTTTCAATCTATGTGTGCAAATCTGGGTAATTTGTATCTAATTTCTTAGCATTAGAGTATAATTTCATTGCTTACACTTCGTAATATTTAGTATCTTTAAGTTTACATAATTTTAGTCTAATTTCTTTAGCATTAATCCTCTCAATGAATTGTGGAGTGTGGTGCAAAACACCCATTTGTTACAGGCACTACTATATTGAAGTTAATTCAATATATCCTGCTATATCCTGCTTAGAGGTTCAAAACACCCATTTCTTTAGCATTAATTCAAGCAGGAAAATTTCTTTAGGATTTCTGCTTGAATTCTTGTATATTGAAGTTTCCCTGCTATTTAGGGATAAATGCATACATGGTGCTTATGATAAACTAGTATATAACTAACTATAATGTGGTTGGATAACCTGTACTGTAATGCAAGAAGACATGTCAAATACCAATTACATAAGCCTAGTTTGTGTTGGTGTGTAGGTGACGTTCTTTCAACTTGGTGTTGGTGTGTAGGTGACAACATATTTGATAATGCAGTATATATTCTGTGTGCCTAGTTTATGTTGTTGATTATAAAGCTATGCTAAGATTGACTTTTCTTCTTATATTTTGGTTCAAACCTTCAAGGTGTATACTAAAACACAACAGAAAGGAAGGCCGAGTTTCTTTTTGCTTATTGTCGTTGTGTTGCCGTTATAATTTCTTTGGATAATAAATTTGCTTGATGATTGGGTTGTTGTTATTGTTCATTAAGAAATAGAAACATGTGTTGAATTATTGACGACTTGTCTTTTTTTGGGGAATTATACTATAGCAGAATTCTTAGTCGAAAACATTGATAAAGAACTAAACTCCAAAAGCCTTCATATTGTAAAATGTGAGAAGAAAATTCGCAAACTGAGCCATATCATTCAACACATGGAATCTCTTTTGTCCAACTTAAAGGTCTGCAAGTTCTCTTGCAATCTGCTGGCTGGAAACTACAACTAAGTATAGGAATTTTAGTTGATCTTGGAATATTACTTTGAAAGTGAGTATTATTAAGTGACTTAATAGTTTTTTTTAGCATGTTTAACGATATGAGTTAAACATAACAATTTTAATTACAATGCAAATTATATTGGGGTTTGAAGAGATATAAAAGTTTCAGCCTCATAATTAGAGAGATTTAAATGTAACAATTACAACTTTTACGTTTCGAAGCCATTAATTTTCAGAATAAATTGATGGGGGCGGTAAAAACCAAACGATCCTAAGTATAAGGCTATTTGTTTCAAGATGTGGATTATCTTTACTTAATTATATGCAGTTTAGAGATTACTTTAAAATAAGATGAGACCAGAATGATCATCTTTACAGCCAGAAACGATCAAGGTAATATTTTTGTAGATTTGAATTTCATTGAGATTCTTTTGGTGTACTTGTTCAGTCTTATCTATTGTATTTAGCTTTCTTAAGTGTACTGCTACATAATTTGTGGATGTATTATCTATGTCAAAGTTGGTGCATTGCCAATTGTGTTCCAAGCCGCTATAATGAATGTAGGAACGTTATTTGAGTCATGAGGTGAGGAAAGACCGCCTAAATCATATTTCTTTCCAAATCTTTTTGTTATAAAGATGATTGAAAAGACTCTTTTCAGTAAATTAATATGTCAACCTTAGACAACTTGCACTAAATTGAGTTTTGGGTAAATCAAACTGATGTTTTCTGTTTTTTTTTTTTGGGAAACTACTGTTTCAGGGATTTAACTTGACACTACATTATTAACAATTGTAATTTTACAATTCTGATGCAGTTGTATATATGCTTTAATTTTCAATTCACTGATCACTTGCTTTTCTTTGTTGTGTTTACAATCATTTGTTTATTGTTGCAGGATTCATAGGCGCAGATCTTGGGATAACGTCTGTTGCGTTTGATCCTTCATTTGGAGATGACACGGCACAACATCGAACATTATCATCTTTATGGTATTTAATTGAAGGTCTCGACACTAAAGTGGATGATGCAACATAATGACAACATATTTGGAGGCCTTTAACTTTTGGCAAACATTTATATTTTGCTCTATTTAACTTCAACGAATGTATATGAATATATATTATGCCTTTTGCTACATCGACGAATGTATATGCGTGTATGAATATCGAATTCTAATACTTTTGTGGAAATGATTGATTTGGTATGATATTTGTTGGTAATTATGTATGAGTGATTAATTTATATAGTAAGGAAAAGACTAATGCATATTGGGGTAATGATAGATAATTATGGCTTTATTTTCATTTAGATGTATAAAAGCGATTAAATATTAAGCATTTTCGACGCTTAAAAGCGTCTAAAATATTAAGCATTTTGACACTTGAAAGTGTCTAAAATAATGAGCATTTTCGACGCTTTAAAGCGTCTAAAATAATGTGTTTTTTCGACGCTTTAAAGCGTCTAAAATCTCAAAAAAATGTAGTGTAAATTTAAGGAGCAAAATATTTTCGACGCTTTAAAGCGTCGAAAATGTTAAAATAGTAGTTTATTTTTAGGGCGCCAAATCTTATTTTCTACGGCTAAAAGCATCGAAAATGCATAATGTTTTAGACGAAAATAAGCGTCGAAAATTTGTGACGCCATTTTTTTCGACGCTTCGGCAAGCGTCGAAAATAAAATTTTCGACGCTTAAAACCGTCGAAAAAACCCATGTTTTTCCGTCGAAAAACTCCGTGTTTTTTTGTAGTGATCTCATAATCTCACCGTGGCCCACTCGTGGGGACACGGGACACCCGTGGGCTCGGGCCCACAAACCCACGGGTCAAGAGCGTTAACTTGCACACACACTCGGTGAGGTTCATTGTTTCCCAAAACCATATGGCTATAGGAGGATTATCTCACAAGTATATATGCAAGTCCACAACCCACTTTTTTATCGATGTGGGATCTTGTCTCACATGTGAAGTATTTTCCAACACTCCCCCTCACATGTGAGCCACATCATACCAGGAACCACCTTCGGCTCTTGATACCATATTAGGCCGTGACAATTCGTCTCATAATCTCACCGTGGCCCACTCGTGGGGACACGGGACACCCGTGGGCTCGGGCCCACAAACCCACGGGTCAAGAGCGTTGACTTGCACACACACTCGGTGAGGTTCATTGTTGGGATGAGTTGTCCCACATTGACAAATTGAAAATGGTGTGCACACTTTATAAGCTATTGGAGACCTTCTTCCCATGGCCATATGGTTTTGTGGATAGAATGGGAGTACTGTTTTGGTTTGTGTTTGGCTGGTTACTGGTTTTGGGTTCAATGGGTTTGCTGGGGTTTAACTGTGAAAACAGTTGCAGCAATTGTCCCATGGTAACTGGTTGATCTGGTGAAATGACGGTTCTTGATTCCTCCGCCATTTCGGGTGTTTTCAGGTAAGGTTTCCGGTATATGATGAAGCTGCAAAAACGACTCAGAATCGTTGCCGCTCTGATACCATATTAGGCCGTGACAATTCGTCTCATAATCTCACCGTGGCCCACTCGTGGGGACAAGGGACACCCGTGGGCTCGGGCCCACAAACCCACGGGTCAAGAGCGTAGACTTGCACACACACTCGGTGAGGTTCATTGTTTCCCAAAACCATATGGCTATAGGAGGATTATCTCACAAGTATATATGCAAGTCCACAACCCACTTTTTTATCGATGTGGGATCTTGTCTCACATGTGAAGTATTTTCCAACATTGCACATGTAGATATATAGTTGAATCGAGTTGAGAAATACAACTAAAAATGCCAAGTATGAGATTACAGTCACACACACGACCAAACAAATTGCTCATATGCCTTCCCAAGAAAACCTGCACAAGTGAAAAAATCAACCATACAACCATAGTGCTCGACCCCAGGTTCCATATCGAATTCTCTTTGATAATTATTGTACAATTACGGGTCGAACCACGAGGAGACTTTGTATTAAGAGTAATTTAGATAATCAATCGCTATCGAACAACCAATAATAAAGAGTTTAAACTAAACTACCTACGTTTGCAATGATATCAAAATGATTAAAATTCAATATAATAAAAGACCAAGGCTTTGGGAAAACCCATTACCATGATGGACATTTAATTAAAAGATCATTTAGATTGATAAACAATTGATTAACTATTAAGGCCAAATTAATTACAACCGCAACTCTCGCATCTTACTTAAAACTTAATAAGGATTTAACTTAGTTCATTAAGACAAAGTTGAATCTCAACTGCAACTCACTGCCTTCAAAAATAATTGATAAAAAAAAAACTAAAATGAAAACTAAAATAAATTAACATAACCTCCACTAACTCAATGATAATGCATAAATATAACGATCCTTCTTAATTTCTTAGTTTTAGAAACTGCAAATTCAATTAATGCAATTAAGATTCCAAGGAAGAAAATAATGCAGCAGTTACATCAAGCTTCAATTTCAGCCGAAGTTAGGGGCAGTTTCGGTCGATGCTTTAATCACCTAGCACCAGTACTTTTCTCAACACCCAGCTTCGACCGAATTGTTGGGAGTCTCAACCGAATTAAATGCAAATCAATCCAGAACCTTGCTTTCAATAGAGCTTCAATCGGAGGCATTGTAAACTCGCCATTGATAAAAGAATTCAAGAGCTACGGAATAATGTCGAACTATATAGTGATGTATCATTAAAGCTTTGTACTCACGTTTGAGGACCAGAAAGGCTTGAAATTTGCTTGAACCAACTCGAACATCAATCATGAAACACATAAAGCGAAATAACGACAAATGAACTCATTTAGCAAAACATGTTCGCAATGAACCTCAAAACGCTAAGAATATATAGCAAACACAAAAACAAAATAATAAAGTTAACATGAAATAATCACTACTTTATCGATATATGATCTTTTTCTAACATGTGAAGTATTTCCAACATGGGGTCCGAAGAGAAAGGTATAGAAACGGCATATTATATCCTTATCAAATGAGGTTGCGACAAGTATATTGCAAAGAAAAAAACAAAATAATTAAGATAATTAACATGAAATGATCACCATATAGAGATGAATATACCTGTTTGAGAAGGTCATATTTATCATGTTGAAGTGACTCATAATTATGCTTAAGAGTATCAAAATTAACCTTAAGAACACCATAATGCCTCTCCAATTGTTTGGCTTCCGTCTAGCTCTTCTGTTTTGGAACAAAACATCAACTTGTCTAGGATGCAACCCAAGTCCTTGAACATGTTTAACCTTACTTTAAGGCTCCAACTTATTTTAAACCTCAAAGTTTATCTCTAAAGCCTTAACTTGATCCACACTGAATCTTCTCTTGTTCTCCGATACATGATCACTTTCTTCAAAGCACCCATCTTCATCAAGCCCATCTAACATTGACCGGTAATTCTTGCTATACATGTTGTTTTTAGGGCTTTGATCATCTGCACCAATTATTTACTCATAATATGTCATAACTCATATGTACTACTAATTACTAAAATTTAATAAACCCAAAAACATTTAAATAAATGAACAAAATGACAGTATCTTACAAATTTTGCAAATCAAGAACTCTTGATTCTCACATAACAAATAACCCAAAAGTTCACAAATTTCACCACATTAACCAAACAAAAACTCACAATTATTAAAATGAAAAACAAAAATACCTGAGAAACATCAAATTGAAATAAAGTACATTAAGCCTTAACATTTTCAATTTCATGTCATAACTTGCACTTCGCAAAAATTCTTCCCTAACTAAATAAGAATATCAAGAGTATTACAAAAATCAAAGCTGAATAAGAAAACAAGCTTGCGATTTACAAATTCAGTTCACAACATAACAAAGCATTTGGTAAAAATAAGAAACACATCCACACTTCCATGAATCAAAGGCTTGACGTTTAAAAAATAAGAGAATTGATTGTAAGACAACACATAATAAACAAGCCAAAACCAAGAAAGAAAAGTCACATAAACCATAAAACAGACTACGCTCGGGAGCCAAACAAAATAATTACAACCCCGGGTATCTTTTCAAATCCGATCCTTTCACCATATTACAGAATGCTATCCAAAAATATTCGTTCGTAGTTCACATATTAAGACATAGCTAAATTAAGCAGAAACACAATTAAAAAACACAATTAAAAAAGGTACTACTCCACATGTTATTATCCAACATGAACACAAAATTTTAAGTTGTATGACTCAAACACATCATTATAATTAAATTTGAGTGGATAAGCAAAAATATAATACTACACATAGATCTAGTACTATGAATAAAATTACAACCTGAAAAACGACGAGCGAACTATTATTTCAACATTGTAGCTATCTAACCTAAGATAGCAATAAATCAGAAAACTGGTCATTAAACAGGGTGTGTATCCAGTAGCAAAGTTAGGATCTGTGTCTGCGATAGGTCGGGTGTTCTTTCCATATAAACATATTCAATCAGATTCTACGGAAAGGGAAAAATACATATAATGGATGAAAGAGATCTCAACATTATTCATACACATGTTTTGCGACTAGTTTTTGTACCTATCAAAAACTACAAGCCACGTTTAAAACCAGATCAAATTGACATTGTGGTACAAGACCAATTTCCACAATGGTCTCAAAAGATTGTAAGTGCAATAATAATTATTTTTGAATTTACATAAAATTATATGCTAAGTTTTTTTTAGGTAGTGTAAGGTAGATAGAGACCTTTAATAACAAGGAGAATGTTGAAATATTAAAACACATTGCCAAAGGACAATTGTAAGGGTCACTTTGTCCAAATATCAATGGTATGATCAAACTACCACTGTACTGAATATTGTCTTGGTATGCGATTTCATCCACAATACAAGCTAATTGATGTTCATATTGGTCTGCCGTAAAGAACATATGACCCTATTGTATTGGCAACTCAAGCTTGTTAAGTTTACTATCAAAATTTTCCAAATTTAAAACAAAACATGAAAGATTGACGGGCTATTTGCAAAGTGAAATCGAAGAGGGAAGTGGCTTGATCTAGCTAAAAGAAAAAGCACCTTATTTTATTAATGTAAAGATGTTTCACAACATGTAGTTGCACCCTGCTGCGTGATTCAATTGGACCTTTATTTGTGTTGAATGACTTTGTGGTTGTTATAAGAATGTCTTGGGATAACGTGTGTGTATTGGTTTGTGATTTAAGATGGCATGAATGCATGCTTATTACAATTAAATTATTTATGATCTTGATTTTTTACTAGAAGTTGATAAGTTCATTTAAAATTTATTTTGTCTTCTAAAGGTACGTACACGCAATACAATATTATACCACGTTGATTGTCTTATTGTTAAGTGAATATAGTGAGTAAAGATAATATTACGTTTTTTGAAATTAAGAGGTATGATTTCGAAAAATTGATAAGAAGAGGTAGTATGTCTTAACTAACATAATAAATGAACTTAGTATGATGTCAATTGGTGAATTGTTTTAGTCGCGGTATATTGGGGCATCATGAGCCACCGATATGCATACTTTAGCTTGAAAAGGGATTACTATACTACTCATATCATCAAGGTACATCTTCTTTTCTAGGGAAGTCATTTGCTAAGAACTCCACGGTTAAGCGTGCTTGGTGTGAAGCAATCTTAGGATGGGTGACCTCCTAGGAAGTTTTCCTAGGTGCGTATGAGTAAGGCCAAAGTACGCTGGAAAAGACTTGTGTTGGTTTGTGGGGCTAGTCTATAGTCTCTATTAGTAGTCACCAGCGGTTCGAGGGGCCCGGTGTTATAAATGGCATCAAAACTAGCAGTTAGTTAAGTTGCAGGTTGGAGAGTGAAGTTTCACTTGTGATGAATAAATTTGCTTAGGTTTGAAAGAATCAACCCGGACAATTATGTTGTAAGTTTAGAGGTGTTAATGCTCTTGAGTTGTATTTCTCTTGGATGATTAATGGTCCTTTTAGTTTACTTTAATTTCCACTACTAGAACTTTATCTTTGATAAAATTTTAATAAATTTAGTAGAACTCGATTTGCAAAGTCTTTCTTTGGATAAATCTTTGTTTTGCTATTCCAATATAACAATCTTAATTAAATCAAACATGGAGCCTCTGGACGGTTTTTTTTAGACGCAATAAAAAAGCATTAAAAAAAATAGAGTTGTTAGACACTTTTTTTTAGATGGATATTATAGTTAATTAATAAACCCATTAAGCATAAAAAAGCCCAATTTGAAATAAAGAAATTAAAATGCATGAGAAAAGAACTTATTCAACGCGCGTTTGGGAAGGTAATGCGGGATTTTTGGAATTTAAAAGGGTATTTTATAAAATTAAAATAAATTGAAGCGGGTATAGTTTCAAACATCAACAAACCGTCTTCATCACTGTCAATTGGTATTCAGCACGCCTTATTCATCAACAAATCGCCTGGGATTTTACAGTAATTCTTCATCACTGTCAAGACTCAAGAAACGTTGTCTTTACATCCATCTTAACTCAAGATCAAAAATATGCTACTAATGCCATTATTATTCTCTAAGAGTCTTTCGAAGAAAGCCGGAGAGAAAGTCTCTTTGTAATCAATGCCTTCCTTTTGTGTAAAACTTTGCACTACAAGACAAGCTTTAAATCTCTCCACATTGCCATCTGAATCCTTTTGGTATTGAATATCCATTTATTACCAATAGGTTTTATACGTTTTGGCAATGCGATGAGATCCCAAACATCATTGTCCTTCATGGATTGCATTTCCTCATTCATAGCTTCAAGCCATTGCTGAGAATTTGCACTTTCCATAGCTTGATGAAAGTTGACTAGGTCATCTTTCATTACAATGTGTTCAAACTCGACCTTTCACGGCATTTATCCACTCTAGAGAGGTAGAACTTCAAGTTCTTGAAGATATGCATTGTAATCATCTGGCAATGCACTTCTTCTTTCTCTAGTGAACCTTTTTAATGGCACAACTTCTTGAGGAGCGAGAGTTTGTTCTCTAGGAGATTATCTGTCAACATTGTTTTAAATTACGTCATAAGTAATGTCCGATGTGAGAATCGATTCAATACCAATGACATCTATAGGAATAATAATATTCTCTTCTTCAAAAAACAATGTTTCTAACTGTATTTCCCTTCACAAAATCGACATCCTCAAGAAACCTAGCATTAATTGTCTCAAAAAGATTTAGCTTTAGGATCATAAAACTCGAACCCCCTTGACTTTTCAGAGTATCCAACAAAATATCAACTAACAGTTCTGAAATCCAATTTCATTTCATTAGGCCTGTAAGACCGTGCCTCAGTTGGACATCCCCAAATACGAAAAAGATTTAGACTCGGCCTTCGCCGGTCCACAGTTCATATAGGGTCTCATTATTAGTCGCTTTTGTTGGTACTCTATTAAGAATATAAGCTGCATTCTTAAGTGCCAGAGTGATTTTGGTAAGCTAGAATGACTAATCATGCTCCTTACCATATTTCCTTTGTTTGGTTTGTTTTCCTTTAATGCATTCAACACACACATCCATGTCTGTGAAAATTAAAGGTCTTAAAATGCCATCAGACACAAGCCTTTCCATTCTCCTTTGGGAGATATGGTCTAATCTCTTGTGCCATATGATGCTGAATTTTCTTTAATTAGTTGCCTTTCTTTTTATTACTCGCGAAGATAATTGCAAGAATTCATTATAGAAAGCAATAAATACAATTGTATATAAATTATCATTTAACAATAAAGAACCAGAAATAACCAACTTTGAATCATGAAACAAAACCGAAAATTCCATTTTCAAATGAACAAGAAAAACCAAATTTGTCCAAAATTGAAATTGAAATCAAATTTCGTCAAAAAGACAAAACATTAAATGTTTCATTAAGATCCAAATAAATTCTAGTCTTTAACAATAATCTAAATTTTCCAATTTCAGTTACTTCAACCGTATTGCCGTCTCCCACATAAATGTATCTTTCACCATCAATTGGTTTTCGGCAACTCAGGCAACCATGCAAAGACACACGATATGAGTAATTGCACCAGAATCTATCCACCATGTGTGTGTCTAGGCACGCTATGCGTGGTATTTGTTGCATTGCTTCTTTCTGTGATTAGAACTTTCACAAAAGAGACAACCCTTATTTCCAACATTGGTTGATTTATCCTTTTGTTGTTTCTTTTGAGAATCCTTATCTGCAGCTTCTTTCTTTTGTGACCTTTTCCTTTAAGATTTTGAGGTAAAGGCAAGATGAGCACTTTCAGTCTTTTCTAGCTTCAACCTTTCCTCTTCCTGTACTCAGTGTGAGATGAGCTCATACAGAGACCATGTCTCTTTCCGACAATTATAGCTCATCTGAAACTGATTAAAACTTGCAGGAAGAGATATCAAAACCAAGTACACTTAAGATCCTCAGAAATTTCCAGGTTCTGTGTCTTTAGTTTTGAAGCTAGATAAGACATTTCCATTATGTACTCACTGATATTACCGTTACCTTTATATCTCATTGAAATTAAGGTCGTCAAAATTGTACTAATTTCAGCCTTTTCATTTTGACAAACCTTTTTTTAATATCTGTAAGGAAAGCATTAACTGTAGTTATGTCATCAGACATTGCACCCCTAAATGCTTCAGGAATGGCCCTTTTGATAATCATCATACACATGCGATTTTATCTCTCCCACCTTTCAAACTCCCTCTTTTGATCAGAGGTACTCAAATCGGTAACATGTGCAGGAGAGTCAACCCTTAACGCAAAGTCGAGATCCATAACTTCTAAAAGAATTGAAAGATTTTCTTTCCGTTCTTTAAAATTCGAGCCATTCAACATAAGAATTGAATTGATGTTGGAAGTAAAATTAGCAGGATTAGACATAGCTAACAGAGAACAAGAAAAATTAACATAATAAGCTCACTTACTTTAATTCTAAAAACCAATAATAATAAGTTTAATATAGTAACATCCCATTACAAGATGTTGGTTTTCCATTAATATTCCATCTTTGGATGAAAATACTAACTTCTTAGTGACAACTTGTTGTAGTAATCTAACATTGATAATAAAATAACATGTCGATTATAAAACCTTCCTTTGGGCCGATTAAATAATCACATGTAATCCTAATAATTATCACACGTTTATCACCACCCGAAAAAAAATTCATACAATTATATTATTAAAGACCTTCTTTTGAGCCGATCGATTATAATATAATTTTTATGAATTATCCTTTTATATTGTTAATAATTTAATTTCAACAAAAGGGGTCACTTTGGCGACATATTGTATCAATTAAATTACCTCCAGTATATATATAACCATACTATATTTAATGTCAACAAAAGAGGTCACTTTGGCGACATATTGTATCAATTAAATTTCCTCCGGTATATATAAAACCATACTATAATTAAACTTAAATTATTCCGAATTTTCTGTTTTACAATAATATTTAAAATTATTGTAATACGAGGGCAATTAGAAAAACATAATTTCAGAAAATCATATTTCTCATAACTTAAAAGAAATTGATTTCCTAAAAAAACTCCACTAAAGGTGGATGATTAAATCTTGATCCCAAGAAAAAAGGAGCTTAATAATCTTAGGCTAATCATATTTATTGTAATCGAACAATAAATTGATTCCACCACCTTAAAAAACTGAATTTCCTATAAATTAGGAAATATAGACAAAATCATAATAAATAATATTAACTTATCCCAAGACCTTATAAAAAAACTGAATTTTATTTTATATTTAAAAGAAACGGTTAAGCCCTTTGTTTCCTAAAAAAATAGGAAATTAATCAAAACCATTACTCCCACCTTGACGTGGAGACATAACAAACTGCAAGTTACTTGAATTATTCATGCGGGTTGATATAAATTAAATAAACCCTAAAAGATATTATCAACATGATAATAGCAATACCCAAATAACTGAACACAAATAACTCCACTAATTGTGGCAATAACCGAACACAAAAACTGAATTGAAAAACTGATTCTATATTCTATGAATAACCGCCAAAAAGAAAAAAAAAAACTGAATGTAAATTACGGTAATTTACACTGCACTTGATATTCTCTAACTTTATACTGTTTCCATTAATCAAAGCACTGATATCATTCTATTAAAAAGAACCGAAAAAGACAGATCTTTCTTGTGATAAGCATTAGCCAAAAACAATAAATCCAACTTTCTGATTCAATCAATGACCAAAAAAGAAGGTGAACAAAATTATATAATTATCCATACCCACTTAATGAAATAGATTACTTTGGAAAATAGGATTCGAAAACGGCACAAATACGGAGCCGCAAGAATATCAAATACTGATATCATGAAATCCTCATATTCCAATGAAACAAAATAATTGTCCTAAAAACTCAACATAAGAAGCTCTGATACCACTTGATGGGACAAAAATGGTGAATACCATTACTAACAAACAAGATCGATTATGTTGAATTAGAAGAACAAATTAAAAGACAAGATTAGAGAATACCTGATTCCATAGCACGGTAGACAATCTTGAAAAAGAAGAGAGAGTATGGATCTTCTAGATTAACAAGTATTCCCTCAAGTGAAGACCCTTAAAGTTATCACTCTTAATTCTCTCTGATAATGGGATGTCAGGAGAAAAGGAATATATGTAACCTAGGGACCATAACTTCTATATATATATATATATATATAATAACCTATGACTAGTATTCAACCCATCATTGAACCCAGTCATAAAATGAGTCTCTACACATTTAAGGCCCACAACCTATTGATACATTTAGGCCCAAACCTTTCAACTTTAATTAGATCACTTTAAATTGGGCCTAAAGACAGTCTTAATTAATTATAATGACATATAAGTATTTACATATAAGCCCAATATTGGACTTTGGTCCAACATTCATCACGCCTTCATCCGCAAGAAAACGCTTGTTCATCATCATCTACAAATCAGGTACTTCTCTTTATTTCATCATCTACAAATTGTTTGCTCTGATTTTACCGTAATTGATCATTGTTGGGATTTTACAGTAAAAATCAGATGATAACAAATCGTGCAGATGATGAATTTAAATGAAGAACAGCTATCGATTACTGTTGGGATTGTCGATTTCGAAATTAGGGTGTTAATTTTCCTTTTCTTTTTCCGATTTTTCTTTTTGATTTTTTAAGAGGAAAAACGATTGTCGGAGTCCTGGAGGGAGGAGGTATTGAATGGGCTTTGAATTTTGATGGTTCTTTTGGTATTATAGTTCGCGTAATTATTGTATTTGAAGATCAAGATGACCTCAAGTATTAATATTTGTTTAAATAGCTCAAAATTTAAATTATAATCCTATAGTGAAGTTAGGCTGTGAATACGAATGGTTTTGTGACCTTTTTTGAAATTATAATCTTATAGTGAAGTTTTGTATTTGTAAAATTCCAAAGCACGTTGTGTTTACTATTGCTTTTATGCCTTCTTGATGGTAGTGTGAATTACTCTACACCTTAATTGTTGTAAGTTACAGAGATATTGTTTATTGTATTCATGATTAGTAGCATGGAGCTCAACCTGATTAGTGGTAGTAGAAGCACTTTTTTTGAGAACCACTTAATGTTGGGATTCAGAATTTTTTTAGGTATGTATCTATTTGTTTGGAGATCTTTTAATCCTTTCATGTTGTGTTGAACCAATGTTTTGCACCTTCTTAATGCGAAGTGTCAAGGACTCCTAGATTCTTTCAAGATTGTTAAGCAGATGTAGCGAAACAAATATTGATATAATTCCTGTAGGCCTGTGGGTCTGTGAACTTTGTTTATTTCTGAATGTAGACTGCATATCATGTGGCAACTATTTCTTAAGTGCCTTTCCTTGAGGCCACATCAACCAGAGGATTTGTGCATCGTGACAATATCGCACTACTAAATGCATATAAATCATTACATGGACCAATTGTTGACTCCTGCAGGGTGTTGTTTTAGTATGTTTCACATTACAGTTGTAATAATTTTTCTTACTTGTTAGTCATGTTTCACATTAAAGAGAACCTACTAGTTTAGAATGGTGGAAAATATCCCACATTAACAAAGATGGTGGTTATGTGGATGGAACACGCATCAAAAGTTTATGGTATGTAATATGCAAGCTATAGATCATATTATCTTTAACCTTTATGAAATTGCACGATTACATGTGTATAATTGTGATATGTTGTAGGAAACTACTGAAAATATAGTAGACGAACGTCTTTGTACTTCAGACCAAACTCGAGAGGTGATTGAGACGGAAGTCTTTAATGAGTTGATGTATGATGCTGAAAAACCTAATCAACCTTTAGTTGGTTATGGTGTTGAGGTTACTAAAAACCATGTGTTTGGTCCCGAAGCTCAATTTAGGAAGGCCAAGTTAGGTAATGGTGGAGTTATTTCTAGTGAAGTAATGAGTATCAAATCTTACCTAGTGTCTGCTGAGAGAAAAAACGATGAAGTTTTGTCACAAATTCAAAAAAGAAATGAAGCTGTTGAAAAGGAAAATGAAGAACTAAGAGCTAAAAATGAGCAATTGTTGCTCAACTAAATCGTGTGGCTTCTTTTATAGAAAAACTTGAACAAACTCAAGGATAGGTAAGTATTTTTATGCAGAATGAAGAAATCTAATTTATATTTGTATAATATTGTGGATTTATAATAATATGTGTTTTATATTTTATTTTAGGTTGAGAGAATAGAAGATGGAAAGCAATCTATGTACGTTCATGCTGGTATGTGGTATTTATTTATTTATTTAGCTGATACTTGTATAATATTGTGGATTTATAAGATAAATGATTTATTTAGTTTATATTTAATTTAGTTGTAATAGTTTTTTTTATCTTGGGAGAATTTCCACCTTTTGAGGTTTGATGTGTTTGTCGTATGCTTTGATTGTTGGAATTTGTTGATGGTTGGGTTTGGATTTGTTATTTATTGTTTGTAGGTGATTTTGAAAATTTTGGAATGTTTATTTTACAAATGAAACTCTGTTGAAATTTCTACACAATTTTCTCGATTTTTCTAAAAAAGTTAAATTTTAATAATAAGGGGTTTAGTGTGTTAATGATCATCACTATTAACTTGTTTCTTTATGTCATTCTTTTGTTTTTTTTTGGAAGTTGAATGAATTTTCTATTAATACTAGAAACTACATAACATGTACAAAAAGACGTCCCAAACCTAACTACCTGGATTCAGCTATTTGCATCAGATTGCTAAGAGGACACACCTTCTAGGAAGGGTTTCCCACCCGCATTCTTCATGTGCATAGAATTCAGGGGTAGAAAAATAAGCTAGGAAGCCATATAAGGCATTCTTTTTTTATAACTAAAGTAATCATCAATCCTATTATTTTGCAGTTTTTAACTTTTCATCTAATAAACTTAGCTTGGAAAAGCAAACTTGTGGAATGTTGATTACTCTCTTAGATTACTATTGAGCTTTTTATATTGTCAAGATAACTTCGATACAAACTATGTTGGATACCCTTTTAATTTTGTTGTAATGGATATAAATATATTGATATTTGAGCATATATATTGTCTATGGTAATTTGCACCATATATATGCATATGAAAATTAATTAATTGTGAATTGCTTTTTATTTTGAGTATATATTTTTTAGTTCATGAGTAAAAAATTATATGCCATGAGCTTAATGTGAAAAACTATACATTGCCTTCTAATGGAAAAGTACCCAAGTAAATTCAATAAGCAACTAGGTAAAGGGCTTTTAGACACTTTTGGATGTCACAAATCAAAACTATTATGGTTAGATTTTTAGTGCTTTTGACCCTTTAATATGTCAGAAACACAAATATTTTAGATGCTTTAAAGTGTCTAAAAAACACAAATATTTTAGACGCATTAAAGTGTCTAAAATTCAACTATTTTAGATGCTTAAAAATGTCTAAATTCACTGTTTAGAGGTTTTTTCTGTCACAAATGAGGTGATAACATATGGAAAAGTAAGGCATCAAAAGTCTAGTAACAGAAAAAAGTGTCTAAAAGAAATCTATTTTTGACAACAAAAAGCGTGAAAAAATTATTTTAGATGCAAAAAAGCATCTAAAAGATGCGTGCTTTAGCGTTTAAAACCCATATGTTTTTTTTGTAGTTTCTTATTTTATTTAAAAATATGATTCTTTTATCGGGATGATACATAATCTATGAACAATAACTCATTTAGAAAATCATAAACGGTAGATATGGCATATATATGTTCATACTTGCCATTACGAAAAAGAAGCTAAAATATAATATAGAAAAGAACACAACCTAATTAATTTTTTTTAAGTTTAATACAATTTCAAAATAAAAAATTTTAAAATAATAAAAAATGGAAAACCGGATGTTCTATTACGCTAATACTCTAGAATGAATATTAAGACTCCTAATTAACAAACACAAAAATAGCCTTAAAAATTAAATTCTAAACACTAACAATCTATATGATATGTTATCCACCAACGTATCGAACCCACAATCTTCACCTTTGGCAAGTAATATTTTCTCTAACCGAGACAAGATTACCCGATTTTGAGTTTTGATAAGAGGCTTAAAAGACTTGAAGCTTGACTAGCAAACCAAGAGATTTCCAATTATGTTTCTAATTTCACCGAGTAGAAATTCACAACTGATAGCAATGACATGCATGACACAATCATAAGATATTGGATTTATACTATCATGTTTTTCGAGTTCCTTAAAAACATTCATTTTTATTTCTAAAAAATCAAGTTCTTTATCTAACTTGAAATCTAGGACTGAATTATTTTCGATGTTGCAGTGATATTCTTAAAATAAATGCACACTGAAATAATCGTCGATCATTCCATATTCTTCGGAGTTGCTTGTATTACAAGGCTTGAGTGCCCAAGACTGTGCTACGATTTCACCTTCTTCATTTGAAACAGTTTCAATCACGTTTACGCCGTCGATCATTATTTTATCTAAATCCTGATCGTTTATACTTTTGGCCTTCATCATCGTCAAAGGAGAAAAGCTAAATAGGATGAGAGAGCAAAAATAATCAAGGTTTATGTTTTTTTTTTTTTTTTTTTTTGAAATTAATAGGTTTTTGTTTCTAACACTGTATTATTTATAGATTTTTTTCATTGGTTTATGGATTTCTTTGACTTTTTCTTATATTTAAAAATAGTAAATTTTTCATGGGATTATGGATTTTCTTGATTATATCTTACCGAAGTACACTCTAACAAATTAAGTTAATCCGCCAAAAAATAGTAACCGTGGATACTAATTTCGTAACAGATATTTGCCAATATAAGTTATTATGGAAATAACAAATTTGGAGATTAAGGTTCAAAAGTGTCCAACTTTTGTAATTTTCTGTGGCTTTGCATCATGACTTGCTCCAACGAAAACCTGCATCTACTTTTTTTAAGTTACTGATAATATTTGACAATATAGGCCATTGTAAAGCAAACTATTTTGTACATTTGGTGTCGTTCATGCCGCAGGCAAACAATAGAAATGGACCCATTTTATGGAATGTCGATTCTGAAATTTAACAAGTGTTTGGAAAAATAATAGAGACAAAATTTTTAAGTATCTATTTTATTAACTAAAATTTTCAAATGTCAGGGGCCTTTCTACCTATAAGCCCAATAAAAATGTCTACCTTACCCATAGTCAAAAACGGTTTTGTTTGTAATTATGATGAGTAGCCTAAAGTTACATACATTTAAATGGGAAGGTAGTGAGATAGCCCATATTTTAGCGCCTTAATTAATAGTAATTAATTAAGTTAATTTAGGTATTAAATTTTAAGTATGTTATTTATTTGGGCCCTGAATAATATTTTGTATTTTTAAGGATATCAGTCGTAATAAAATTGGGACAGAAATAAGTTATACTATGAAAATAGAATAAAAAGTAAAATGTGTCATGGTTAGACACATAATCATATGAGGTGTCAAATCTTTAGTAAAAATCAGGTTACTCATCTTCATTTCTTCAAAAACAAATAGAGAAAGAGTAAAAGAAGGGAGCTTCCATCCTCTATCAAACCTCAACACCATTATCATGTCGCTGCACCGTTACTACGTCACCTTTGCCGCCACTTCTGTCACCACTGTCCCACCACTTTATTTTTGGTAAAGTTTCATACTTTGTTATTGATATTAAAGCTAGGGTATTATCAATTTGGGGTTTTTGAGTTGAATTTCAATTGGGTTTATAGAATCAAGTAGGATTTCTGATTTGGGGGAAAAATTAGTGAATTGAAGTTCCATTGGAAGATGATGAAGTTGATCATTGAAGAGGTGACTCATCCATGGTTTTCTAAAAGCTTATATATCAAGTTTTAATGGACATTTGTTCATAAAAGAGGTAAGACACAATTAGTATAGCCTTTAAAGTTTAATTTTGAGTAATTGATTTTATATAGCAAAATCATTTGATTTATGACTATGATTTTGATTCAATATATTGTTTATTCTTGAAAATTTGATTTATATTGGTTTGAGTTTGTGATGACTAAGTTATTGTCAATTATTGTGTTTAAACTTCATTGATAGTAACTCAACCTTTTACATGTTCAAGGTTGATGATGAATTGCTTGGTATTTTAATTATTCATTGCTATCAGGGGCGGACCCAGTAAGAGACAAGGGGGTACAGTTGTACCCCCAGTTTGAAAAAAAAAATCAGAAAAAAAAAATTAAAAAAAAAATTAGGGAGGATTTTGCTGGTAGTAAGACAAGACAAGATTTTGAGCATTTTTATCAGCAATTAATCCCACATCTTTAGCAGTAAGATAGTTAACTTGGGGTTTATTCAAAGAAAAGCTTAGCATTTGCTGTTTAGGGAGGTCATCATCAGATCTGAAACCAAAATCTTCAGCTCTTTTCACCATTTTTGAAGTCCTATTTTCTTCATCGCTAAATGGGTCGGATCTTTCTTGTTTGATTAACCCAGATCCATTATTACACTTGGGTTTTCCTTCAAGTATTTGTGGTTGTTCTGAACAAGAAGAAGACCCATTTTGACCCACTACCAAACCTTATACACCCACCAACCCAAACTCCATTTCCTAAAGAGAATGAATCTAAGTAAAAAGGTAGAGAAAATAGAGGGTGAGTTCATGAGAAAAGGAAAATGAAAAAACAAAAAAAAAAAGAAGGGATTTTTATGTTGGGGATTGAAGAGGGAGGAGGATGAAGATGGAAGAAAATGGGAGGCGCATCTTATGGGGTTGAGGAAGAGAAGAAAAGGGTACTTGGAATTTTAAAAAAGGAGTGATTTTGTTAAGGAAAAATAAGAGTCTCTCAATTTGAGCAGTATAAAGGAAAATGAAAAAACAAAAAAAAAAGAAGGGATTTTTATGTTGGGGATTGAAGAGGGAGGAGGATGAAAATGGAAGAAAATTTAATTTAAAAAATTCCATTTTTGCTCGTTGTCTTTTAAAAATCTCACATTTCGATTATTTTTTAAAAATCTAACCTTTATGCTAGTTTTTCTCTTAGTAATTCGACATTTTGGTTTTTAATTTGTTTAATGTTAAATGTTGCAAGTAACTTAACGAGGTCAGTACTTTGAGCAGTATAAAGGTTGGATTTTTTTTTAAAAAGAGAATGAGAAAGAGTGAGATTTTTAAAATTAGATTTTTCTTTTGTTATTTCTAAACATGTTTGTGTTAGTTATATTTGAAGGACTCAACATACTGTATTGGAAATTTTTCACAAAATTTAAGAAACATTTTTCAAAAATTTATCTTTTTTTTCTTTGATTTTTCTATTTTTATTTAAAAAATCTTTAGATGACAACATTATCTTTAAATTTTTCACAATTGACTTGCATGAGTTGGTCAGAATATTTGAAAAAATTTTCGCCCATCGTTTGTGATGCTAGAGACTTTGAGTTGATTAGGGTTCATTTCTTCAAGTGTCACATGACTGCCCAGCGCAAGTATTTTTATTTTTATTTTTATTTTTATTTTTAATATGGGGTAGGTTGATAGGAGGGGAGGGCTAGGTGAGATTCGATGGCAAGACCTCGTTTGGAATTCCTGGGTCCGCCACTGTATGACGTTCGTGTTTTGTACCCCCAGTTTGAAATTCCTGGGTCCGCCACTGATTGCTATTCATGGCGTTGAAAGGTAATCCTACAAACACTATTATCTTTAAAATTAAATTTAATTATTTCAAAGTTCAAGTTATGTTTTATAAGGTATAGTATTACTGCTATCTGTATTTGAGCAAAATCGTATATTTTTGGTCTTCGAAACTTTGGAATTTGACTTTGTTTGACCTTGCTTTTAATCCTTGATCAAAATTATGTTTTGTATGTTCATAGCTTTATAAATATGAGCTTTAAATATTGAACTATGAAAATGAGTTATGATTATTGATTTTGAAGAAAATCAAATGATTTATTGATTTGTTTTGTATTGAAATGTTAAACATTGAAACATGTTCGTTTTTGGGAATTGGCAACGGATATTTATATCCGGATTATTATGAAATCCTATAGCTTGATAATAGGTAATGGTTATTCGGATCGGTCTTGAGCCCCCGGTCCCGTTTCATTCTTGCAAGAACCGTATATTCGGTGATGACGATCACCCGTATTCTCAGGATTTAGATCAAGCCTACTTCCTGACGGTCCATATATTCCCACGTTTTAAAGTGCTATTATATTATTGTTTTCATATGAGTTTTGAATAAATACCTTCAGTATATTATGTTTTGTATGTTTCGCAAATGAATTCATATATTTCATTTGCCGTATTTTGACTTTCGCTATTTGCTTGTAAAGTAATAGTCGTATTTTGATTTCGCTTTTAACTTGTAAAGTTATAGCCGTGTTTTGATTCGCTTTGAACTAAAGGTTCTTAGCCGTGTTAATGTTGAAACAAAACTATCTTTTAAAAGAGTTTGGGTTGATAAATTAATGTTTTATAAGGAGTTACTAAATGAGCAAAAGATTAAATTGGAGATTTTTGTTAATGACATGCATATAAATGTAATAGTTTGTTGGATTACTCAACAATTCAATTGTTGACAGTCTTTGATGGGGCCTATCCCTTACGGGGGGCAGATCAATTTTCAGGTTAACTCTGCTGTGGAGATGATGCCTTCATATGTTATATGTTACGTGCGAGACGAGGACTTCTTTTTGTAAATCAAATTATAGTTATTTTATAATGTTTTGTAAACAGTATTCACTTATTTAATATAAAAAAGTTTTAAATACTCTGATATTAGTTTGTTGTGGCTATCAAGCCACGGGTTGGATTCAACCCAGACTTTTATAAGTCTTCCGCTATGCTTTGTAGATAGTATAATATTGTTTACGACGGTTTGGGCCGTTTCAGGTAGTTTTAATAAATAAAAATTCATTCCTTAACATAAAATATTTGTCAATATAAGTTATTATGGAAATAATAAATATGGAGACTAAAGTTACATACATTTAAATTTTGAAGCTCCGCGAGAGTCATTAAAGAGTATCAAAATAATGGGATAAAATTTTAAATTTGGTCATTTCTAAGAGCAAAAACTAGTTGGACAATTCAAATGTTATTAGAATTACCCCATTGATGTAATGAATTTGGGCAATAAAAACAATAGTCATTTTACAAATTCACCCCCTTTCCCTCCAAAATAAATCACTTCCCTACTTTTCTATCCAAATTTTCCTACATTATTAACTAAAAATTCATTCCGTAACATAATATATTTGCCTGTATAAGTTATTATGGAAATAATAAATTTGGGACTAAAGTGTCCAGCTTTTTTTTATTGTAAATTATAAACAATATGTGTTTTGTTCAAAAAATTTTCAGTGGGTTTGCATCTACTCTTTTAAGTTACAGATGATATTTGCCGACATAGGCCATTGAAAAGCAAACGATTTGTACATTTGGTGTCCTGATTTTGCCCCAAGCAAACGAAATAGAAATGGACCCTTTTTATGGAATGTTGATTCTGAACTTTAACAAGTGTTTGGAAAAATAATAGAGACAAATTTTTAAGTATCTATCTTATTAACCAAAATTTTAAAATGTCAGCGGCTTTTCTCGCTCTATGCACTATCAAAATATCTACTTTGCCTATAGTCAAGAACGGTTTTATTTTGTAGAAACACTTAGAGACAATGAACTGCAACAAGAGGGGGGTGAATTGTTGCTTTTGCCCTTAGAGTATTTTTTGCCCTATTTTCTTGCGGAATTTAAATAATAAAAATACTCAAGACAAAATAAAGAAAACTAAAAAGAAACACCAAGATTTAACGTGGGAAAAAGAACCACGACCTCTAGGGATTTCTCTTCTCTATTATTTTATGTAAATCAATTCTCTATTACACAAAATAATTTCTCCTTCTCTTTCTCTATTCTCTTCTCCTTCTCTTTCTCAATACTCGGTTTCTCCTTCTCGTTCCCTTTCTCTATTCTCCTTCTCTTTCTCTATTCTCTATTCTCAATTCCCCCTTAGACTTACCCAAGTCTAATTACAAATTCTCTCAAATAAACCCGTACAAGATTTATCTAAAATGGATGAACAAAACAAGAATTGCACAAGAATTTAATCTTGAAATTAATTAGCAATTAAAACATTCAAGATTTCCTTTTCTTTGATTTAGAAAACTCACGAAATGGATTTGGGAGCACTCATAGAATTTTCATGAATATTTCTCTCCCAATTCTCCATAGGAGCACTCAAATAATTTTACGTGATTATTTTTCTCCTAGTTAATCACCGAATGTGCCGGTTTGTAAAACTCCATTTAAATACTTTTTAGATCTTGCAAAGCCTTAATCCCATGATCTTAAGATGTGGGAGTAGTGGGCTAGTTGGCGTGAGATAATGGATAGAAAACTTGGTGGTTACTCCAAGTTTTTCTTTGTCTTCTAGCTAAAAATAGCCAAGACATAATATAAGAAATCTAATTTTAGGATTTAAATTAAAAAGTTAGTTATTTTAATTTAAGATCTAGATTTAAAATATTTTAAGATAACTACCTTGTGCAACCTAGTTTTTATCACCCGTACAACAAAACTAAAAAAGAAAAAGAAAAATTAAAATTAAAATTATTTTCTTAATTAAATTTGTTGACTTCTTCTCTGACCGCTGATCTGGGAACACCGCACTGTCTCTGAATGACCAATCTTCGAATTTGACTAGATCTTGAAACAGTTACTTAGTAATCCCTTTTCAACTTCGAATGGTCCATCAACGACCCTTTTTAAAGATCGGATATTTGACCTATCACAATAATCTCAAAAACATAATATGTTTGTTTATAAATGTTTATGTTATCATCAAAACCAAATGGGCCAACAAATTCCCCCTTTTTGGTGATGACAAACTTTATAAACAAACTTAATAAGATAGAGTAAAACAAATAAAGTGAACATGCTTGAGATTAACACACATTCAACCATATTTAGTAAATTAAATCGTCACAAATAATTTACTAAATTCTAATGTAAACATATTACTCTAATAAGTAAATTTTAAAACTTTTTTTCGAAAATCATGTGGTTAAACATGACTTAAGTTTTTAAATTTAAAACAAAACAAAACATAAACATAAATAACAAAAACTTATAAATTAAGAAAATTATAAACTAAGAAACACAACAATCTAAGTACTTCAAATTAGTATGAGTTGTGAGAATCAAAGTTAAACAAAAGTGATTTAATAATTTAATGTTAAACAACAATTAATCAATTTATCCCATAAAAAATCTAATATATAAAGTTTTAGTAAACCAATCATGATCATTTCATAAGTCAAATAATTCATTGCATATGAAGCCTGAGTATATCAAACAGTAAGTCATATACTAAGTATTATAAAAGAGAAACCTAAATCATAAACTAAGAACATTCTAAAAGTTTTAGAACAAACTAAAGTCTTAAAAAGTCTTAGGTTAGAACACAAAACAGAGAACCAATTATCAAGATTAAGCAAAAACGTAAGCATTCACAAGCATCAATTAAGTTTGTTTGCCACTCTTCCCCCTTTTGGCATCAATCAAAAAGTAGGGGTATAGATCAATCCACAGCTCTAAGGCAAGTGTTAGACAAATTAAGATAGTAAGCAGCAAACTAAGAAAACAAATGCCCAAACATGAATCAAGAAAGCACGCAATAAACATCATAGACCATGGGGATAGATAATAAAAGATGATATGAAGGATTAAAAGTTGTGGGTTAGTAGCATAAACCAAAAGCAAATGTTTTGTACCCCAGCAGGTACACAAAATAAGCAAAAAAAATATTGTTTAGAGATTACAAATAAAATGGGCCAACAATAGTGGAGAGTGAGTTGCTCAGCAATAGTGGAAAGTGAGGCACGAACTTCACTTTGGAAAGCGCATAATTGGGACTGCATATCAAGTAGTGTAGAAAGGACATGAGCAAGGGTAGTAGGAGGAGGAGGGATAGTAGTGGGATCATCAAAACCAGTGGGTAGAGGTGATGGTGGTGATGTAAATGGTGGTGGAGTAATTGCTATTAGTGATGGTGGTATAGGTGAGTTTGGCTTTGGTGATGGTGGGGTTGGTGAGGCAATATCAGCATTAAGGCACGAAGAACTCTTGGATGATTTCCTAATGTTCTTGAGAGGCACATTGAGATCCTCATCCTCTGAATTAGATTGTTCATCCTCTAGTTCCTCTTTCTCTTCTTCCCCAACCTGTTCCCCCTTACTAACAGCTTCCCCCTGAGTCACAGTTTCCCCTTGTTCCTGTTCTGTCTCTGCCTCAGTAGTGGCAGTGGGAACAGTTTCCTGATCTTCATTCTCCCCTTCTACTTCAGTTTCACCTTCCTCTTGTTCCTCATCAGAACTCACATACTCAACATCTTCTTCAACATCCTCTAGAATTCCATTTTCATTTAATGTAAGATGCAAGTTGCTAAGACACTTAGCACCTATTTTTTTATTAGCACTCATTGAAAATTCTAGGCCTTCAAGAGGCACACCAAACTTCTTTAATATATGGGTTAACAAGCCACCATATCCAATCATCGTTTTCTTTTCAATACAATCGGCCAAATGTGAGATCATTAAAGAAGAAAAATTAATTTTTATATGATTTGCTAGACAATAAATTAAAGTAGCATCTCTTAAATTCACTTCACTACGTTTCGACCTCCGAGGCAAGATAAACCTCCTAGCAACATTATATAATAATTTGTGAAGTGGACAAAGAGAATTGTGACTAAAACGTTTCTTGTCATTTATCCCTAAAAACTTTAGCACGGTTTTTTTCATTAATGCCTGAAAAAACTATCTTTGATCCAACATAATAAGTGTCGAATCCTACAGCAGGTACTCCAAACCATTCACCTAACATATATAAGACTATTAAACTCAATTTTAATCTCCTTCACAGTACTTGAACACACGCCATTATCAATCGAAAAATTACTGATAAATTCTCGCATCAAATATGGATACATTGAATTGCAAGACAAGTCATACATAAGCACCTCCCATCCTTGATTACTCAAGATCGCATGCAATTGAGGAAAAGAATTTGATTCATACCAGTACTTGTCGAGTCCAAAACCAACGGACATTTCTTTGGAAATTTCTTCAGCACTATCAAGGTCCAGTTGCTTGGCCCTCTTTACTGGTCTACTAGATGAAGTTCCTTTTGAGTGGGTTTTCTTCGTGCCTCCTTGCATGGTTTTAGGAGTGGTTGATCTTTGGCGTTTTTGAGAAGAGGATTGTGGAATTTCAGTGGGTGAAGGATGAATTATCTGTAAAGGCTCGGGTTGGACGAATTTAGGGCTTTTCCCTTTGCTCAATGATGATAATCTTGGCGATTTCATGGTTGTTGGTAGGGATGAAGGAAAGAAGTTGAGAGAGATAAGAGTAAGGCTTTGACGGTTTTGGTGAGATAAAGAGGGAGTTGTACTTTGGTAATAATGGTTATTGTGATGGATGTGGCGTGAGGAGTGGGTTATAAAGAGTGTGAAGGGACGGTTATGAAAAGTAGTACAACTTCTTGAATTGGTTTTAGCGTATGAACCGAGTGAGGTAACGAAAAGTTTAAGTGTAAGTTCGTTGAATATATCGATTTAGATAACTACTTTCCGAAACACCTCGATGATCCGTTTTCCATTTCATAAATAATGTTGGTTCACCGAAATAAAATAAAATGAAGAAAATGCTGGAATTTGTGGAAAATAAAAATATTTTTGTGATTTTTGTAAAATAATTTATAATATGTGGATTATAATATATAAAATAATAATATGAAATAAATTTATGCTACTTGGTCTAATCAGTTCAAACATGCAAGTAATCAAGATAAAGTTTAAGACATATACTTAAATAGAAGCATACCCAAATCTCGCAATGATTGAATAATCAATCTTGGTTGTTGTGGTTGATTGAACCCTTCCAATTTTTCAAGATGTTTTGAGGAGGAATACTAGCAGTAAACTTTAATGAAGCTTGATCATACCTAGCTCCAACCTCATCTTTTCGAATTGTTCTCTTGGAAGTGGTTTGGTCATAATATCTGCAACTTGATCACTAGTATTGACATGTTTAACAATAATATTTTTATGTTCTACATTATCCTTAAGAAAATAGTGTCTAATATGAATATGTTTAACTCTAGAATGATGCACTGGATCTTTTGAAATGCAAATAGCACTAGTATTATCACAATAAATAGGAACACATTCAAGTTTAATACCAAAATCTCTTAGCTGTTGTTTAATCCAAACCATTTGGGAACAGCAGGCTGCTGCTGCCACGTATTCAGCTTCTGCAGTGGATAAAGCTACTGTGTTCTGTTTCTTGGAACTCCATGATACCAAACAAGATCCAAGAAACTGTACCATTCCTGAAGTGCTTTTTCTATTCACAAGATCACCTGCATAATCTGCATCACTATACCCTTTCAAGTCATAGACATCACTTTTAGGATAAAATAGGGATAAGTCATATGTTCCCTTCAAATATCTTAGAATTCTTTTAACTGCCGTATGATGTGATTCTTTAGGATTTGATTGAAATCTAGCACACAAACCAACACTAAAGGATATATCGGGTCTACTAGCTGTTTAGTATAGTAGTGATCCTATCATGCCTCTATACATCGTTTGGTCAACATTAATACCGTTAGCGTCTTCGTCTAACCTAATGTTAGTGGCCATGGGTGTATGGTTTGTCTTGGCATTATCTAGTCCATATTTCTTTAGAAGTTCTTTTATGTACTTTTGTTGATGAATAAATATACCGTTAGCAGTTTGTTTAATTTGCAAACCAAGGAAGAAATTTAATTCTCCCATCATACTCATTTCAAATTCATTACTCATTAGGTCATCAAATTCTTTACATAACGATTCGTTAGTAGCACCAAAAATAATATCATCAACATATATTTGAACAACTAAAATATTCGAACCTTTATTCTTAAAGAATAAGGTTTTATCAATTTTACCACGTATGAACTTGTTATCAATCAAAAACTTAGATAATCTCTCGTACCATTGTCTAGGTGCTTGTTTTAGCCCATAAAGAGCTTTATCAAGCTTGTAGACGTGATCCGGAGAAATTGGGTTTTCAAAGCCAGGTGGTTGTTCCACAAATACTTCTTCTTCTAGAAACCCATTTAAGAATGCACATTTTACGTCCATTTGATATAATTTAAAATTCATGAAAGCAGCAAATGAAATAAGAATTCTAATAGCTTCTAATCTAGCTATGGGAGCAAAAGTTTCAGTATAATTAATACCTTCTTGTCGATTGTATCCTATTACCACTAACCTTGCTTTGTTTCTGACTGTTGTGCCATGTTCATCCAGCTTGTTCCTGAATACCCATTTAAGTCCAATTATCTTCTTGTTCTTGGGTTTAGGTTCCAAGTGCCATACTTTGTTTCTTTCAAACTCATTCAATTCGTCTTGCATAGGTACCACCCAATCCGAATCTTGTAAAGCTTCTTCATGATTCTTGGGTTCCATTGTTGAAAGGAAAGCAAAGTGTGCACAAAAGTTTCTCATTTGTGACCTTGTTTGTATGCCTTTGTTCATGTCGCTTATGATCAAGTCAAGTGGATGTGATTTTTGGTGTTTCCACGGTCTTGGAACAAAGTCTCTGGTGGAGACAGATGTGGAAGCAGGCTCACTAACTTGATTCTGATTTGGTTCACCATCATTTCTTTCCTCTTGAACTACTCTTGGGATATCTGGATTAGGAACTGCAGGCTGTTCCAGTTCTGCCTGTGGCTCCTGTTCTTGATTTGGTTCAGCATTCTGAACCTGTTGTTGTTCTTCTAGATCTTGCTCCTTTTGTATATTTTCTTCATCGTCCAAATCAGCAGGACCTATCACAAAATCACCTGTTTGTTGTTCACTCGTCATAAAGTTAGTTTCATCAAATATTATGTGAACAGATTCCTCAACACACATTGTTTTCTTATTGTAAACTCTATATGCTTTACTATGAGATGAATAGCCAAGAAATACCGCTTCATCACTTCTTTCATCGAATTTACCTATATTTCGTTTTCCATTGACATGCACAAAACATCGACATCCAAAGACTCGAAAATATGAAATATTAGGTTTAATTCCTTTAAATAATTCGTAGGGGGTTTTAGAAGTGATTGGTCTTATTAAAACGCGATTTAATATATAGCATGCAGTATTAACGGCTTCGGCCCAAAAATTTCTAGGTAGACCACTAGCAATTAACATAGTTCTAGCCATTTCCTCTAAGGTTCTATTTTTACGTTCAACCACACCATTTTGTTGTGGTGTTCTAGGTGCGAAGAAATTGTGACTTAAACCATGCTCGTTGCAATAATCCATAAACTTTGAATTTTCAAATTCTTTTCCATGATCCGATCTTATGTGGGCTAGTTGATTGTTACTAGATTTCTGAATTTTAGTAGCGAATGCAACAAATTCATCAAAGGCCTCGTCTTTGCTAGATAAAAATAAAGTCCATGTAAATCTACTATAATCATCAACTATAACAAAAACATATCGCTTACCGCTGCGACTTTGGATTCTCATTGGTCCACAAAGATCTATATGAATTAATTCAAGTGGTCTTGAGGTGGTCACGACATTTTTAGGTTTGAAGGATGACCTTGCATGTTTTCCTTTGGCACAAGGATCACATACTTCATTCTTTTGAAATTTTAGGGACGGTAATCCTCTAACTAGGTCTTTAGATCGTAAAGTATTAAGCAATGAAAAACTAGCATGACCTAATCGTTTATGCCAAAGAAGAAGGTCATCTTCTGTAACGCTCAGACATGTTAGACTGGTTTTAGGAACAGTGTGCAGGTCCACCACGTAGGTGTTCCCTTTTCTGATTCCTTCCAGAATGATGTCTCCTGTGTCGTTCCTAGAAATGATGCACTTTTCAGAAGTAAAGTTTACAGAGTTACCTTTGTCGCAAAATTGAGAAATACTTAAAAGATTGTGCTTTAAATTCTCGACCAAAAATACATTATCTATAGCATGAGAACTTGACCTTCCTATCTTTCCTTTAGCAATGATTTCACCTTTCATATTGTCGCCAAAGGTCACAGTTCCTCCATCATAGGCTTCTAGTGAGAGAAATTTTGATCTATCGCCTGTCATGTGCTTGGAACAGCCACTGTCGAGATACCATGAGTTGTTCCCCCTCACTAGAACCTGCAAAACGAACTTAGTTGTTAGAGGGTGGAACCCAACCATCCTTGGGTTCCATGTCGATTATACAAGAATCATATTTCTTAATCCAAACTCTATCGACATATATTTGGTTTGTTTTGTTATGCTGTTCCTTTTTTAAACATTGATGTTTCAGGTGCCCAGTTTTGCCACAAAAGGAACAGACATTTTTACTTGGGAGATCAACGTAGACCTTTTTCTTTTTATCATGTTTGTCATATCCTAGACCTTCGGTTCCTTTGGTTTTAGCATTAAGAATCCATTTGGGAACTTCTTTGATTTTCCCTTTTTCTCTTGAATTTAATTCAAGCTTAAGTCGATCATTTTCTTTTAAGGCGGATTCTAGGTCTAATTTCATTTGTAGAAGAACACACTTAATTTCTTTATTAGACTCATAATTCACTTCCATCTCAAATTGCTTAAGTTGATTTAATTTAATATTTAACATGATGTTTTCTTCTTTAACCTTTTCTATAGCTTCTTTTAACATCACATTATTATCATGCAATTCAAAGAATCGAGTTTGCACATCGGACCTAAAAGAATTAAGGTAGGATATTTGGTCTTTGCACGCTTTAAGGTCTTTTTCAGTTTTGAGACAGATGGCTGTTTGTTTTTCTAAATTTTCGTGAGATTCTAAAATCATTTTAATTAATCTATGTTTATCCAATTTAAATAAGTAATCAGAAAATGGATCAGAAGACAGTACCTCTTTTCCTTTAGACTTCTCATCATGCGTTGCCATGAGACATAGATTGGCTACTTCTTCTTCTTCAACGGGAGCTTCGGTTTCGGCCTCGCTTTCGGATTCTCCCCATGCAGCTATCATGGCTTTGCGTAAATCGGCTTTGTTAAAGTTTCCTTTTGTAGGTTGTCTTCCTGTTTCTCTTGCTTTCCCTTTACCTTTCTCATTCTTCCATAATGGGCAATCCTTGATGAAATGCTCGGTACTTCCACATTTGTAGCATTCATATGTTTTGGAATTTGAAGTTCCTCTTTCTTTGTTATTTCTTTGATTTTTATACTTGTTGTTCCTAAAGAACTTCTTAAATCTACGTACCAGCATTGCTGCCTCTTCCTCATCAGTTTATGATTCTTCTTGATCGTTTGCTGTCAGAGCCAGACCCTTGTTCCTGGAACTGTCAGTTGTTCCCAGATGTAATTCATGAGTCATAAGGGAACCAACCAACTCTTCCAGATTAAACTTTGTGAAATCCTTAGATTCTTGAATGGCTGTGACCTTTCTCTTCTCCTTCTCTTTCTCAATTCTCGGTTTCTCCTTCTCGTTCCCTTTCTCTATTCTCTATTCTCTTCTCCTTCTCTTTCTCAATTCTCGGTTTCTCCTTCTCGTTCCCTTTCTCTATTCTCTATTCTCAATTCCCCCTTAGACTTACCCAAGTCTAATTACAAATTCTCTCAAATAAACCCGTACAAGATTTATCTAAAATGGATGAACAAAACAAGAATTGCACAAGAATTTAATCTTGAAATTAATTAGCAATTAAAACATTCAAGATTTGGTAGAGGCTCGGAACCGTAGGTCGTTGATGATTTAACTAGGTCCGGTCTACTCAATTAAATTTATGTTCACCTTAAATCACCCTAATGACTAGCATTAGTGGTAAGTAAGGGGTCGGTCCACAGGGAAATGTTTTTGCGACAAAAAGAGTCTAATGACAAGAGAGGTTATGGTTTTCGATTTTTAAGGTCACAACAAATTAAATTTCAAGTATCAAGATTTAAACAATATATATAAAAGGACTAGAGTTTGGGGATAATAACTTCTTAGATTGCTAAAGGGATGGGTTGAAAATATGTTTTTAACCATGGTATGATAAGAAAGGTCTTTCTAACTTAGTTCCACAACTTCTAGGTATAGGAACTATATAATCACTAATATGGTTTAGGAGATTCGGCTTCTGGGCGTATAACTCGACCATACTAATGACACCCTAATACATGCTCTTGACCTCCAATTTATGTTAAAACAAGAAAGAATCATACAAGATAGACATGGTTCATCATCCTAAGGACGGGCTAGGCCTCAAAGGAATCCTAATAAAGTTAGCTTCCGGGCTACTCATTACTAGCATGAATTCATATTTCCCAAGCATTCAAACATTCAAGCAACATAAATTGTCCATGGAATGAGATCGAAATGGACTTCCGATTCCTTACCATGGAACTCACATATTCCTTTATGTACATATTCAAGATCAACCCATTACCCCATAAGCAAAATAATTAGCTATCTACATCCCCAAACTCTAGAAAGGAAACTACTCACTCATATTGTTACTTAACTTAAACACACAAATTATCATGATCATATTTCTAGAGCAAACAACAACAAAGAAGAAAATTAAGTTTAAAGAGACTTACTACCCTCAACTAAGGAGGGGGATGACAATCACACAAATGAATAAGAGCTTTCAATATTCAACCCAAGAAATTACTTCAAACCAAATGCTAAAGTAAACCCACAAATTCTGGAAAATGCTTGATAGATTACCAAAGAAAGAGTACTACAAACTACTAGTGTTTAATGATTAAGTTACAAGCCAAATGTTGAAGTTCTAAAGATTAAAGAGCTAAAGAGTGTTTTTGTGAAGTACAACTACAAATTTCTGGAATTATAAAGTACTAAGGCTTACAAATACATAAACTATAATAGAATGAAGAGAGAAAGGAGCAAGGTTCAGCTTGTGGAGCTGATGGGTGTGTCTTCTTCATCAGAAAATTGGAGTATAAATAGCCAAAACAAGAGGCTCCTCCACTTGCACTCATCATCATTGCCAAGGTGGTCAAGCAAGCAACCTCCTTCATCATGGGAAGCAGGTGCACAGGAGGGAGAGGCTGAGGCACGCAAGAAAAGGAGTGGTGGAAGCTAGAGGCCAAAAGTAGACGGACAAAAACGTGAACAGTAGTTGTCAGAAGTGAACCAGTCGGCCCGACTGGCACCAGTCGACCGGTCGACTGGTTCTGTGCTGATGAATTTTTTTAACTTAGAAAATTTTCTAAGTGTTTGCCTTTGAAATTATGCACAGCCACGGAGTCGACCCCAGTCGACCTTGCACGACTCCTTCTCATATTTTCACCAAAAATTATTTCTTTTAATCCGAAGGCTCGGGTTTTGAATCCCGAGGTCCGATAAGCGTCCAATCACCTTTGAAACCTCCTCGAAATTGGCTAAAAACACCTGAAATATATAAAACCACTACACCACAAGCGTAAAGCATATAATTTGACAATCGAAGGCCTAAGTTAAGTAAGATATGCACAACAAAGAATAAGAATTCATTAAAAATAGGTGCGAAACACGCGTGAAAAGCGCGTGTATCAAACTCCCCCAAGCCAAACCTTTGCTTGTCCCTAAGCAATAGCAACAACACAATTTGAGATGCAAACAACAAAAGATGACCATATTTAACCGGAAAAGTGCAAGCAATGATGACAAGTATTGGTTCTAGGTTCCAAGAAGTTGAGCGATATCGAGGCTCCATTGAATCGTTCCTAACAAGGAATTATGGTGTGAGCACGCAACCAAACATGAGCTTTTAGCTCCCAAACCGGACTCAAAGAGGTGGGCAAACCTCACTCTAGGTTGTGAACTTCCAAAAATTTTTCCACCACACTCATGTGTTTATAGGTAAACACTCATCACTCAAACCTATGACTCAAGTGATGTGAGTCTCTAATCAACAAGGGAACTCATGAATCAAGCTTCGAAAAGTCAACAAGTTCAAGAAACCAAGCAACAACAATGAGACCTAATAAGAAATGGGATGGATTGATGCAAAAGGGATGGTGTAGTAGTGAAAATGGATGGCTTATGAAAATGTGAAGTAGGAAATGGATGAATTGGGGGTAGAAAGTACTCTAGCAAGCCAACAACTAAACCAGCCAGAAACCCAAAAATGTAATCCAACTTAGCACTCCTAATAGAAATTATAATTTTCTAAGAATCAACAATTTATTATTATTTTTTTTTTATTTTTTTATTATTATTATTATTATTATTATTATTTTTTTTTTTATATTTTTTTTTTTATATATATATATACATACACATATTATTCTTTTGATAACAAAACAAAATGAAATATATACACCAAAGCTTGGTTAGTGATTAGACCAAGCAACAATGAGGCCAAAACATATGAACATGGCCAAAGAGAAGTAAAATGAACAAAACATAAGAAACTCATCACCAAAGTATGAATGAGGTGACGGGAAACATGATAAACTAGAAAAATAAACCGAGGAGTGCTAAGAGTAATCATCCAAAACATATCCAAATTGGCCCAACTTGCGAACTAGAGTGCTAAAGTGGTGATGTGAAAATGAAAAGTGGATGCGGAATGTGAATGTAAAAATGGGTTGATGGAAAAAAGGGTTTCAAATGTTGTGCTAATGTTCCAAACCTATCTATTTCTAACTTGATTCAAATTGTCCCTAGTTGTCTCCATTTAGCGCAAAAAATAGTGGTAGAAGTTCAATCATTCTCACAAGGTTTAAAATTTGTTTGCCCAACTCTAAGGCGGTGCCTCAAACCAATGTACCACACCAACCTCTAAGGAATATCCTCAAGTGAGTCTACCAATACAATCAACAACAAGGAAAAAAAAACCAAAATCCATCATCAAATTATGCACACATCAATTAATTAATGGTCAAAGAAACATTATAAAAAACAGGTTATGCATCTCTTAGGGACAAACATGGGTCTCTCTTCAAAAGTGGAGAAATACGGGCACGTGCACCGATCCAAACTAAAAACAAAGAAATTATTCACAAAAATGAAATAAAGCAAATGCAAAACTAAAAAAAAAAAATCATACGAAAATGCAAACTTAAAAAAAATCATACCTCCTAAGCTTCAAAATTGGGATAGCTCCCCCCCCAAGCCAGACCCAGCAATGTCCCAATTGCTTTGGACTTGAAAAGGAGGAACTACAGGAACCGCTCATGTAGCGAAGTCGGGGTCATCAGAATCTTCATCAGAGTCCTCCGCCATTAACTCATCACTATCAATATCATCTTCTTCCTCTTCCTCACTCTCAATGAGGACAGCCTTACCCTTACCTCGCCCTTCCCTACCCCTTGAGCTACTAGGGCCAGAATGGGCTGGAGTTGGATCGACTCCAGCCGCGGTGAAAGATTGGTGCCCTACCCCTTCGGTCTGCGTACTACCATACCCCCCGTAAGGAGGGATACCAAACTGCCCGGCGTAATAGGATGAAAATCCTCCTTGGGAAAATGAGTTAATCATCCCAGGAGGAAATCCGTAAGGTGAGAATGTGCCGGGCACGCCTTGGGTCACAGGGGGGGTGTACCATTTAGGATGGTCATAAGAAGGGTCAGGCACCCCTTGCCTGTAGTGGTAGTCATACATTGGGTACATACCCCGCTGCTGTTCGAAATCTCGTTCAGCAGCTTGGTAGTCCCGTTGGGCAGACTCATACCGCATCTGATTAATGCCTACATGTAGGCGGTTCATAGACTCCAGAAGGTCCGCGGTAGAGGGGTGGGGTGGGATCGGGGCGGTCTCGACTGTCGGCCTTTGGGGAGGCCGAACTGGCACATCCGTGGAGGATGCGCCCGTGTAAGGGCATAGGTAGCTGGCTAGATTAGCCGCTACGGAGGGTAAGGGTCTAGGAAGAGTGAACCTGCGGCTATCGTTTATCCTCCACCAAATCTGCCCACGCACGTCATCGAGCCACTTCGATCTAGCGAGGTGGTCCTTGGTGATGAGGCAATCATGATATGACTCAGGAGGTTCTAAACCAAGGTTTAAGCAAGCCGCAATGTGGGACACGAGGCCCCCAATAGTGATGTCCTGCTTGCTGTCGATGTTTGCATCTCGGGTGTAATACGCGAATGCCCTTTTGAGGCAATACACGTAGTTCATCCGAGGCATGTCATCGGGCCTCAGCAGGGAGCCTAGGATCTCAAGATCCTTGCTGTTGGTCTTATCAGCTGCGGCTCTGGAGTTTAAGGTGTAGGACAAAAATCTGACAAAGATTCTAATTGTGGGGTGGTGAATTAATGTCGCTTTTAAGTTCATCATATTTTCAGTTCTTTGGCCCGTTAGGGCCTCCCAAAGCGAGCTAACATGATAATCGACGGGAGCCCCAGTGCTCCCATCATTCACCACTCTAAACATTTGACCCAGTCTAGCATCAGTTATATTTTTTTCTTGGTTCCTAATACGAAACAGAAGTCTACCCTGACCCCCATGTGTCCTTTTATATTGCAATGAGCTAAGAAATTCTAAGGTTAAAGCATGATCGGTCTCATATTTCATTTCAAAAAAAGCATTTAACCCTAGGGAATTAAAAATATATTTCATTTGCTCAAAAATTCCTAGCTCATGTAATGTATCAGGACACATGAAACGAGTATTCTTTACCTTACGCGATTTCAATTTCGCGAATTTTTCTTTGTGATACTCGTCTCTGAAAATTATTTCAGGAAAATCGGGGTCATGAGGGATGACTTGCTGCCTAGAAGAGCCACCCATGGTTGCCTTCCTTTTCTCACCTTGCTTTCTTGAAGCCATTTCAAATCTGGAGAAAGGAAATCAAACAAACAACCACAAACAAAAATGTTCAAGCACAAAAACTTATTTACAAGCACAAGATTAGAATTTTATTCCTAAAAACATACTCTAAAACTTAAATTCTAAAAAAAAAAACTAGATCTAAAAATGAAATAAAATCAAATAAATTAAAATAAACAAAGCAAAATTAATCTTACAAGAGTGAAGGGAATGGAAAGGATGAAGCTTGAAGGAATGAGAGGAGACAAGACCTTAGTGCTTGGTCTTTAATGGAGGATTGAAGGTTTGAGGATGGGGTTTGGGGGTAAGACAGATGGGGTTTTCGTGGGTTAGGGATAAGAAATGAGTGGAGTGAAAAATTAGAAAGAAAATGGGTTTAAAAACCGTAAAAAAAATTTGTCAGCACTGAACCAGTCGAGTCGACTGGTGTGAGTCGACCGGTCGACTGGTTCAGAAAAAGCGATTTTTTCTTTTTTTCCTATTTTTTTTTGATTTTTTTATTTTTAAAACACCCCACCCACGGAGTCGACTCGACTGGTAGTAGTCGACCAGTCGACTCCGTGAGTTGCCTATTTTATTGACGAAATTTTTATTTTTTTCTTTCTTTTTCCTACATTCTAATCTTGTGTGTGCTTGAATATTTTTTTGGCTCGAGTTTCCAACTATGAAGCTTAAGATGCGGACTTCTACTCTAAAACGCATGCGGAATTAAAAAAAAATGCAATGAAAAAAAATAAAAGAAAAAATAAAAAACATTGGGTTGCCTCCCAAGAGCGCTCTTTTAACGTCACTAGCTTGACGCCCTTCAACAAGATACTTCACGGGCCTTCACGCCCAAATTCCAACAACCTAACCTTACCAACAATCTCATTGACACTGTCAACCTTCTCAAAATAATGCTTAACACGTTGTGCATTCACCAAAAACTCTCCTCTCTTTGATCTCAATCTTAGTGCACCGAACGGAGTCACTTCCGAAACTTCAAATGGTCCTGACCACCTGGACACCAGCTTTCCAGGAAATAGTTTCGCCCTCGAATTGAACAGCAGGACTTTCTCTCCAACCTTGAAGTTACGGTCAAGGATTCTTCGATCGTGCCATTTCTTAGCTCTCTCTTTGTAAATCCTAGAGCTTTGAAAGGCATCCATTCTTAACTCCTCGAGCTCCCGGAGTTGAGCAAGCCTCTTTCCCTTGATTGCTTCGGGATCCATATTTAGCTTTGTTAGAGCCCACCAGGCCTTATGCTCAAGCTCCACCGGTAAGTGACATGATTTTCCATACACTAGGCGGAATGGAGTGGTTCCGATCGGGGTCTTGTAGGATGTTCGGTAGGCCCACAATGCATCATCTAATTTCAAAGCCCAATCTTTCCTACTTGGGCCTACCACCTTCTCTAAGATACCCTTGATCTCCCGGTTTGCCACTTCAACTTGCCCTTGTGTTTGGGGGTGGTAAGGAGCTCCAACTTTGTGGTTTACACCATACTTCCTTAAAAGATTATTGAGCTGATCCTTAGCAAAATGCGATCCCCCATCACTTATCACGATCTTTGGTACACCAAACCTCGGAAAAATCACCTTTTTGAACATCTTCATAACAACTTTGTGATCATTGGTGGGAGAAGAGAGAGCCTCGACCCACTTTGAAACATAATCTATTGCCACAAGAATGTATGCATTTCCCATTGACGAAACAAACGGCCCCATAAAGTCTATACCCCACACATCAAAAATCTCACACTCCAAAATCTTGTTTTGAGGCATCTCATGCCTTCTTCCTATGTTTCCCGTCCTTTGGCACGAATCACAAGACTTGACAAAAGCATTCACGTCTTTATGGAGAGTTGGCCAAAAGAAACCGGCCTCGTGAACCTTAGCGACGGTCTTCATAACCCCGGCATGTCCTCCACATGGAAGAGAATGGCAATTAGCAATCACACTAGCAATCTCATCTTCCGGAATGCATCTCCTGTAAACCCCATCAGAACATAGCCTAAACAACAAAGGATCATCCCAATAGTAGTACTTTGCTTCCTCATAAAAGATCCTCCTTTCACTCGAACTTCTACCCTCGGGGACAATACCGCAAGCAAGGTAGTTGGCTATATCGGCATACCATGGGGCACCCTTAATCTCAGCTGCATAGAGGGTTTCTTCTCTTAAAGAGTCATCGATCGGGCCATGGTCACCATGATGACACTCCAATGGGAGGCGAGATAAATGATCAGCTACAAGATTTTCTTTTCCACTCTTATCCCGTACCTCGTAGTCAAACTCTTGGAGTAACAACACCCATCGAATCAACCTCGGCTTGGCATCCCTCTTAGAGGTGAGATATTTTAATGCTGCATGATCGGTATAGACTATGGCCTTGGAACACATCAAATACGGCCGAAACTTCTCAAATGCAAAAACCACAGCTAACATTTCCTTTTCTGTTGTTGTGTAATTCCTTTGTGCGGAATCAAGTGTCTTGCTGATGTAGTAAATCACATACGGCTTTCCTTCCTTTCTTTGCCCTAAAACTGCACCTACACAAAAATCACTAGAATCGCACATTAGCTCAAAAGGCAAGCTCCAATCTGGAGCCTGCACAACAGGTGCTGAAATCAGGGCTCTTTTCAACTCATCAAAAGCTTTCAAACAACGTTCATCGAAATTAAACTCCACATCTTTCTGTAAAAGCTCAGTCAAAGGTTTTGCAATCTTGGAGAAATTTTCGATGAAACGCCGGTAGAATCCTGCATGTCCTAAAAAGGCTCTTACTCCTCTTACGTTAGTAGGAGGAGGTAAGTGTTTAATAACATCAATTTTGGCAGGATCTACTTCAATTCCCTTGGATGAAATTTTATGTCCCAAGACAATGCCTTCTTGGACCATAAAATGACACTTTTCCCAATTTAAAACAAGGTTTACCTCTTGACACCTTTTCATAACTTTCTCAAGATTTTGCAAACATGTGTCAAAAGATAAACCACCGATACTGAAATCGTCCATAAACACTTCCTTAAAATCCTCAAGCATGTCAGAAAAGATGGCCATCATACACCTTTGGAACGTGGAAGGTGCATTGCACAATCCAAAAGGCATACGCCTATAAGCAAACGTTCCAAAAGGGCATGTGAATGTTGTTTTCTCTTGGTCCTCCGGGTGAATTGGAATTTGGAAAAATCCGGAGTACCCATCAAGAAAACAAAAATATGAATGTGAGGCCAATCTCTCTAACATTTGATCAATAAAGGGGAGGGGAAAATGATCCTTCCTAGTGGCTTTGTTTAATTTTCGATAATCAATACATACCCTCCAGCTTGTGGTGGTGCGGGAGGGTATCATCTCGCCACTTTCTCCTTGAACAATGGTCATTCCACCTTTCTTTGGCACAACATGAATAGGGCTGACCCATCTACTGTCAGAAATCGAGTAGATGATGCCTGCCCTGAGTAGCTTAAGAATCTCATTTTTTACTACTTCTTTCATGTTTGGGTTTAACCTCCTTTGAGGTTCGATAGAGGTGAAATGATCATCATCCAAGTGGATTCTATGCATACCAAGGGAAGGACTAATTCCCTTTATGTCATCTATTGAATACCCTATGACCCCTTTGTATTTTTTCAACAAAACAAGCAATTTTTCAAGCGAGGGGTCATCGAGGGCATCACTTACTATCACAGGACAATCATGCTCAACATCTAAATATGCATACTTAAGACCAGGGGGAAGGGGTTTTAATGATACCTTGGGAGGAGGCATTGTACACTCCTCCTTTGCAGACTCCGCTTCCTCGGCTCCAAATATGCTCTCCAATATATCATCTTCTTCACAAGCTTGAGCTTCATCAAGTTCCTTTTCAAAAAACATTGCCTCTCCAGACAGGCTTTCACTTTCTTCACATAAGACCTCTTCAAGGGGGTCTTTGACATCAATTCTCTTGGCAAAACAGGCCACTTCACTATCAATCACCTCCATACGACAAGCTTGCTCCATCATTGGCATCTTGGTGGTCTTAGAAAACTGAAAGACCAATTTCTCCTTTGCTACCTCCACCGTGATGGTGTCATCTTTGCAGTTGATAAGAGCATTGAGGGTCTTTAGAGCTGCCCTCCCAAGTATAAGAGGTGTGTAGGGATCCTTCTCCATTTCCATCACAACAAAATCACATGGCACCACCAAATGCCCAACTTGTATCGGAATATCTTCAAATTCACCATAAGGCACCTTAATGCTGCGATCTGCAAGTTGAATTGTTTTCCGAGAGGGTTGAAGATCAAACACAAGCCTTTTAGCAATGGACAAAGGCATAAGACTGATAGAAGCACCAAGATCCGCAAGAGCCCCTTTTGGCTCGAGATTACCCAACTTCTTTGGTAGATTGAACGGCCCTGGATCTCTTTCCTTCCTTGGCAGATTACCCTGAACAATCTTACTAACTTGGTGGGGTAAGTTGATGACTTCCTCCTCTAACTTCCTTTTGTTTGAAAGGAGGTCTTTGAGAAACTTTGCATACTTGGGCATCTGCTCCATTGCTTCAAGAAATGGTATCTTCATTTCCATTTGGCTCAACTTTTCAATGAATCTTTTGAAATGCACATCGAGCTGTTTTTCTACCCTCCGGTATGGAAATGGAACTGGTGGCACATACACTCTTTCGGGTTCTCTCAATAACCCTTTTTCTTTCTTTTTCTCTCCTTTTTCAATTTTTTTATTTTTTTCACTCTCATTTTTTTCACACTCTTCATTTTTTTCACACTCTTCATTTTTCTCCTCACCTTCTTCTACCTCATTTTTGTCACTCTTTTCATTTTTCTCCTCAATCTTTTCTTTCTCACCATCAATCTCATTTTTTTCACTCTCACTTACTTCCTCACCTTTCTCTTGATTGACATACTCATCTTCCCTTGGCATTTCCGGCTCCTTGTATGATGTCCCGGACCTCAAATGAATCGCCTTCGCGGTGTGCGGAGGTGCTTGGTTGATCGGGTTTGGTTGGGGATTTCCTGGAAACAAGGGTTGGGGAGGAGGATTGGCTAGCTGGGCTAGTTGGTTGTCTACCACCCTAAGATGAGCTTGAATTTCCGATATCTGCTGGTTAAGGTTTTGATTGCTTTGGGTTATGCCTTGCAACTGGGACATGATCTCCATACCCCAAGCGGGAGCTTGTTCCTTTGGGAATGGAACTTGGCCCCCCTTAGGACCTTGGTTGAAGTTGGATGGACCCTGGTTTCTAGCATTCGGATGCTTGTAAGGCTCATTGTTGTACCCCTGGTTGTTCCACCTTCCTTGATTAGAATTTTGATGGTAACCACGCCCCCCTTGGGAATTAGAGGCTTGGTTTTGATTTCCATAATTCAAGGCTGCAATATGCTCCGAATTCGACCCTCCGCAATAAGATGTATCATGATTTGTTCCCCCACAGATATCACAGGTGAAGTTAGGAGTTTGGATAGCTGATACTTTTGAAGGTTTATCAAGACTCAATTGAGCCAACTTCTTGTCGATCAAGGCTTCAAGTTTGCTCTCTAATATAGACTCAGAATTCTTCACTTCATACATTCCTTTGGTTCTAGTTCTCCCTTGATTACCCCATGATGAATTCTTGACCACTTCTTCGATTTGCGCCCTCACTTGATTTTGAGGGATTTTGCACAATTGTCCTCCCACACTTGAATCTAGCAATGCCTTGGTATGTGGGAGAAGGCCATCATAGAAGAAGGTATTGAGGTGGTTTTCCCCGTACTCATGGTGCGGACAAGCCCTTAACATTCTCTTGAAACGGTTCCATGCTTCGGCTAGAGTTTCATCATCATCTTGAGTAAACCCGGCAATTTTCTTTCTCCAATCTTAGGTTCTTACAGATGGGTAGAATCTCTCTAGAAAGGCTTTCTTTACTTCCCCCCATGTAGTCAAAGAATTGGGCTCAAGACACTTATACCAATCTTTCGCATCTCCTGCAAGACTAGAACGGAAAAGATGCATCTTCACATAATCTGGGCTATCGGTACACACTGGCATGAGGTCACAAAGCTCGGTGAATTTTTCTAGATGCTCAAGTGGACACTCATTTTTCATCCCCGAAAATACCTCCTCTCTAACGGTTCTTGTGTTTTGAGGATGGATTTGGTAGTTGGTATTTGTGGTAGGAAGCCTAATCCCCCCTTGTGGTTCATAGTTCCCGGGTGTACCAAATTGCCCAAAAAGAGCTTGATTCTCCATGTGGTGCTCACTTCTTGTATCACTACTAGATGGTGATGGTGGTGGGGAGTAAGGAGGGGTACTAGGATTACCCTCCTCAATGATGTTGGTTTGGCGGGTAGCTTGGCGAAGATGGCGAAGATATCGGTCTATCTCCGGAATGAAAAGTTCAACTTCTTGATTCCTCCTGCGGCTTATGCTCATGCAACCACCACTAGAAAGAGATCGTTAGCACTGACTATCACAAACTAAAATACAAGTATTCACAATATTCACAATATTTAACAATTGCCATGAAGACTAAATTTGACACACACCTCCCCGGCAACGGCGCCAAATTGGTAGAGGCTCGGAACCGTAGGTCGTTGATGATTTAACTAGGTCCGGTCTACTCAATTAAATTTATGTTCACCTTAAATCACCCTAATGACTAGCATTAGTGGTAAGTAAGGGGTCGGTCCACAGGGAAATGTTTTTGCGACAAAAAGAGTCTAATGACAAGAGAGGTTATGGTTTTCGATTTTTAAGGTCACAACAAATTAAATTTCAAGTATCAAGATTTAAACAATATATATAAAAGGACTAGAGTTTGGGGATAATAACTTCTTAGATTGCTAAAGGGATGGGTTGAAAATATGTTTTTAACCATGGTATGATAAGAAAGGTCTTTCTAACTTAGTTCCACAACTTCTAGGTATAGGAACTATATAATCACTAATATGGTTTAGGAGATTCGGCTTCTGGGCGTATAACTCGACCATACTAATGACACCCTAATACATGCTCTTGACCTCCAATTTATGTTAAAACAAGAAAGAATCATACAAGATAGACATGGTTCATCATCCTAAGGACGGGCTAGGCCTCAAAGGAATCCTAATAAAGTTAGCTTCCGGGCTACTCATTACTAGCATGAATTCATATTTCCCAAGCATTCAAACATTCAAGCAACATAAATTGTCCATGGAATGAGATCGAAATGGACTTCCGATTCCTTACCATGGAACTCACATATTCCTTTATGTACATATTCAAGATCAACCCATTACCCCATAAGCAAAATAATTAGCTATCTACATCCCCAAACTCTAGAAAGGAAACTACTCACTCATATTGTTACTTAACATAAACACACAAATTATCATGATCATATTTCTAGAGCAAACAACAACAAAGAAGAAAATTAAGTTTAAAGTGACTTACTACCCTCAACTAAGGAGGGGGATGACAATCACACAAATGAATAAGAGCTTTCAATATTCAACCCAAGAAATTACTTCAAACCAAATGCTAAAGTAAACCCACAAATTCTGGAAAATGCTTGATAGATTACCAAAGAAAGAGTACTACAAACTACTAGTGTTTAATGATTAAGTTACAAGCCAAATGTTGAAGTTCTAAAGATTAAAGAGCTAAAGAGTGTTTTTGTGAAGTACAACTACAAATTTCTGGAATTATAAAGTACTAAGGCTTACAAATACATAAACTATAATAGAATGAAGAGAGAAAGGAGCAAGGTTCAGCTTGTGGAGCTGATGGGTGTGTCTTCTTCATCAGAAAATTGGAGTATAAATAGCCAAAACAAGAGGCTCCTCCACTTGCACTCATCATCATTGCCAAGGTGGTCAAGCAAGCAACCTCCTTCATCATGGGAAGCAGGTGCACAGGAGGGAGAGGCTGAAGCACGCAAGAAAAGGAGTGGTGGAAGCTAGAGGCCAAAAGTAGACGGACAAAAACGTGAACAGTAGTTGTCAGAAGTGAACCAGTCGGCCCGACTGGCACCAGTCGACCGGTCGACTGGTTCTGTGCTGATGAATTTTTTTAACTTAGAAAATTTTCTAAGTGTTTGCCTTTGAAATTATGCACAGCCACGGAGTCGACCCCAGTCGACCTTGCACGACTCCTTCTCATATTTTCACCAAAAATTATTTCTTTTAATCCGAAGGCTCGGGTTTTGAATCCCGAGGTCCGATAAGCGTCCAATCACCTTTGAAACCTCCTCGAAATTGGCTAAAAACACCTGAAATATATAAAACCACTACACCACAAGCGTAAAGCATATAATTTGACAATCGAAGGCCTAAGTTAAGTAAGATATGCACAACAAAGAATAAGAATTCATTAAAAATAGGTGCGAAACACGCGTGAAAAGCGCGTGTATCAAGATTTCCTTTTCTTTGATTTAGAAAACTCACGAAATGGATTTGGGAGCACTCATAGAATTTTCATGAATATTTCTCTCCCAATTCTCCATAGGAACACTCAAATAATTTTACGTGATTATTTCTCTCCTAGTTAATCACCGAATGTGCCGGTTTGCAAAACTCCATTTAAATACTTTTTAGATCTTGCAAAGCCTTAATCCCATGATCTTAAGATGTGGGAGTAGTGGGCTAGTTGGCGTGAGATAATGGATAGAAAACTTGGTGGTTACTCCAAGTTTTTCTTTGTCTTCTAGCTAAAAATAGCCAAGACATAATATAAGAAATCTAATTTTAGGATTTAAATTAAAAAGTTAGTTATTTTAATTTAAGATCTAGATTTAAAATATTTTAAGATAACTACCTTGTGCAACCTAGTTTTTATCACCCGTACAACAAAACTAAAAAAGAAAAAGAAAAATTAAAATTAAAATTAATTTCTTAATTAAATTTGTTGACTTCTTCTCTGACCGCTGATCTGGGAACACCCCACTGTCTCTGAATGACCAATCTTCGAATTTGATTAGATCTTGAAACAGTTACTTAGTAATCCCTTTTCAACTTCGAATGGTCCATCAACGACCCTTTTTAAAGATCGGATATTTGACCTATCACAATAATCTCAAAAACATAATATGTTTGTTTATAAATGTTTATGTTATCATCAAAACCAAATGGGCCAACATGTTTGTAATTATAATGGGTAGCGTAAAGTTACATACCTTTAAACCTTGAAGCTCTATCTAAGTCATAGTCATTAAATAGTATTAAAATAATGGGATGATATTTTAAATTTGGGCATATCTAAACACAAAAACTAGTTTGACAATTCAAATGTTATTAATCACACATCCTTTGGAGGTAACTTTGCAATTATTATTAAAGGTTAATTTTGAAATGCAAATGTGGTAAATTGTATAGGGTTTTAATCATAAGACACTAAAATCATTTTGATTAATTTAGTTATTTAACTAGATAGATACCCGTGCCATACACCTAAATCGGAAAAAAACTTTTGAGTTAATTTTATACTTGCATAATATTTGTAAAATATTCTAAATATATGTCCGTGGACAATGCTACAAAAATTTTATATTATATGTTTTTTCCCACAAAGATGGTGCTATTGTAATTATATTTTTGCCGGTAAATAAATTCAAAAAATTACACTGGTTTATAAATTTAGGAACAATATTATTCTACACAGCTGTTAAATAAAGTTGAAAAATAATTTCACTATATCAAAAAATTATTTTCTTCTATTTTGAAATAATATTGAGAAGAGATACTGATTTACATTTTAGTCACATTCTAGTTTGGAAATATTTAGAAATCATATTGAAAAATAATAAAGCTGATCAAATCTTTTTTGCACCTTAAATAAATTTTAGTAGGAACAATATTGAACAATATTATTCTACACAGCTTCAATCACCTTCTTATTTTATTTAAAAATATAATTCTTTTATCGGGTTGTTACATATATATCTATGAACAATAACTCATCTAGATTACCATAAAGGGTAGATGTGGCATATGTATGATCATACTCATCATTTTGAAAAAGAAGCAAAAATACTAATAAAAAAGAGAAAACAGCCTAAATAATTTTTTAAAAGTTTAATATAATTTCAAAATAAAAAATTTTAAAATAATAAAAAAAAAGGAAAACCGGATGTTCTGTTATGCTAATACTCTAGAATGAATATTAAGACTTCTAATTAACTAACACAAAAATAGCCCTAGAGAAATAAAATTCTAAATCCTAACAATTTATATGATATGTTATCCACCAACGTAGAATCGAACCCGACGATCTTCACCTTTTGCAAGTAATATTTACTCCAACCGAAACAAAATTACCCGATTTGAGTTTTTTTTTTTTTTTTTTTTTTGAAAATTACCTGACTTGAGTTTTGATAAGAGGCTTAAAAAACTTTAAGCTTGACTAGCAGAGCAAGAGATTTCCGATTATGTTTTCTACCTTCACCGACTAGAATTTTACAACTGAGTCTGAGAGCAATGATATCCATGACACAATTATAAGACATTGGATTAATATTATCATGATTTTCGAGTTCCGTAAAAACATTCATTAGTATTTCTAAATAATCAAGTTCTTTATCTAACTTGAATAGGGTTGAATTATTTTCGATTTTGCGGTTATAAGACATTGAATAGGGTTGAATTATTTTCGAGTTCCGTAAAAACATTCATTAGTATTTCTAAATGATTTTCGAGTTCCGTAAAAACATTCATTAGTATTATCATGATATCCATGACACAATTAAAAACATTCATTAGTATTATCATGATATCCATGACACAATTATAAGACATTGGATTAATATTATCCGTAAGATAAATGCACACTGAAATAATCGTCGATCATTCCATCTTGTTCGGAGTTGCTTTTATTACAAGGCTTAAGTGCCCAAGATTGTGCTACGATTTCACCTTCTTCATTTGACACAGTTTCAATCACATTTACGCCGTCGATCATTATCTTATCTGAATCTTGATCGTTCATACTTTTGGCCTTCATCATCGTCAAAGGAGAAAAGCTTAACGGGATAGGAGACCAAAAATAATCAAGGTTTATGTTTTTTTATTTTTATATTTTTGAAATTAACGCTAGGTAATTTTTGTTTTTAAGACTGTATTATTTATAGATTTTTTCATGGGTTTATAGATTTCTTTCACTTTTTCTTATATTTAAAAATAGTAAATTGTTCATGGGATTATGGATTTTCTTGATTAAATCTTACCCGAAGTGCACTCCAACAAATTAGGTTAATCCTTCTAAAAATAGTAGCAGCGGATACTAATTCAAATCTCAACCAAAATTTTGGGAAGGTAGTTTTAATAATTAAAAATTTATTCCGTAACATAAGATATTTGCCAATATAAGCTATTATGGAAATAATAAATTTGGAGACTAAGGTTTAAAAGTGTCCAACTTTTGTTGTTGTAAATTATAAACAATAATATGTTTTGTATTGTATGATGATACAAATATTTTCAGTGGCTTTGCATCATGACTTGCTCCAAAGAAAACCAGCATCTACTTTTTTAAGTTATAGATGATATTTGCCAATATAGGCCAAAATAGCCTAAATTTACATACATTTAAATTTTGAAGCTACGCATGAGAGTCATTAAATAGTATCAAAATAATGGGATGAAATTTTAAATTTGGGCATATCTAAGCGCAAAAACTAGTTGGACAATTCAAATGTTATTAGAAATACCCCATTAATGTAATGGAATTTGGGCAATAAAATAATAGTCATTTTACAAATTTACTCCTTTTTCCTCCAAAATAAATCACTTCACCACTTTCCTATCCAAATTTTCATCCATTATTAACTAAAAATTCATTTCGTAACATAATATATTTGCCAATATAAGTTATTATAGAAAATAATAAATTTGGGAATAAAGTGTCCAGCTTTTGTTATTGTAAATTATAAACAATATGTTTAGTGTGTAGAATGACCAATTTAGTGGCTTTGCATCTACTTTTTTATGTTATAGATGATATTTGCCGATATAGGCTACTGAAAAACAAACTATTTGTACAACTGGTGTCGTGATCTTGCCCCAGGCAAAACTAATATAAATGGACCCTTTTTATGGAATGTGGATTCTGAACTTTAACAAGTGTTTGAAAAAATAATAGAGACAAAGTTTTAAGTATCTATTTTACTAACAAAAATTTTCAAATGTCTGGGGTTTTTTCTAGTTCTAGGCCCTATTGAAAATGTCTACTTTGTCCATAGTCAAGAACAGTTTTGTTTTGTAATTATAATGTATAGCGTAAAGTAACATACATTTAAACCTTGAAGATCTTCCTAGGTGAGAGTTATTAAATAGTATTAAAATAATGGGATGAAATTTTTAAATTTGGGCATATCTAAGTGCAAAACTAGTTTGGACAATTCAAATGTTATTAATCACACATCTTTTGAAGGTAACTTTGCAATTATTATTATTAAAGGTTAATTTTAAATGCAAATGTGGTAAATTGTATAGGGCTTTTATCATAAGACACTAAATCATTTTGATTAGTTTAGTTATTTTAACTAGATAGATACCCGTGCCATGCACCTAAATCGGAAAAGAAGTTTTTGAGTTAATTTTATACTTGCATAATATTTGTAAAATATTCCAAATATATGTCCGTGGACAATGCTACAAAAATTTTATATTATATGTATTTTCCTACAAAGATGGTGTTATTGTAATTATATTATGGCGGGGTAAATAAATTCAAAAAATTACATTGCTTTATAAATTTAGGAACAATATTATTCTATAAAGGTGAAAAATAATTTTTGCTATATCAAAATATTATTTTCTTCTATTTTGAAATCATATTGAAAACAGATATTGATTTACATTTTAGTAACATTCTAATTTTGAAATATCTAGAAAGCATATTGAAAAATAATAAAGCTTAACAAATCTTTTTTTGCACCTTTAATAAATTTTAGTATTTTAGGAAATGATTTTCAATAAATAATCAGCTGCCACAACAGTATAATTTTCAAATATTACATTGCCAAAGAAACATTGTAAAAATCACATCGATATGGAGTTTGTTACGTGAGTGGTTATAGATTCCACACTATATCTCATTCATCTTAAAAAATCTACTGACAAAAACAGAGTGTACGTTCAATCCAACCATTACAATCCAGATGAAAAAACTTTTATAGATACTTAGAAGACATTATTGAGGTTGAATATCTGACAACTCCTAATCAAATAGACACTTTGTTCAAATGTCAATGGTATGATCAAACTACAACCGTACTGAATATGGCCATGGTTAGCGATTCCATCCACAATACAAGCTAGTTGATGTTCATATTGGTCGGTCGTGTAGAATATGACCCTGTTGTATTGGCAAGTCAAGCTTGTTAAGTTCACTACCTAGTTTTTCCAAGTTTAAAGTAAACATGAAAGATTGACGAGCTATTTGCAAAGAGAAATCGAAGAGGAAGGTGACTTTTAGCTAAAAAGAAATATCACCTTATTTTATTGAATGTGAAGATGTTTCACAACATGTAGTTGCACTGCTGCGTGATCAATTGGACATTATTTTTGTTGAATGAATATTTGGGTTGTTATCGGAATGTCTTGGAATGGACGTGTGTGTAATTGGGTTTTGATTTAGATGGCATTAATGTGTACTTATTCCAAGTATATACGCATTTTGGTACAGATCTCGATTGGTAACTGGAAGTGATCAGCGCGTTTAAAGTTGCTTTTGTCTTCTAAAAGGTACGTACATGTAGTAGAAATATTATAATCACGTTTTGATTCTCTAATTGTTAAGTGAGTAAAGTGAGTAAAGATGAACATACGTTTTTTGAAATTAAGAGATATGATTGTCGAGAAATTGAATAAGAAGAGGTAGTATGTCATAACTACATAAATAAGTGGGATTAGTAAGAGACGTACAATTGGTGGAATTGTTTTAACTCGCAATATGGGCCATTATGAGCCATCGATATGCATACTTAACCATAGGCACCAAAGTATAGATGTGTTGCGTAAGGTAGAGACTTGCTTATTGGTTACCTCCCCTTAATGTATTGTATCACACTTGGAGTTTGGGTTGATACCGCAATATAGCGGGTTCGTTCCTGCAGTATGGCTTAGTAGTTACAGCTATATGATTGACTATGTTAACTATAAGAGAATTATTCATAAATGATGAAGTCGATATTAACCAAGAGTAACTAAAAATAATTACGATGGCTCATGTTTTAATGAAATGTTGTTACTTTAACATTACGATTTATTTTGTATAGTATTTTGTTGACATGTGCCTTTGGTCTTAACGTTGTTGGGATGATGTTGTTCCTCTTGTGGTTAAAACTAGTAGTTTGTTATAAGTTGCAGGTTGGGGGAGTGAGGTTTCACTTGTCAAGAATAAATTTGCTTAAGTATGAAAGAATCAAACTTTAGACTTTACTTCTTATACACGGACAAATAATGTTTTAAGTTTAGGCGCGTTAACTCTCTTAAGTTGTATTTCTCTTGGATAATTAATGGATCGTAATAGTTTATTTTAATTTCCGCTAGTAGACCTTAATCTTTAATAAAATCTTAATAACTCTAATAGAACTCGATCCGCAAAGTCTTTTCATTTGGATAAATCTTTGCTTACTGTTCCAATATAACAACCTTAATTACATCAGTTTTCTTATTTTATTTAAAACTATAATTTTATATCGGGATGTTACATAATTTATGAACAATAACTCATTTAGAAAATCATAAAGGATAGATATGGCATATGTATAGTCATACTTGCCATTACGAAAAAAAAGCTAAAATAAAATAAAGAAGAGAAAACAACCTAAATAAATTTTTCTCAAGTTTAATACAAATTCAAAAAAAAATATTAAAAAATAAAAAATGGAAAACCAGATGTTCTATAACAAACACAAAAATAGCGCTAAAGAAATAAATTCTAACCCTAACAATCTATATGACATATTTTCTACCAACGTACAATCGAACCCACGATCTTCACTAGTGGCAAGTAATATTTACTCTAACCGAGATAAGATTTCCCGATTTTGAATTTTGATACGAGGCTTAAAAGACTTGAAGCTTGACTAGCAGAGCAAGAGATTTCCGATTTGTTTTCTAGTTTCACCGGGTAGAATTTCACAACTGATAGCAATGACATCCATGACACAATCATAAGACATTGGATTTATATTATCATATTTTTCGAGTTCCTTAAAAACATCCATTTGTATTTCTAAAAATGTTCTTTATCTAGCTTGAAATCTAGGGTTGAATTATTTTTGATGTTGCGGTGATTTTCGTAAGATTTGCACACTAAAATAATTGTCGATCACTCCATCTCCTTTGGAGTTGCTTGTGTTACAAGGTTTGAGTGCCCAAGATTGTGCTACGATTTCACGTTCTTCATTTGAAACAATTTTAATCACGTTTACGTCGTCGATCATTTTTTTCTCTAAATCCTGATCGTTCATACTTTTGGCCTTCATCATCGTGAAAGGAGAAAAGCTAAATGGGATGAGAGAGCAAAACTAATCAAGGTTTTTTTTAAAAGTAAAGGTTTTTGTTTATTCTATGAGAGTATTTATAGATTTTTTTTCATGGGTTTATGACTTTTTCTTATATTTAAAAATAGTAAATTTTCATGGGGTTATTGATTTTCTTTATTATATCTTACCGAATTACTCCAACAAATTAGGTTAATCCTTCTAAAATTAGTAACAGCGCATACTAATTCAATTCTCAACCAAAAAATTCAACAAGGTAATTTTCATAATTAAAAATTCATTTCGTAACATAAGATATTTGCAAATATAGCTTATTATGAAAATAAAAATTTGGAGAAAAAGGTTCAAAGTGTCCAGCTTTTATTATTGTAAATTATAAACAAAATTTTTGTTTTGTAGAATGACCTAAAATTTAAGTGGCTTTGTGTCCTAGGTGGCTCCAAAGAAAACCACATCTACTTTTCCAAGTTATAGATATGTTTGTCAATAGTTTATTAAAAATCAAACTATTTGTAGATTTAGTACCGTATTTGGCATTTTATTAACCTTAGGAAAATTTACGAAATAAGCCTTTTCTATAGAGTTTTAATTCTAAACTTTAACAACTGCTTGGAAAAATAATAGAGACAAACTCCATATAATATAATTATCTTATCACTATAAATGTATAAATGTCATATACTTTTAATAATAATAAAAATAATTAATCATAAATTGAACATTTTTAAGAATCTACTTCATTAACCTAGGGACATTCCTGACATAGGCACAATAGGCATTTGCGTAGAGCCCAGAGTTAGAAAGGACCCTAGAATTAGAAAATGCTAGTTAATGAAGTAGAAACTTAAACTTTGCAATTTATGAGTAGTTCTTTTATCACTTAAAATTATAGACACGTATACGTTTTTAATGTTAATTATAATATATACGGTCCATCTTTGTTATTTTTTCAAAGACTCGTTTTAGTTCAGGATCAACCCTACGTATTGAGCGGTATTTCTTTAGTTGTCTAGGGCCCATAGAATGCCAAGAACGACACTGCATTAACCTAACCATCATCATCATCATCATCATCATTATACCCAGTGTTCCGCACATAGATACTCTATGGTCAGGGTCCGGGGAAGGAAGGTCGACGGCGTCTCATACCCAGAAGGAGAGGGCGGTCATAAGAGTCCTTCGGCTCTATAATAGTCTTCAAGGATAGTACCTGCAAATATCTGAAACCTGCATCTTACACCCACATTAGCCAAGCAAAGGGCTCATTTAAAAATGTATAACCGATACAGGTAGAAGAGGCAGTGAATAGCGATGACGAAAGAGACACAGAACCGTAACAAACAAGTCTGGTAATCTAGGACGTGAATAAGGCGCCGCCATGTGGCTCTATCCCTAGTCAGGTCCTTAGAGAGGTGTAGTTCGAGCAGGTCGCTGTTAATCTGCTCCTCCCACGTCTCATAGGTCTTCCCCGGCTTCTCTTTCCCTCCACTATGATGCGTTCAACCCTTCTCACTGGGCGTCATGGGTGCTTCTCTACACATGCCCAAACCATCTGAGCCTGTTCCCGCAGCATCTTTGCAGAGGAGGTGCAACCCCTAACTTCTCCCTATGTCCATCCTTTTCTTACCACACATCCATCTCAGAATGCGCATCTCTGTTACATCCATTCTTTGCTCGAAAGCCTTCTTTACAGG